>CM030374.1:9986548-10296548 GCA_003604175.2 Clonorchis sinensis | reverse complement strand
CTAACTGACTAACTGTCTCACCGTGTCTTGTTTGCTGAGCCAGGTTTAGGGTTGTCAGACCGAACTGGACTGAACTAATTTTCCATTCCAAATTTTTAACCCGTTCAGTAGACCCTAAGGAGCAAACCAGCTGGCAAAACGTGCCTGTGCACGCCTATCGATGTGTGGGCCATTAGTGTGACGATTACAAGGTCTCCCAAGAAACTTGCCCACATTAAGCCTAGATGTTAATATTTGTGAACAAATTACCAAACAGTGTCCATCTGTTGCACAAAAAACGATCTTCTATTCGGTGCCTATAACAAAACCAGGATCATTCAAGGAGCTCAGAAAACGCCCACTTTGCGAAATGATAATAAATCTACTGGTTTCTTTCAATTATTCTCACTCTGGACATGGGTGGTCACTTTTTACAAAGCAGTTTTACCTAATGAATAAGTAATCTTGGTTTTACGCCAGAAAAACACCATTTGAATTTGTGTGACAAGGCGAAGATTTGTTAAGCTCATCTCATTCACCCAATCGATAAAGAGTTCAAGGCTGCACTCGACATGCTGAAGAATCAACCAATATCTCGTCATTGTAATAATCCGGTGTTTTTGATTGTGGGCGTTATTGACTGATTATTCGTCCTCTTGATGTAACCAAAACGATACTGTATCGAGTTTATTGAAGGGTACCACATACGTATCAGTCGTTAGTTGTACCGAACCAAAACACGTGTCCATGTGGACGTTGGAATGAAATCTGGATAGACGGCAAAGTGTGGTTGAGTCAAAACGCTTTGTCAGCAACTCTTGCAAAGTGTTCTTTTATAATCATCCTTTGAACTCAGTCATTGCCCAATAGGGGCAGAGGGTCGGCTCTGAAGGCTGAAGTGAACCACCTCAAAGTGGATGAACATTTTAGTCTTGATTTGCGCATTCCATGTAGGTATCTCGAAACTCAATAGCTCGAACAAATGTCCTGTTCCATGTGTATTATTTCATTTCCTTTAAAATCGCAAATTAAATCATCTTCAGACTATCTACCGGAAAATCTAAATTTATGTAGACTGGAACTTCGATGCTACCAGTCAAACTGCCTCTTCGAATCTGGGCACTTGCATTAAATGTTCCTCTATTCATCTGTTCTCCGATACCGTGCGTGGAAAGCACTACGGTCTATTTTGCCCCTACTCTTAGTCTCTTATGGGATGGGATTCTGCTCATCAAACCACTTTCGTCTGCTATCGTTGTAGAATGGAAAACGTCACGAATAGCACGTTGCGCAACATGGTAATTGAAATGGAAAAGAAGCAGCGTGTACTCACGAAGAAGCTCCACTTTCTGGTCAGCGAAGTGCGAGATTTGTCAGCTGTGCAACACATGCTTACTGATCATGGTGCTAAACAAGTTCGGTGGGTTTTCAACGTTTTTCTCCTCATTTTGCCGGAAAATATCGTTAGTTTGACAGCAACCGTGTTCTGATGGAGTTTTTCTTCAGATTGATGGATCTAGTTCCCTCTATTTACCGTAGACTGTGTGGTCTGTGTGCTTCGGGTTATATGCGGTGTGTAGAGATGCAGAGAAGTACGGCAAAAAGTCTTTTATGATCCAACGCTTTGGCGGCGCAAGTGGTGGAGCGCGAATTTACCGACCGGAAGGTCCGTGGTTCGAACCCGACCTCTGCCTCTCGACTTCCCCTGGCTAGACTTGGGCAACATGGCAGTATCCCAGCCCGCGTGCTTCCCTCGGGTGGCACGGCAGCTAGACACCGAAAGGATGTTACAGCTGAGCGAAGTTTTTTTTCCTAAGAGGTCACAAACAAGGTTTTACTGCGGCAGACCATAAGTGTGTGACAATCGAACACACTTGGATAAGAATTCCGGCGAATCTTTCCAGCCGTGAACTACAAAATCTAATGTCAATATATCTAAGAGTGGAATGCCTTCGGGTACCGTGAGAATAACTAGTCAGATGGCAATTTCCATGCTAGATTCAGGTCCCCACCAGCATTCAGTGACATAGAAAAAGGACCTGTGTGTGATAGTCCGGCCGTCACATAGTCTGCTTGGTAGGCCACGCCGAGAGCAGTCATGCAGTGTATGTGCCCCTCTTTTCATGGCTGTCATGAAAACTGACGTTGGAATGACGGTGAGCCTTTGCACAGGTGAGCAGTGCCATGTGAACGAGAAGTGGGACTGGACCTCACACAAAACTTAGAGCCTCAGACAAAGTGGGCTGCTCAGTCTGCTAACTATGTCTTGTTAATGGAGGATATCGGAAAGCTTTATCTATGTGATCAATAGTGCCTTTGAAAAATACTAAAAGCACGAAAGTTTGCCACGACGAGATCAGAAAACCTTGTAAGGTCATGTCTGCAGGGGCGTCCATAGTGGACTCAAAATGTGGTGCGCTGCAGTGCCCAAGCAGTTCCGGGTTCCTGTAAGATGCGAAAATGACGTTATCACCCGTCAGGTTGTCTGAAGACGTAAACGACTGGTATCAAGGGTAACACTGGTCAACAGTCTCTTTTGCTGCAATCACCTCTGGGTCGCGGTTTTTGCACATCTGATTTGGGTGGTCATCCGGGATACTCAAGAACTCAGTCCGGGGGATGATGGCTTAAAAGTAAAATTGAACAATTTTATTGAGGGGATATCGGTAGTTCAGGTCGAATTTATCACCACAGTTCGTCGATGTGTTTGCATCCACACAGCCGGATTCAGGTTACAGATCGACGGCGATTGTTAGTAAGTAGCAGCTACTGAGTCACAGCCGATTCACAGGCTTCTATCCTAGCGATTGGTGGGACACTATCAACATTAGTAAAAGGTTGAATAACATACAAATCGACCACTAGAATGGATGGACGACCTCAGGAATCAGGCGAAAGAAAGTGGCTAGAAAGGAGGTTGAAATACCAGGATATTTTTGTTATCAAGCGTATTACTGATCAGCAACCAGCATCCAATTTCCTTATCAAAGTGCCGATCTGGGTTGTCATGCCTACGATTTCAAGATGGCTGGTGGTACGCCATCATGGATCTTCGCTTACTGTATTGGAGTTGTAGGAAACTAGACCTTGGGTGTATACAAACAAACCAGGAAGATATAAGTCTCTTTAGCTCGGATGGAGTTGCGCAGTTATCACATTTTATTACCATGAGTATAAGAGACGTACATTACCGGGCTCTCCTTTGCTATTGAGTTTGTCTGAAACGCGCTGACCTAGGAAAGACCCTCCCTGATGTACGGTAATTCATAATAATGGGAACTGGCTCACAGTATCCAGTCCATTTTCAAAGTAGGCTGGCGTTGACGAGGAATTCAACCGACGTTCGCCTGCCTCTTTGGTATTATAACCTGGTAAATTTCAGGCAAGGCTCTGCTCAACGTAATTAGGAAACGAATTTTCAATTAAGCCTAACTAAGGTTTCAAGAACATCGTAAACCAGAGATTTTGCTGGGTTCCAGATGAGTCTCCCGTCAAAACCAAATAGATATGCAGATGAGTGTATTTAGGGCAGCTAAGGTTTGTTGCTCAAGTGGAAAAAAACAGCTGATGAGCCACAAGAATAACCGGACCGGTAATGGAGTATTCGGGAATTTTCACTAACCTAATGAGTAGTATTGAACTAGATGATCGAAATTTTTGTGGTGTATGGACACTAATGAAGACGCACAACGGGTTGTTCAAAGAAATCCGCTCGCTACTGCTTATTTGGGCCCTCACTTGACACTGTGCTGTGCTCTCATAAAGACTTCCCCATCCACTCCCAATCTCAGCAAATTCATAGAGCAACAAACCTGCTTCTTTCTAAGTTCTACGGAATTTCTGATTCGTGATGTGACGTATCGTATTCCAACTCCTCATTTGGAGTCACTGGAGACAGCTTTGTCGCAGAGTAGAAATACGCCATCAGTAGTGTGTTTACTTGTGAAATATCTCCTTTCTGGATATCAAGCCCTGTGATATGCAGGACTGCATTAGCAGTTCTCAAGGTCCTGTAGGCATTTTTAGTGTTTGGTGTGCCCTTTGGTAAGTGAGATCGTACACCACCGACGTGACTGGCCTCGATTCGGATGGGTTTCTTTGAGGAGCCTGTGAATGCGTGTTGTTTTGCGGCTTAAAATATGTTTTCCAATAATCCTCGCCCAACTGTTCATGTATTACATAAGCACAGAGGAACATCGGTCCCGTACACTGATCTCCGAGGTTATGTCGATTTGATATGTTTCCGAACCAGTGCTTTTGATAAAAACTTCAGTAATTCATTCATGAATCAAGGATGTTACACATCCGACCCTAAAGATTTGCCGCACTTTGGCATTCTCCATGTCCTCTACATCCCGGATAGTGAAAAATGCAATTGTGCCACCCTGGGGACAGTAACTTTGGTTTGCAGTGGGCCTATTTTGAAGGAACTCTATGGAATTTAGGATCTGCAGTAATGTAAGAAACACAATCTTGTGTCCCGCAACTAGCCATGTGCCTACAGGGGACTTTATTGTGAGAAAGCACCAAACAGGGGTTTTGCATCCTGCTGTTTTTTAGTAAACGTCGAAGACGTAGAATCGCTTTAGAGAGGAGGTTGTATGCAAAAGGTACGGATTTTCTAACGACGTGAAGACTGTGCACACCAACACCGTCGTGTTTTACGGGGATTTATTACAGGAAGGCTTGGTCAACCTTTCTAATTATAGCATGTCCGATTGAGGGGGGGGTGTAATCCTAACTGTTCTAAAACCACAGGCTTTTCTACAGGCTTTCAAGGGATGCCAGCGCGGATACCTTGTATCAAGAGACACCTTTCATCTTCAGAAGGGCCCTACTGAAGAAGTGTTGTCTAATTCTTGATTCGGTGGGGCTGGCTGTACAAAGCTTGAAAATTTCACTTGTTATAAACTTTCATATATCTGAGTGGCTTCAAAAGCAAGTACGTCAGGTGTAACCGTTTTCAGTGCATACTTTCGGCCATCTTTTTCACTTGTTATAAACTTTCATATGTTTGAGTAGCCTCAAAATCAAGTACGTCAGGTGTCACCGTTTTCAGTGCATACTTTCGGCCATCTCCGTGAATGCCATTGTGAATGGGGAGAGAACCTAAATTTCTATACGCATCAGGCTAATCGTGGCAATACCACAAACAATATGTTACCTTTCAAATCGCTGCCACTGTACTCAAGTATCGATTGACCCGGTTTCGAGCGTGTAACCAAAATCTAGTTTGCACATCCAGAGTTGATTGGCAACCTATAGTCAATTAGTTAGTCCAACATTTGGTGACTTTCTGGCTTCCAAGCGTTTCACAGGTTCATTTGCAAAGATGAATGATTGCGTTGTGGCACATCGTCACTCAATTTTTAGTAGGCTGATTCACGATCTTGTCCTGTAAACTGAATGCTTCTGGATCAGCCAGAGACTTCAGTTTCGAGCTATCCAATTTCACTCTCTATTGACAACAAGATCTGAGCCTCCAATTGAGTGAATAGCTGTTTTATTAGTTTTTCTCTGCTACACACTTGCACTAACATCAGTTCAGTTGTCTTTGCTCCAAAATCTTGTGAGACCCGTCTGAGTAGTTGTTCGCGTGAATTTGAGCCGTCCTGTGAACTAAACGGTAATGATGAGTATTTTACTAGACATTTCGCCCTGTGGGTGAAGAGGGTCTTTGCCGAACTGTTGAGAACCGATTTACAGCTCCCTCATCTTTATTGGAAATCATCAACAGTAAGCCTACCACGAAACATAATAAATGCGTTGTGGCCGATATGATAAGAAGCTCCGGATAGACACATTGTGGCTTATGCAGTCGTTCTAGTATTTCAGACACCTGCTGACCCAAAGCTGAGCCATGAATTGTGTAAGCTGCGTCAACTGGGATAACTTCGCGTAACATCACTCACCTATCAGCATCTGTCTTCAATCTGTCAGGCATTAACTCCGGTTTCACGCTGGTATTATGAATAAGACTGAATACAAACTACTCAAAAGTTACAACTAATTCGCCAATCCGTTTTTTTTAAATATCGGCATTCCACTGAAGATTTACGATTTGATGTGTTTCTGTCACGGTCATTCTACTTATTACCCCATTGAGTAGGTTATTAACAGTCATGAAATTTCCTTTCATGTCCTGCTCTATAAAACGCTTGATGAGCTTAGGCCTTGCATTTTGGCCCATGCTCGGACCGCTGTTCGCCGCCTGTTCTCAGTTAAGCTGCCCGGAGGAGTGTAGCCCGTCAACTTAGTTCACTCAGCGGAGTAGAATATTGCTCTTGATTGGATGAGATGCGCTATTCGTTACGTTGCTTTTTTGAAGTTCTTTTCAACTGACTACTCCGGCTGGTAAGCAGAATTTAAACTTAATTGGTTATCTGGATGCACGCGTCAGAGTCATTTATGTCAGTCAGCACTGATAACCCTGCTCTTTTCTTGGGCTGACAGGGTTAAAATGCCAGAGCGCTGTGACAGACTTTTCACTTGTACGAGTATTATGCCCACATCTTCACATCAATAATTGGGGTGTAACTCCACCCTTGACTTAAAAGTACAGGATATTTAGTTCAAGATAAGCGGAGTTAAACCCGAGAAGTTGTGGCACCACTAAGTCTTCACTATCAAATGGGCTACAGGCATTCAAATAGCTCGCAGCCAGCAATACGCCGGATGTGATTGTTCAACATCGTCATGGTAAAACAAGGGGCCGAATCGAAAGAAGAAACGAAGATCCAACTTTTCGGGTGCCGTTAAGAAGGTTGGCGGTGGCAGAAATACGCAGCCAACACTGCCGAAATTAGAAAAAATTGCAGATCACATAAAGCTGCAAAAAAGCCATAAGGATTCAGAAAGTAGCCTGGGCAGATAAGTGTGGAAACGTATACGGGTAATACCTCGTGTTCGTTCCGTAACCACAAAACACTAATGTTCTACTGTGTGAGAAATTTCTGTAGATCTTACTAACGCTGGCGGCTGTCCACCCTCCTGGAGACTTGTGCATACGTTTCCGAGAGCCAGTGAAATCAAAAAGCTAAACTTAGAGAAGGTGCACGCCTGCGGCAAACTAAAACTAATGAGGTTATCAACAAGAAATGAAAGCGTTTATAGCTGAGAGGATTTTAGGTAACTTTTGCGAGAGCATTTAGTGCAGTGTCCTTGGGTTAAGATATTATACAGACTGAGGTAACATTTCAAGAGGGTCGTCGACTCGTGCTTTACTCTAGCTGTTGTAAAATCATTTCTACTAGTCAATAGAAGGAACAGGCATCCACAGCGCTTCAGAAAACTGCACTAGCTCTAGAGTCATATTCAAGTCGACAGTGATGAGTGGGGAACTGCCGAGAGAGTTCGCATATTGGCCTAATGATCGAACGGCAACTCGGGGAAAATATATCTTTATTTACCTGTGAGAATACCACACAACACAGAATCAGAGTTGAAACCAACACTCTGTGAGCTGAACGTAATGCTGGTCAATAGCGATACAGAATCAAGGAATCGCGCTCTAGCCAATCAACGGAGCTTTTCACTGCAATCGAACTTGGTGTTAAGGTTCCCGATACGGAACTTTGAGTGACGCGTAGGTTCGACAATCCCGAATATCAAAAGGAAGAATTGGGTTCGTAATTCTACGGTACTATTTACATAAGGATAAACAAATGCGTACAACAAACCTCAATTGTTCACGTTCGCAGCGTCAACAGGGTCACAGGTCTGTCACTGACCGGCATAGTGCAGTGTCAACGTCCGCACACCAAACAACGGCGAGCGGAATGATGGCTCAGTAGCGTGGGTTGCGGTCGTCCATTCCGACGATAGTCTCGCGATTCTCATTGGACGTGCGATCACACGGAGCTCATGGGAAAATAAGTCAAGGCAGGCTCAGCAAACGGGACACAAACGCGCATGGGTAGGTAGGTCAGCTGCGCGCATACACACACAGACACACATGCCAATACACAAGTATCGGACGAGACTGCCTCTGCGGCAAGGTGAGTGACGGGTACGAATAAGCAAAACAATTGGAGATCAAAAGTACATAGGCGAGTAAGCAGATGAATGGGGGAATTATCATGAGGTCAAGTTGGATTCAACACTTGGGTTTGTTCATCCAATAGATTAGAACGATTTGCTTAAGCCAGCGCTACAGTTCAAAACAGTGGGCGACCTCGAGCAAGGACCGATCGACTCCAAGTGTCACATAGCCAATAAGATAGGGGCCAATCACGTGCGAGTATATTTGTGCGGTTAATGGAGCACGCAAAGGGCGGCGAACGATGCTGTTTGTAGTCTGATAAAAACCCCGGGGTTAGCAGCAATAAACTGAGGTTCTTCTGGAGTGAAACGAATCTTTTTCATCGATTTCTGGGAACTTAAGAACACTGACACATTTATAATGAATTACTCAGTCTGCGGGAGCCAAATGAACGATGGACTTTACAAACGTCCGTCACATCACAGTCAGATGTCACCAGCTCAGTTTGATCCACATGAGATAGGCCCTTCCTTTCGGTAACAGCGCATTTGCTTCTATGTCGAAGATCTCTAAAGCTAAAGGCCCATCGTTTTCAATCTCAAACACCGTCCCTCCTCAATAAACTTATGAGCTTCCAATGAAAAATATTCCGTTTTCTTAAGTGTAGATGAGTTCTTTTCGGTTCACCGAGAGTCACAGCTGTCGTAAAATTATCATCCCCCAAGAGTTTATTCTGGTATGCGGGAATCGAACTTGTGACACATTTCCCCTCAAATTCCGCAACCATATCACACTCGTAGTTTAACAAACGACTGATATTATACCAGGTGTCCTCCTGGACCGCAAAGTTAGTTGGAGGCAACTATCATGTCAAAAACATGGTCTATCGCTACCCAACTCAATCAGAAGCCGTCGGGGGTTCCAAGCTAGCTGTCCTGGGCTGCGTTGCTGGCTAGGAATTCCGCTGAGCAACTGTAGGTAGCCAGCTGAATTGTTCTTGGAAGCGTACAAGACAACTATTCTGGGGCTATTTTTTACGGATAAGTAAGCCACTGTCGTCATTGACTTATTCGCTCACAAGAGGCTTCTTAAGTCCCAGCTTTGTATATCAGCTGGAACATTTTGGGCTCATTCCCAGAGTTTCTCACCTCGATCATCTCTTCAGCGTTCTGGATCCACCGAGCTTCTCGATCCGCGCAGATAATCTTTTTAACCGGCGGTATTGTACTCTCGATCAGAAACAATACACGTCCAAGCTTCGAGCAATTTTGCTCGAGATCCAGTGCTCAGGTCCGACTGGCTGCATCGTTTCACAGGCAGCTCATCTTGCAAGGCTGTGGGCTGCATCTTCCAACAGGAGTCAGTATGAGAAGACGCTTCGTCCGAAGGTGACTTCAGAGGTAGACTTGTTTCACATCAGGATGGCCAGGTGAGGTGTATGCCTCTTGCGCGCCACATAAGAGCGCAGT
Organism: Clonorchis sinensis; assembly: GCA_003604175.2. Classification (NCBI taxonomy): domain Eukaryota; kingdom Metazoa; phylum Platyhelminthes; class Trematoda; order Opisthorchiida; family Opisthorchiidae; genus Clonorchis; species Clonorchis sinensis. The sequence goes on along the minus strand of CM030374.1, from coordinate 10,287,119 downwards.
GAAAAGGACCATCGAACACGCGCATGATTCGAATCCACGTGTGTCTCATATCGAGGGACAATAAGTAATCAGCCTACGCCGTCTATAGAAAATGACGATGTGGTCTATTGGTGTTGGAGGTTGGCTCGCAAGGGCAAAGTGAACTGGGGTACATGTTGAGTAGGACGGGAAACGTCTTAAGGAGCTTTCCTATGTAAACCAATGCACTTTTGTCCATGGGCTTACGGTTTGAAAATACGGGTTATTTTTATTTGCTTTCTTTTGGAAGTTGAACTCTAATGGAGACTTTTAATTTGTCACCAATCCTTATTACAGTTACACGAAGAAGCTTAACTCAGATGTGTTGCAGTGGAAGTATGACTACGTAAAACTTTTGGAATCGTGCCTGGGCGCATTTCGCGTTGACAGTTGTCATGGCCTGGTTTTCGGAGATTATGGTAGAAGCAAGGTAAGCCCTGACGCTGTTCGATTGGTAAATGTGTGACTCAAACTTCCTAATAAACGATTTTGGGTAAACAAAGAAAAACAAGCCAGTTCTGATGTTCACCGTTCGAACACCTTATTCTGTTGTTACTGAACGGCGGAAGCATACATTCTTAGTGGTAGTTGCTCTGTGGTAGTTAATCTGTTCGCCGGGCTTGGTAATTGACCTGCGAATGTTTCGTCACCATCCGAGGAGGCATCATCAGTGCTCAGTTGGTTAGGTACCTTCTGTTTGCTTGCTTGCGTTTGTAAAGCATTTGAAGGCTATCTGTCATCTCTTAGCGTAATTGGCCAGTTGGGTGGCAGTGTTTTTCATGAATTTATTGGTCCGTTCGTGATCTTTGTTGTGTCCTGGTTCGCATTATTTTGAGTCGATTGGTCATCTAAAAATTACTAATGACCAATCAGCTCTAATGAACACAAACCACAACGTAACAAAGATCACGAGCGGATCAATAAATTCACGAAATAAGCTGTGACCCAACTAGCCAATCAAGTTAGGAGTTAATAGATAGCCTTCAAATTCTATATGTGCGCACGCAGACAAATAGAATGTACCCACCCAACTGCACACTGATGATGTCCCCTCGTATGGTGACGAAACATTTGCAAGTCATTTGCCAAGCTCGGCAAACAGATCAACAGCCACCTGGTCAACAACCAATAAACTCACTCAAGCTACCAATATTTCAGAACATATTCTTTTCTACATCTTTTTATGCCACGGTGATTGCATACTTTGCAGCTACTTTAAATGATTGCTCGGTCTGAATTTACCGAAAGTTTCATTTCACTGGTCTGATTTTACTGCGGATGACACTTGACAAGGGTGAAGGAAATTGCTGGTGGTAGGAATTTTAACGGGGATCTATTCCTGTGTGTAAAGGTCGTCTATGCTGAAAGGCCCAAGAATAACATTCACCTGATGAGTGAAATTTCCATCTGAGTGGTTAAACCTCAAGCAGCCAATCAAAATATGTGACCACATGATTGGGATCACGTGAGTGAATGAAAAGTGGCGCTGTATTGTGTCTGATCATGTGACTGGGAGCAGTTATTTGGGCGCCATTGCTGTTAGTCGTTTCCCGTTTGAACAGCTCCCTAAGGTTACTCCTGAAATAGTCCAGCAGCTTTTGGTATGATCGCAAATTGTCGGGCGTATACTTAAGTAACCAATGGCACGCTCAAAGAAATGTATATATTCTAGAACTTACAGAATCTCAGTTCCAAAAAGATGGGACCTAGTTTCTTATTTCGGCACTGAACACACGATCACTCATCCTGCGTATAGTATTCATGATGCAAATAATATATATTGGCATTTGACCCTGTTTGACGTTTTTGAAGGTACAAGCCTTCCGCCTAACAGAGAGGATTCAAGTTTACCTTGTTTTCCATTTATTCACATTTAAAATGCTGAATTTTAGCTTACCTATATGTTTTGACGAATTTAATGAAAATTTAACTATGTTATAAGCACGAACAACCAACGGTCCTGTATAGTCCTACCGCGTTTTCCGTACCCGCACAGTTGTACGAACAAGTGAGTCTAATCAACGGGGCACCGCTGCCACACAAAGCCTCATTTGCTTGTCGCGCAAAGCCCACACATTGTAGAACTTTTGCTGCCGGTTTACGCGGTTTCGGGCTGTCAGTGTCTCGTAGCCGATTTATGTTTTGCCCTTATTGGACAGACCGTCTGCCTAGCTATACAAACTCGTTTGAAAATACTTCGCTATTTACATGACGAAGCTAAATCAGATTAACAAAAGTAAGAAGTCAGACAGGAATTTGAAAACAAACTGGCATTTAAAAACCTTTCACCTAAGAGTTTGGTATGCGGTTCTATCAACAATGGTGGAATGAACAAGATACCGTTGGAAAACTGTAACGGAAGCGTTCATGTGTATGGAAATTTTTCCGAATCCAACTGTTGAACCTGAGAGCTGTTGCTCAGTAGCAAACTACCCAAACCCGAATTTACATTTCTCATAACTCACCCAGTTCCGTCATTTGCAAAACTCTTGGAACCGGTGGATGATTCATTGCTTTGGAACTAGTTGTCTGGTTGTCCAAACTTTTCCAAAACGGCTATCTAATTCCCCTTCACCATTTCGTCCACAATCAACCATGGCTTTACAGATCCAGGAACGAATAGTTTCATTTGCTTAGAAACGCTTCACTCTGGTTTGTTTTTGTCTTCGTAGCTACAATTCTCTCGTTGGATCGTCTCTCAAGCTGTAGGATTTTTTGATGTTTTCCCACTTTGGTGACATTTTACGCCGTGTAGACCATCTCATTGTCTAACGCGCTCTCGGTCATGCACACTTTGTGATTTTTCACACGTCGCTCGCACTACCACACACATTTAAATTCACCCTTGTGCGTTCGTGTAATCAGTCACCTAGCGAATTAGCATACATTGGTGCTGCATTGGTCCAGCCATTTTCGTATACATTTTTTACTGGAATTTATCTATTACTGTTTGAATTCCAGTGCAAGGTTGTGCTGACCAAGCTGTTGGAAGAAGCCCGCAGGAAAGATCCAACTCTACCCCTGCTAAACCGGTAAGTATTGGCGTAAGCCACACTTGTATTCTCGGGTTCCATTCGTATTGGATGGATAAGTCTTCTCGTTGTGTTAATTAGCGTGGTTAATTGATATTAGGTAATTCAATGTGTCCCTGGTGCAACCGTTTGTCACTGTCTAATGCGCCTGCTGCCGCAGCCAGTTGATGTTCATGCTTGTCACCTAGTTTTCAACTCAGTCTATTCTTTGCCAGCGCTCACAGTGATACCATTCTTATGTATCCCCCTTGATGTGCTCGGGGAAGTTGTCTGAACGATTTTGGGTCTTGAATGACATTTTTAACCACTTCGCTAATTAAAACCGTCGCGAGTTTCTTTGATCATGTAATTCAGTACGAGACCGTAGAGGTGAGAAAACTGGGAATGTGGATTTAACGAAGACTGAACTCTTTGAAAGTAGTACCTGTGGCTTAAGCTCCCCGTTAGCTCAACTCTTCCATAAGGCTGCTGCGATGAAATGGAGGATATTTCCACCTTGATAGGGGATGGATGAATATCATGCACAATATACTCTCCAGATAGACTTTTCTCTGGTCACCAAACGTTGGTGGCAACAGTGGAATGTGATTCAGCTCAATTCTGGTTCATTTCGCTGAATCGGGATTCGAATGGTGAATGCCAAAGTGGGAATGCTTGAATTGTACGAATTTATTCTGCAAATTTAATCGTGCCTACTTAAGGGGAATATAAAGGAATATAAAGGAGCCCATCAGTTTACCTTCTGTGATAGTTTTGTACCAAAACAAACCCTGTCCGTGCATAAATCTGAAAAAGGGATGTTTTCGTAACATTCCATTCTCATGAGTACATCTCATGTGTGTGGTTTGTGATGACTTATGCGTGCCTGTTGTTGCAAACAGAATCTTTTGCGATCTGACAATACTTCAGTGACCAAGATAAGGACCACATTTTAGCGGGGCTGAATCCGAAGGGGAAGGGTGGAGAAGATCCAAATTGTTATTTGTCCGTGTTAGCACGTCTGCTGTAAAGGTTGCGAAAAATCTAATGCTAGGAGAACAACATTGTAGACAAACATGACCCAAAAAAGATTGCCTGCGCAAAAAATCCTACAAAAAATGAAGGTGCAGTCTTGCTTCCTCAATCATCCAGTTAGTTGCAGTCACATTCTACCTAGAATACCACCAAATACGAGATTTAGCGCCAGTGCTAAAATTACATCTAGTGGGCAGATTGGGTGGTTCTACAGCTTTTGAAGTGAACTTTGGGCTCTTGTACAATCCAGTCGTGGAATCCTCAGCAGATGGTCAGTAAAGGCTGGTGCTTTTCAGATCTGAATAGTTTCAGTTATCCTGGCCAGTTGACGGATTCAACTAAGTACGGGTCCTTAGATAAAGCTTGTTCCAACCACCACGTGGATTAGATTTCCGTTCGACCATTGGAGTGCGTCCGATCTTTCTACCTTACCTGTTACGTATAGGTTCACCTGAAGCTGCGGTAATGTTTACCCAGGAAGACTGAACCAACACCTTTCCCAAAGAATGCTCAAAGCTGTGTGATCCGTATCTCTCATCCTTAAACCTCCTGTGGACAGTTGAAGGAATTACCTGTCCGCACAGCACCTGGCTGGGATGAGTCATCATAGTCCAGTTCACTCTGTGTTGCGCACAGTTTGTGAACTATCTTATGTGGAAGAGTAAGAATCTGAAAGTCTCACAAACCCTTACTGACGCTGTAAAGCTTTTGAAATTGACAGGGTTACGAAATCCGAGCTTATAGTTCAACAAAAAGCATCTACAATGTGGTCTGGAGTCTTTACAATCATATTTTTCCTGAAAACCTAATGAATGTTGCACCATGACACCCTTTGTAATTGGATGCGCTTAGGCTGAATGAATTGATTACCGTTATGCAGTTGGATGTCTGAACCCTCTGAACAATCGTTTAGCGCTTCCAATGACCGTCTCTTTTTGAGATATTTAACTACACTGCATCACGTGACAGGCTGTCCATGAGTCTGTTCTCACTGGATGGGGAAAAACTGGGAAAAAGGTACTCGGACTCGTCATAATAATTCCCAACTGTTCACTCAGTGCTTGAGAAAATTTTATGTTATTTTTATCCACAAACTGGTGTCCAAACGAGATCAACAGTTATTTGTCCTGTAGTTGGTCGAGCTAAACGTATACAAGATACCATTAAGCCAGACACATAAGCTGGACAACTCCTATCGTGCAAGGACGTTTGCTGAGACGAAAATCATGGACTAAACCCCGCGCAATCGCATAACCTGTTGACAAATAACAGAAGCTCCGGTGTCCTGACCTCCCGCAAACAATGATTGAAACCAAGTTTATACAATCATCCACATTTTGAATGAACGAAACATTTGCTTTTTGAGTTAAGCAATCACGACAATTTCTCAAAACAAAATGCGAAGCTGTTCCCGCCATTTGCAACACATTATCTCACAATAACTGCTAGTTTTAGCTGACGAAATCAAGTCTAACACTTACCACCTGGGTTCCATGACTCGATTGTTTGAACCAAACGACAAAGACCTGTCATTCGGCTAGGGAACTACTGACTAGCTAATGAAATGTTTTTAGATACAATGAGGCATGCATTTATCAGAATCTACCAAGTGACCCTGACGATGAAATGACTGCTTTTTTTGGAAGGTGGTAGGTGCTGCAAATGGTATCACTGAGTTGAATTTTTTAGAACATACATTAAGCAGATGAGGGTATAAGTCGAATTTCGAGCAATTTGGGTCCAAGTATAAGGTTGACGGAAACTCAAGGACTGTGTCTACCCGAAGGACCTTAAGAAGGGCGGAACCATTCGTTGGCTGTCGAAGCGTATTTAGCAACCTTATGAGTATTATATTAATGCTATAAATTCTCCCTCTTAAAACAACTTTTTTTAATCAGTACCGCCAGAATTTTATCGGTTACTTTGCATTTCTTTGCAAACAGGTCCAAAAGTACGGAATATCACGTTGATATTTACGGTTTCAAGCAGTCATACGCGGATGAAGTTGCAGTTCTACACTATGTCTGTAGACATCTCCGTGAGTTTCTTGACAGACAGCGGGCTCCGGAGGCCGATCGAAATAGGGCATGGACAGAACTGGTCAAGAGTCCAACTAGAGAATTATCTAGAGTAAGTAGTTGCACATTTTCCGGGATTATCCTTTCTTTGGGAGCTCGAGGTGAATATAACCGGCCGAAAATTTTGTCGACACCACCGTGTTTGAACGTGGTTCTTCTGAGCTTGTACAAAAAAGTGGAGAAGCATGGCTTTCAATTTTTGCTTCTGATCATACAACCTAATAGTGCTAAACCGCGCTCTTTCCTGGATTGGATTTCTTATATCCTCAGCTCTGATCAGAGGGAGACATCCACGTTTGAGTGGTGAAACTGGTTTGGGTCACTGCTCGAACGGCGACTTTGTGGCCCTCCGGACTTACGAGCATTGATTTTCGATTGTGGATGGTTGCAAACAACCTTGCCTTTTCAGACCTGATGAGCCAGGTTTGTCCGACCTGCAGCGGTTTCGTACTAGCAGTTTTTTTTAGGTCGCAAGTTTGACGACCAAGGTCAAGGCCTTTCAAGGACACACATTGGTCTTGAGGTTTACCGAGAAGTGAACACATGCGCAAATATTTGAGTTGAAGTTAACAGGACAGCTAAGCCCGGTTAAAAGAGGGTGATGCAAATCTGCTAATTTAGGCAACTGCGTAAAACTAACCAAATTTTCTCCGTTGTTTTCGACGTTTCTGAAAAAAATATGTTTTTGCTTCATCATCAAGATGATGAGCTATCTCAAGTGTCTCTCGCTAGAAATATGGGTCACTTTTACAGGAATTCCGCAGACATTACCAGTCTAGCAATCCTGGGTTAGACCAGTGGTGCAGCAAACAATCAGATGTATATGGCGGCTTCTCACAAGCCGAAAAATGTCCACGCGCAGAAAACGACGTACTTTAGCTAAGCTCTTTAACAGCATTGCGTACCGCTGTTAATTCCACCAATGTTCCTTCGTTTCAGAACGAATTAAAACACCTTTGCCGGGCTGGAGTCCCTGCAGGAATGCGTGGAGGTGTTTGGAGAATGTTGATCCATGGGGAGCTGAAATCGATCATGACCGAGAAGGGACCCCACTATTACAATCGTTTGATCTCAGAAATCAGTGAAAGTAAGGTAAGCGGCTGTAGACTGCTGCAAATATTTGGTTTGCCTTGCTAGACAATTGAGTGTTTCACATAGTTCTCAGATGGAATTCATCCACAGGTTGGTGTTGCTGACTACCAATCAGTGGTCTCAGATTATCAATCGAATTAGGATACGCCAAATCTCGAACTAGACTCTATTTTTTTTGCCTTTGAATAGTCTAATTTCGTCGAGGCCTGTGACATCGTCCCTAAACTAAAATGTTCTACACAAGTTAGAACTCCTCGTCCGCAATGGTAAAAGCACTCATGACAGATTTTCCAACTTATTCCAGCAAACTATCTGCACTGCCGGCAGCTTTTCCATGTAGTGAAATCTTGCGGGATATATTGCTTCTGCCTTTTCATAACTTGTGGTCAGTGTGTCTTCTTAAGAAACCAGTATGGTAATGGCTACAGTTCACAGTACCACCTCTGATGGCTTCAGGATTGAGACAGTATCAACTCGTGCATTCTTTGGTGCCCTTATTAGGTTAGACACGAAGCTCTATATTTCGGCTGTTGATCTGAAAGTACTTCCAAGATGTGACTGGGCTGGTTATTAGTTGCGGTGAGGATGGTTTATTTTCGGTTGTGCCATTCGGGTGAGCAAACTGTCCTCGGCTCCTGCCGGGCACTTCCGTCCTCAACAGCAGCAGATCTAGCTGAAACAGGATTTGTCGCTCATCCTGATACACGCTTTTATGTACATGGCACCAAGAGCATCGATCATCAAGTCCTGCGCAGATGCAGCCTTATCCTCCTCCCGTCTAGGGTTTGAGAAAACATGCTGGAATAAGAATTTATCGAGAGCCAGTTCAAACATTCCTGCCTCAAAAAATCACGAGAAGCAGACTTGTTGAATCCCATTCAATGTGCATATTGGGGTTCGGTCTCTAAAAAAACCTGGGAAAATATTGTTCGCTTGGGATCTGGGGGGCAGACTCCTATAGACTATGAAACTCTGTACATTCTTCTGTGGCGTCAATGCGATGTACTTACGGGGAAATGTGACAACCACAAAATGACAGTTTGGTACTGCTCTATGTGAGGAGCTTCACCGATACGACCTGATGACGGATTCGCTACCACGCCCGTTTACTGTGTTGCCAAACAAAGTTTGGCAAGGCCCCTTCGTCTGATCTTTCTATTCCAGCTATACCTCAAGAACTCCACAAAAGAATGAACTTACTGTGCGTTCGTGCAATTCTTGGAACTAATCACGTTCACCACCGGCCTGTTCTCTCGTCATTCGATCTGCCTAGCTGTTTTAACATCAGGGGCCTTCGACCAGGTGCTCACGTCCGAGTAACTTACTCTCGGCTCTGTTGCTAGCCAGCTCCTCCCATGGCTCATTTTTGCAGTGAAAAACCGGCAATCATGTGTGCCGCTAGTAAGCATTGCGTCATTGCTTGTTACTCTGATTTTCCGTCCTCGTTCACCACTAATCGTCGGTCTCACCACTGTAATGTGCTCTGGCACAGACGTTTTGTGTGATTTCTCCCCTAAGCTCTGAAGAACCCTCGGTCTCAGATGAATTCAACTTGTAATGCCTTCCAAGGACTGGGTTAGTCTGCAGGGTCTTCCATTCTGTTTAATGCAGGAACCTTCGAACTCCAATGCTAACTTGTCTTTGGTGGTCGCGTGAATAGTCCTGACCTTAACCAGTCACGGAAGCGGTTAAAGCCTTCAGGATCTGAAATCGCCCGCATAAAAGCCTAGGTTTTTCAGCCTCAGCACAATTTTGGTGGATACATTCACCGGTAATCCGACTATGCAAAGTAGACCGACAATGTGCAGGCTCTCTGACGAATCTCAAGTATTGAAGCCTGTAAGATTTAACAAATAACCACGCTGTTTCCTCCCTGTGGCGACTTAACTATGTATTTCGAATGCGGTTAGAACCTGAGAAAGCTCTAAATGTGGTTTGGATAAAGCGATTTCAGCCCGACGTTTTGCAACCTTCTTCTCCGCAGTGCTTTGCGTGGTCAATAAATATTACTAAGCGGAATGCAGCTTAGGAGGGCGAGTTATCTCCTTTCTATTGGTTTCGTTATTCCTGTAGTTGTTCTGTGTAGACCATCAACTACGTACTTGATCTTGGACACAATTCCTCTGCCTCATTTTGGACGCAATCGGATTGCACACTTAGCCCAGCGGTACGTCGGTACTAGCATATACTAGGTCACCTGGTAACCGGAGTCTTGGAGAAGTATGTGGTACAACATTCCCTTTAAATAGCTAACTTTCTTCCAGAACAGTAAGAAGAATTTTCGAAGGTCAACATTTGTGGTGTGTGGTCTCGTCCAGTTGTCTGCATGGCGTTACTTTCTTGACCGCTAATCATGTGACTATTCATGATACATGCTTGGAAAATATGCACCTAAAGTCTGATCCCTCACGGTTACTCCGGAGAGAAGCATAGTCTGCTTCCACTTAGTGAGCTGAAACGAAATATATCTCATCAGTCAACCACTATATGGAACTTTACTGAAAATCACAACACCATACGACAGTTGGTCGTAAAACTGGTTAGGTCTCTAGTTTTCTTTCAGAATGGTCTTGTTAATTGAGGCTCACGAAGTTCATCTCCAAGTTCAGGCTACTTCGATAAGTCTTCTGTGTCTTCAACCCAAGAAAACCTTGCTCCGCTGCTTCGGAGAAGGTTGCCGGATCAACTATACTTGCTGGGCGGTAGCTCCACCCTTTCCTAGGTTTTGGATATGCTTGAGAAAAAGATCTTCGTTCTGGGTGGTAAGTGATAGACGTGGGACATCATCGCTCGGTTTTTTGGTCAATGAGACCATTATACAACGGATTTTTTTCGGATTCCTCGGCCAGTTTTCTTCTAAACGACCCAGTTATTGTACGTTTTTGGATTGACTGTTAGAAGAAAACAGCTGTAGACTTGAAAAAATCAATCATTTTATTAAAGACTCGTTGAAAATAAGTTGTATCATTTAAAGCGATCATAATTTACTCCGTTTGCACAACGTTCTCGTTCACATTTCAGATCGCCACAAAATACCGCAAGCAGATATCGCTTGACCTGTTGCGCACAATGCCAAATAATATTCAGTTCGACAGTTTGGAAGCTCCCGGAGTGAGTCAAATTTGGAGAAATAATCTGAACCTATAAGATCATCTGTTTCAGGTTTCTTCAAAGTCTATTCAACTTTTTGGGTTTGATTGGCTGCAGCTTGCTTAGACAAAACGGTTATGTGGAGTGCTTGAGCGAGGGTGAAACAGACTGTGTGCAAAATACATTTGCCAAGTTTCTACACAACCTAAGTGCACCTTTCGAGATTAAGATGCGCTGTGTTGAATTTTATAATGTGGAAGCAAGACCCCCGACCAGCAGGTGTTCACAGCAAACCGGATGCTGTGGCATACTAAGGCCGACCAGAGGCAGACATGCGCGTCCCACCATGAGACGGCGCATGTCTGTTGACGGGAACTTTGACAAGTATTTCGCTGGTTGTTGGCTTGTTCACTGAGCTGGGCAATTTGATTGCAACGCCACGCACCACTACGCCCCCTAACAACGCACTGATGATGTCACCTCGATTGGTGATGAAACGTTTGCAATCAAAATGCCCAGCTCAGCGAACAGGCGAAAGACCATCTACGCTACCTGAGCTACCAACAGTTTCCTCTATAGGAAAGCATTTCGCTCTTGGGAACGTACGGCGAGATTTTATATGCAGTAAGGTGAATAAATAAACAAACAATAAACGTTCAGTCGTACCCACTTTCTGTGCCTAGCTGCCAAGTCACCCGAAGGAAGCACGAGGGCTGGGATACTCTCAGGTTGCCCAAGCCTAGTAGGGGGAAGTCGAGATGCAGAGGTTGTGTTCGAACCATGGACCTTCCGGTCAGTAAATGCGCGACTTACCCACTGAACTACTGCTTGCTCCGTAAGGTGAATGCTACCGAACCAGTTATTTAAGGTCCGTTAAATAGGTCCGTTTCCAACTTCCTAAAGAACCAACGACACAACAGCTGTAGCTTTTGCCTCGGATTTTAGAGGGATTTACCAACAAGATTTCGTGAACCGACCCTGAATGAATCCCGTAGCTCGTCACATTTTGAGATATATTATTAAGCTACAGCCAGACGGCGTGGCTCGAGAGTTGTTCGAGAAACTATCTCGGGAGTGTCGAGGTATTCTTAGATTTCAACTGAACTTTCCTCCTAAAAGTGAGCTTCATAAGTGTTGAGAAATCAAAAAGCGATATACAGCTGTTTCAAGGTTATTTGGAATCATCAGTATCATAAGTCACTGATTTCTGGGGAGGCCTGACCTTGCGGTCGGTAGGGAAACTCCATACAACTCAGTCACAGACGGCTGGTCAGTGGTGTCATTTTCCTGCACCTAGACGGGTTACTATGCCATTCACTCTTCGGTAGGAAGTTTCCACTTGTTGACTGGTTTCTCGAGTGATAACTTCTCAGAGGGGAAAGAGCTCATATTTTTGTGATACTTTGCACACGTTGAATATACTACTACTAGATTTTCTGTCGCATGGAAATGTTCGAAAATGGAGTAGTCTTCAGTTACAGGCTCCGATTCTCGCTAGAGATTCCTGAGGCCCGATTACTACCCTGAGTGGCACAGATTGATTTCACTCGGAAGAAGAGCCCAGGAAAAAAAATTTTGAGAGCGTTAGCGGACATAAAGAAAGGTTGACTTCTTGACCAGGAGGCAGCTACAGTGCTTCGAGGCGAATCCAGCAAGAGATTGCTCTAAGTCAGGCTTTCCATTTGTAGTTACAAAGTTTTCCTAACGTCGATTTTTTACTCCGTCTGTGTCGGTAGATAGTATTTGTAAAAGATGCCATGAAATCACATTAATCGGAACACTTTCGTCGAGACTACCTTCGCCCTCCTTAATCTGGTTAATGGTAAATGCTGGGTAATACGGATTACGAGATATCTTGCGTTATTTTTGAGAAAAAAGCTTCGGACTAGCACACTATTAGAAGTGTCCTGAAGAATGACTGCCACGTATTCAAAGCCAGTAAGGCTGTTCTTTTACGCTTTTACTGAACACTTACACATGTGAAACAGAATACCATCCGTGGCATATTGAAAGGCCTGCAGAAAGCTGCAACCTTGATAACTAGTCCCAAGAAATACTGGTTTATAAAACCATGAACGTGGAGTTGCCTGTAACTATCCTCTCTTTTGCGTTAGCAAATTTTGTCCTTGGGTAACGATTCTGAATAGTCCAAATGTGAGGACGGTAGTATCAGTTTTGAGTTAGACCTGGCTAGCTGTGCATTTCTTTGACCACGCTAGGATTTGCATTGTGGCCGTTTACCACAGCAAGCGAGGGTGCCTCCTCTATTCCAAGCACTTGAGCTTCTCACCTGACATAAATCCTTGTTCCTTCCTTGAAAGTAGCATTTTGTACACTCATTCAAACTAGTAAAGGCGCCATCTGATCTCTTTATTGCAATCCTCAAACAGATCCAAAAGTTACAAGAAATCCTCCAGGCTTATAGCATTCACAACCCGGCTGTCGGTTATTGTCAAGGAATGAACTTTCTTGTAGCGATAGCGCTCCTCTTTCTGAACAAGGAAGATGCATTCTGGTAAGTGATTTACCCATTCACTCCCTGTCCACGTTTCTATTCCTTGTGAACTGATCAAACACGCTTGGTGGACCGCACTGACAGCCCACTTTATTTTCAGCTTGCTGTCAACTGTTCACACTCCTAGTTGACTGATTTTGGAAATGTTGGTGGCTCTCTAGTTGTCCTTTCATCAAAATCTCTCTCTGAATCATTCTTTCGTCTCATCGCCTCTCTTCTTCATATGGGTCTTTGGAGTCTTATCGTTGAAGACAAAATTGTTTCCTTCTAATGTGCCTTTGAGAGCGTTTTGAACTACTGGCAACGTAACAGCCAAACGCATCCAGAATACCGTTTGATTATTTCCCTTCACTGAAAGAACTTGACAGACTGCGAGTGACGTTGTAATAACTCAAACGAGAACGCCGATCCCTCACTGCTGTACACCGATGTTAATTTTTCTGAACAAAACCCTATAGTTCAAAAGAGAAGGAAGGTGAAAAAGGGAAGGGGACCTGTCTAGCCTTCCACAAACTCTTCAGGTGACTTCACTTTTAACACTCAGTATTTCTGAGCACAATCGGATATCGTGTCAGCATTAGGCACCACATAGTTCAGCTTGTTTGTCCAAACAGAGGAAGGTTAACTAGGACCTCACTCTGAAAGGCAAGCTGCACCAACAGCACCCAAACTTTTAGTAACATCCTTCACTCCCTTCAGCCATGCCAAATTATGTTCACATCTAGGTTTCCACCACTCCAAAAGCACAGGCAAAGATGTTCCCAGCAACAACTGGGTACGCGTACTCAGTGGGTTGCACTGCTGGAAGCATTCTTTTGGTGAGGTAGCATCTGTTTCAGTAGAGACCCTTTTCCTGATCGGCTCACCTTGAATTCGCTGGTTGCAGCCGATTTCAGGTGTAGTCCCGAGGCATAGGTGGTCAAACAGCTGAGGATATTTTATATCCCCTCGCCGAAATGGCCAAATCTCACTGCCGTACAACAATACAACCTCAACTGTAGTCCCATACACGTGTCCTTTGAGATCAATTGATGTGCATTTATGCTGCCGCAGGTGGCGCGCACTGGCCAACGCCATTTCGGCCTTTAAGGTGCGTGTGATGACCAAGTCTGTCAAAATACTGTCAGAGGTAATGGAAATTTCGAAATACTTAATGTTTCACAACTTCCAGTGCTAATCTCGAAACAATATGGACACTGATCAACTTCGCTACAATTTCTACTCCTGAACAAAGTTCAACATATCAGTCAAGAAATTCATTTGATTGCTCTTAATGAACCGAGTTTTCTGACCATATGGCCGCAATACCAATTAGGACCATCCGCAAGGACTGTATTTTAACTGATTCCACTGTCCTTTTAGGTGTTTAACCGCAATTCTGGAACGATACCTCCCCAAGAAGTATTTTAACTGTGGTCTGATCAGCGCTCAGGTCGATCAGCTCGTCCTCAAAGATTTGTTAGCCAGCAAACTGCCTCGGCTTGCTGAACACATTCAACGAATGGAGATTGATATCAGCGCAATAACCTTGAATTGGTTCCTCGCCATCTTCTATGATTCTGTGCCTTTTGAGGTGAGTTGTATACTTCACCTTTCGTGACTCAATTCTGGGTACTGATTTTTTCCCAACCCCAGTTACATGACTTCGCATTAAGACAAAAGGTGCTACTGCCTTTATTGATCACCAGCAGACAGACAAATTTCTTTCTGCTTATCAACCCGGTCGATTTGACCAATCACAGTCATCATCATCATCATCGACAGCATGACATCTGTGTTGAACACTGATGCTTCGCTGCCGTACAACCATGATTTATTTAAAAGCCTTATTGTGAAGAAAAAGAATAAAGATGGATGGGGAGGTGACTTATTGCTGCCTTACTACAATCATTCCGAGGTGCCTACACCTCCAAACACTCATTCAGGCAATCTGGATAGAAACTGACAACAAGATCGCCACTGACATCGGTTGGCAGCCATATCTTGCAGCGTCTCCAACCAGGCGCACTGGGGATCACGCGGTCCCCATCCTGGAAGGCGAGTAGCACCGACAGCACCCAATCACAGACCTGAAATCCGAGGGCAAGTAGGGATATAATAAACGATACTTAGCCAAATCTTTGAAGTATTTGCGTTTATTCAGGTAAAAAAACTCCTACTCAACTTCCCTCTTCTCAGGGTTCTGGAGAAGCCGGGCAAACATGCTTGTGTAGACAGGTGGTCATACAGTGGAAGGACCAGTGGTCTGACACTTGTTACAATTGCGCAAAGCCACTTGGTTTCATCACCCAAGAGTCTGTTAACTAACCACAGTACTATGTTAATTATATTAGCCAGTTTTCATTTTTGAATACTCCTCTGCCTTGCGCAACCTTATAACTCGAGCCTGTCATATTTTTAAGCAAAAGCTTCAATACACAGCTCTGTGTCCTGAGGTTTTTTATTCGGGCTGCGATCACTCCAATACGTCACCACGTGATAGGGTTTCTGTGATTGAAAGATGAGCGACTCTTTATCCTTTCTAACTGTAGGCTAATCGCGCTGCTGTTCAGTAGCTGGTCGTCGAAGGAAAAATATGTAAACTACTAGCCGCGGGTTCGAGACTGTGTGGAGTTTCATGAGATGCGCACTACCAAAAATTCCAAATCGGTGTGAAACACTTGTTCGGTGCTGCTTGGCTTGTCATCACAGATTGGCTTCACTAACAGGGCAAAATTTTCATCCTGACAGCTTCAGCCCCCCGAATTTATACCAGCAAAATAGCAGGACAAGAGTTTCATGTGATGACTCCCACCATAACAGTCAGGTCAGCTTTAAGGTGATTTAGCGTAAAACCCCTTCCAAAACTGACAAATGCCATATAACTTAAATATTTCTAGGGTACGATCATAAACCGTACAGTGACTCTAAAATACTTTTGATGTAAATGAAGCTCTGACCAATTCATTCGTAAACGAAAACACCTACTGTCTGGTCGATAGTGTGCCGATCTCATCTTACTTGAACACTGATTTCTCGTCCTCTCATCTACAGGGTTCTAGAAGTTAATTGGCCGAGGCCATCAAGAATGATTTCCTTCTGTCAATACTCCTTACTGATGCCTATAGCAACGGTTAAGTGGGACAGCGACAGTGTGTTGTAAATACTGCTATGGTGGGTGGGTGTATCGGCTGCTGTTCAGATGGTGGTTGATTTGCTCTCCTAGTTCGTTCACGTACTGACGATGTTCACTCGCACGGTGACGAAAATTTTGCAAGCTGATTACCAAACTTGATTAACAGACCAGCTGCCACCAGGTAACAACTTCGATAATTCCACATGGGCATTATTTTAAATCCTGTTTCAATGGACCGTGCTACAATTCTTCCGTTCTGATTTTCTGGAAGCCAGGAAGTATTTGGCTTCCTCCATTGGCAGGATGGAAAGAGTACACACTAAGAGTAGTACAACTGAACTAATGAAATTTAACCAAGCTCACACTGTTTTTTTACATAGCATATTTTTCATGCAGCTGAATGAGTGGATTAGGGATCGGCTGTAAGAATATGTGACGGACAAATCCCCATTTCAAGAGCCGCCGGTGGAAATCTCGACAAAACCTCGTTTTTTGTGTGTAGGGGTTTCAGTTTCCAACAAATGAGGCTTCAGATTCTAGTTGTTGTTAAACACACCAAAATAGCGATATCAATTTTAGTTTTTAAAGCTGCTACCTAATCAAATGGTAGTTGAATTGTCACCCGTTGGAACAAGGTAGTGAAAACAACAAAGTTGCGGGATGAATTCTTTCTGTAGGCTCCCTTGCAACGCACAGCGTGTGGAACAGCTTTAGTCCTTACAGTAATTAAATAAACTCAAAATAAATTGTCAGTCATTAAATCCAGGGCAGTCTCAGGGTGACTATTTTTAGCACGGAGAACAAGCTTGAAACAATCAATCACCATGGGCTCAGTAAAATTCAGTCCTTTTGGCCACCTGCTTTTTGCCAAGACCTTCCTAACATAATGAATTTATTTCAACTCTGTTTTATCGATTAGATTCTTGCTAATCGATAAGCTGACGCTGGAATGGATCAGAGTTGGGCTGGGATCAGCTGACGCGCTTCGGAGTTTTTCAGGCATTTTAACCCTCTTGCCGTTTCTGTTGATACACATAGCACCATAGCTGCGGATGGATTGAAATATGCTACAAGTTGGAGATAAAAATGACTTTGACATTTGCCTAGTGGCAGACATTGGCGAATATTTAGCAAGTTCGTTCTGCACTGTCTTTGATGAGTGAACTTTTAGGTAACGCTTTTCGTGAAATAAATCCTTGATCCTGTTCCAAAACACAAGTATTCCATCAAACCTAATCGAACATGATCGTAGGGTCTGTGACCGGCTACGTCCACTGACTGACCACAAGAACCCTATTGTCCGTCGCTTTCTTGCTTCAGATCAGCTACCTTCGTGGCTTGTTTGACCAACTACATCGAAAGCCTATGAAGTATACTACAGAGGTCTGTCTGTCTGAAGGCTAGTTCGAGATAATCTTGATGAAAACATAAGAGATTTTCCGCCGCGAAACAATTATACATACTACTGGAAGTTTTCTTTTTGAACAACACTAAATAATGTGGTTGTAATCGAAGGAAGAAAAACCACCACAGTTAAACAAGGGATAAGTATATATGAGTATGCATGTATATCACCTCAGCTGCCTAATGTTCAGCTAATAAACGGTCAGGATTGTCTCAGTTATCTGAAGTTGGGGGACAACACAGTCATTACGGCTGTGCGACAGCCCCATCACACTTTCCAGGTATAAAACTTCAATGGTTTACATTTGACCACGGTGTCCACATATTTATTTTGTTGTCTGAGGGGTCAATCTTTATTGCTGTACACTTGAAAAGATGGAATGGGGGCTCTGATAATTTTTTAATCCGTAACGTTGCAACAAAATCGCCGAAAACACTCAAGATAGTTAATCTTCTTTGGCAAGCGCACCTCTTACAGTCAGTCCATAAAGATGCGGGAAGAATCGTTGCCTTTCATCCGTTGACAAAAGTTCATATTGTGGAACTGGTTGCAGGTCGAAGCGACGATCCGGTCGAAACGAATCAAACTCAGGATCAACGTAAGAAGGCGGGTCATCCATCAAGTAGGCGAAGTTTTCTTCCTCATTTTGAGGAGTTTCTAAATAAACCAAAAATGCATGCTATCAAATGGCCTTCCAATTCGAATCAGTACAAAGCGCAAGTAAACCGACAAGGCTGATTGATGACCCCTAAAAATTGGCAGGTCCCTCATCATCATCATCATCATCATCATCATCATCATCATCATCATCATCATCATCATCATCATCATCATCATCATCATCACATCATCATCATCATCATCATCATCATCATCATCATCATCATCATCATCATCATCATCATCATCATCATCGTCATCATCATCATCATCATCATCATCATCATCATCATCATCATCATCATCATCATCATCATCATCATCATCATCGTCATCATCATCATCATCATCATCATCATCATCATCATCGACAGCATGACATCAGTGTTGAACACCAATGCTTCGCTGCCGTACAACCATGATTTATTTGAAAGCCTTATTGTGAAGAAAAAGAAAAGATGGACGGGGAGTGGACTTATTGCTGCCTTACCACAATCATTCCGAGATGTCCACATCTCCAAACACTCAGTCAGGCAATCTGGATAGAAACTGACAACAAGATCGCCACTGACATCGGTTGGCAGCCATATCTTGCAGCGTCTCCAACCAGGCGCACTGGGGATCACGCGGTCCCCATCCTGGAAGGCGAGTAGCACCGACAGCACCCAAGCGTTTCGTGATTTCTTTCATACCCTTCTGCCAGGTCCCTAGGTGTGAAGAATATTTTTACGGCCGAATGCAAGATCATCAAAAATCATTGTACTTTTAGATGGTTTCTTTGGATTTCCGTGACAGTGCGACGATTTCAATGTCTTTGGCGTTCATCCTTGTGCGTCATTTCTTATAGGTCACTCATCAGGACAGGTTTAGAAACGCGGGCATTAATGGCCATGTGTAGCATCTTGATTTACTTGAGAAAGGAAAAACTCCCTGACTCTCTAGTACCACAGGACTGAAGTCCCAGAAGATCGTAATTCCAACAGAAGAGCGCAACGGAGATTGTCAGAGGTCTGCCTGAGAAACCTTGGTCTTTGCGAAAGATCCACCGTACAAGAGAGTTAGCAGCGTTAATGAAAAACGTGTCTAAACAATAACACCAAACTCCTGCGGAAAGTAGATTTTGAAATTGTAGAACTTGTCTAAAACAAATCCGTTGAATGAATAAACATGTGAATGTATGAACTAACAAGAACACCAATTAGTTGGCGCCATTTCCTTACCTTCGACAGATGGTTTCCTTGTGGATGCTTCCTGTCCAACTGCAGAAACTTTCTTTATCTTGGAAGTCATTTCTTAGGGTATTGGAGGGGTGAAACAAAGAAAACTGGTTTACAATTCTCGTTTAATCATTGGAACTAGGATGGCGATCGGGGATCAAGAGAGTAATCGCAGTCGTCGTTATAATCATAAAACCTAGAAAGTGTAAGCCTACTGTATTTTCTACCGAACCCCGACATCTTTCGTTTTACCATATATTTGTGCCCAGAACAAGCTTTGTCACATTGCTGTTTTTTCATGATGGCTAGTTTTCGAGGCATCCGTTACAAGTTCCAAGTAGTGGGCCTTTTCTATAAGCAAAACGCCACGTTTTCAAGTTGCGTCCGAAAACGTTTGCGTTGGGTGTGTGTGTGTGTACCTGTTCAGGTTTATCCCCCCTTTTCTTCATTAATGAGAAAAAGATATATATTACTTATATGTTGATATTTCGGATCCAATATTATTAAAAATGTAATCTTCCACTGATCAAGACACACCAAAGCTGTTCTAGTGAATATCACTTACTCTTCGACGCGTCTCTGTCTGACTGTGCTTCGCCTCGAGGTCTGGGCTGATTCAACTGCCTTTCGTATTTAGCTGTTTTGGAGAAAAGAACAAAAGCCTACTGTGTTCATATTTGGTGTGTTCATGTCGAAAAAACTAAAAGCGACAAACAATGGCTTCAATGACTTCACACGTGTGTACCTATAGGGTATTGTTTACGGGAGTGAGTTTTGCCTGCCAAACTTTACTGAGAGAATTAGTCATCTCAATGGATCACAGTAGGCCCAGGCCTGATAATCGGGAAAGCCTGTTCAAAACCTTTGAAGTAACGATTAATAGGTGGCCAATAGGTTGACATCGTCATGCAGTAAACATTGATGGTGCTAGTATTTTGCTGGTTATCGCCCACGCTTCTACCTAAACTAGAGAAAATTTTGTACCAATAAAAGCACCTCGAAATTGTTCAAATTTGTGGCTGCAGCCTTACTGGTTATCGTTAACACGCAGATCTAAATTTACAATTTTTTAAAAAAAGCTTTGCCTGTGGCGTGTTTGGACTATGGCGTTTAGACTGGACAAGGGTGCGAGACAGATTCTATTGGCACAGAATAGCCCCTCCTGGAATGACAGACCCACGTTGTTCAAGCCCGCTCTGTTTCATCCAACAGAAGTTCTTTTTTGCCGAGGAGTATACTATAAGAGCTACAGTGTTACCCACTTAAATGGTCTTTCGCTAACGAGAGTCTTTCAGCAAGGATTTTGACTGTTTTAAAGATTTATTAATCAGAATAACTTGTATGCGATAGTGATGAAGAAGATGGGAATGGCTACAAGATGGCTTTATTCTGATTGTCTATAAGCTTGAAAGAAATTTAGGCCACTTTTTTAGATGGAACGGAAGAAGGTAGATCACCCACGAAGTAAGGGGCCGACCCTTAGTAATGGGGCTATTAAGGTAACTCACTAAGTTACTCTTGTGAGCTTCCCTCCACTTGGAGGCTACAATTCTGAAGGGAGATTCACAAGTATGGAGTAATTCTGTTCACAGTGAGCAAAAAATGTTTTGAGTGACGTTTCCTGAAAGCCAAAAATGACTTTGGCCAGTACAGCGAGGCCTTTCGTAGACCTAACAGGGCTTCATATTTTGGTATTGTTTAATGAAGGCTACGTCTTGACTGCTTGATTGATCCCGACAAACTTCTGGGTAGATCAAAAAACTGTTTATTCTGAATGATTTGGAAGCTTTCGTGTCAAGGCCACTGCACATCAACAAAAGGGGAAATCACCAAAGCACGAGGTGATAAACACCCATTCAATCGATACAGTACACACGTCGACAGCACCTATCTTGTCGGGCTACATTTCCTTGCAGATCTGTGAACCAGTGAACGTATGTTAACTCTAGATTGTTGCACTGTTGATTTGAATCGCACTGTTTAGCGTACTGATATCCAGGCGCATTAGAGAAACCCGGAGATACGTTACCCGGTGGAAGCTACACATAGTAGATGGTTACGTCCTAGATTACTAAGCGGTTCACTTTGTTGACCCCAATTAGCAGTTTGGCAATAGGCTAACAGTAGTCGTGAAGTACGAAACGTTGCTGTTACTGCAAGTGTATGTGGTAGGGCAATGTTACATTCCCAGAGAAGACTTCTGTTCTGCAAGACCACATGCTCTTTCGTCAAATGTTATCGTCCGAGGAGCTAGCCAGAACTAGAGAACAAAGTGTGAACTTCTCGGCAGAAAGAAATACAACTTGTTCTTCGGGGGGAACATAGAAGAGCTAACCATTCGAACTTTCAGTAGTCGTTCTTCTTATCCTGAGATGTCGCTGATGATCAGTAATACGTATTCAGTTAATCCGGGTTTCCGTTTCGTAACTTGCAACAGTCCGTAGAAGTTGGTATTCAGAAAATTGAATACACTAGAGAGTCACGGTCCTTTCTGGCCGAATAAGCTTACTCCGCGACTCAGTACTAACTTGCGTGGACTCAAATATTGAAAATCACATGTACTAAAATTGCCGGTAGGTTGAGCTTTTTCGAAGCCTTTTTGCTTGAATGTACCAACATACTGACCAGTTCATGAGTAGCAAGTACCTACCTCTAGCTCTTGATAAATCCTCGTGTATGCTGAAATGGAAAGATAATACATATCACTCATGAGTAGCACAGAATACGGATAATAATTAAACCTTCCTAGAGGAACGGTGTCCCTAGCCTGCTGAAAGGTAATGGAGCACCATTCTAACTGGGATGCATCAGCAGTGTACACCACGTGAAACTGCAGACAGCCTGGAACCCGCTGCCTCCCAGCAGAGCAGTTTGAACACCTACCATTTGACCACTAGCTGCCGAAGAGCAACGTGATTAGCTCACACTTTGACAGGATATATCGTTGCTCATCTTTCAACCCTAAAAACCGTCATGAGGTCACAGTTACTGACCGTCTCCTGAAGTGACGAATTCTAAGGTTGGAGTTTCATATAACTTGTTCCTTCAAGATTAGACCTAATGGAACACACTGAGGACCCGAATTTGGGTTCGTTCCATCAGAAATTTTGTTGTGTCTATTCCAATAGCGTTCTAATGTTGAACAGCTTGCTAGTTTTTTCGGTTATCACACACAACTAGAATGTGTGCAGTTCTAACGCCTAAAATTCGACTTAAGTAGTGGGACACTACATAGGGGACTTTTCACCTCACCGAACTGGATGCTCTGTTTGAAGATACTGACGAAACTGCTCAGGCTGATCATCAGCAGTCTTAGGTTTGTTGACACTAGTAACATTGAAGTTAATGCATTCGGTGCCAGCATGCCTTTGCCAGCCATATATCATCATGATAGGAAAATGATAAAGTCTGTAGCTGGTAAAGATGTGAAACAAGGCGATAAATAGACACTTACTACAACAAACTTCTCAGAAACTCTTTGTGATCCACATTGTGTGGCTGGCGGAGATGTATATTGAGTTTTGGTGTAATGCGTCCATAGAGTTCAAGACCGCGAGGGACTTTGAATTTGAAAAAAGTGCCTTCTTCCGCGTCGTTCTGAGAGTACTGGGAAATAGGTGAACCGAACAGGTTACACGTAATTGTTTAGAATAAATGAAGCGGGAGCACGTTAGCACCCTGAATCGCCGAGAACTATCTGTTGTGACTACAAAACCCAAGGATAATTATTTTTAGTGAAAGAGTTTAGAGCAAGTCGTCATGGTTAAACGATTCCAGCCAAGGGGCAAAGGATTCTTCTTGTGTGTTACCACACACTCAGTCGGTCTTCCCAAGGTCCTTCACTCCTGTGGATGGTAGTTCATCTACCTTTTTCTCACTAGGGCCTTGAAAAAATGGAAAAAACCTAAAAGTTTAGCAGCATTTTTTTCGCTCAAAAAGCATCATTGCACGCTAATCAGAGGTAGAAATGTCAGGCGTGATATGAACAACGTCATTGCCTATATCTGTTGTTGTGACTACAACCAGATGAAGGCTGCGGCTTGTAATCGCAACCAGATGAATTCGAGATGCTGTCTAATGTTCAGCAACTATCGATTAGCTTAAAAAATCTAACGCAGTGTGACAATGTTGCAATTCCAGCCACCAATCCGCACAGGTGAGTTCCAATAACACATTCTGACCAGTCTAGTGAGGTGGTCTGTGCGCATCGTGGGTACGACGTGATTGGCTGGCCTGCACATTCAGACGAAGTTTGTGGCGAGAGAGTGAAAGCGAGCGATCCATGCGCTTTCAGTACGGTGAGGCTAGAACAGCTCCCCTCTTGATCCAACGCGATCAGCCTCATGAGTCCACTTCAAAGAAGGGAAAGCACTAAGTTTCAGTTTGGCTCTGACTGGACGTAATAAGTCAGGTGCGTCCAGTATGAGCGGGTTCAGCAGTGGCAACATGCAGGCCCCAAATATCAAGTATCCGGGGTTCCAATTTATGCATGACCAACTACATGCACTGCTGATGAACTCTAATAAGGGCGAAATTCTGGCCCGTAATTGGTTGCTATGTTGGTGTGGACTAGCCATAATAATTTCTCTAGGACAGGAGGACTATCCAAACGAGATTGGTGTGAACGCAAGTTCTACCAATTTAGCAGCCAACTACAACTAACCAGCTGATTGAATCAACCATTTTAAGTTAAATCAACCAATGAAGGATATATAAAATTCCGTAAATGAATTTAGATGAATGGAGAAGCATGAAAATGGTCGTTCAGCTGAGGAATCCTTCCGGTGCTCAGTTGCTATACAAGAGGCATGAAATACCGCCAGATTATCCAAGCCTAGACAACAACAGTCGAGATACCGAGCTTGGGTTCGAACCACTGACCTTCAGGTTAAGCAAGGCAGAGCAATGCAAAGTGGAAGCAGACCGTCTGAAAATCAACCGTTCCATCTGTATACGCAAAACAGTTTGACACTCCGAGTAGAACATATGGGTGACGTGCCAAATGAAGCGAGCCAGAACGGACAGAGGCAGTGGGATTGGGGAATTAGGCCCATTTAACAAAATGGGTAAATTTGTGCATGGGTTTTAGTTTTTACTGAAAAAGGACGAAACCACTAACAGAATATTGTCTGTATAAATTTCTCTTTGGGAATTAACTCGCTTCTAAGATTAGATATCTTCCGTTTCAATACAACAGAAACTAGTGTTTTCAGTGACTGCTAGTCAATTGCCACCAGGCTATTTAATCCTTGTAGAGATTCGTCAAATGCCTGACTTTCGTTCCCTGACGTGGTGTGACGGTTTGCGCACCTCAGCGACCCATTGAGCTATACTGGGGGGTGTCCCCACGACACTCACAGAGTCTCTCATGCCAGGTTGGTCAATGGTTACAGGTCTGACGAACACAGTCTCCTGGCCCTCCAGGTTGGGGGTTGGAACATGTGGCGAATTGTTCCGTAGAAACAGTAATGCATTTGCATTTCCCGCCAAACACCGCTGCCTTGCGGTTAGGCTTTTGAGCCAAAGGCTTTGGTTGAGGACCCTAATCGTCGTCTTGTCTAGGTGTGGGCGTCCTGACGGTGTCCTAGCCCACGTACAAGTATGAACTGGTTGTACGGCAGCGAAGTATCGGTGCTGAACACTGATGTCATGCTGTCGCTGATGATGATGATGATTTACTCTTAGACACGATTAGTCTCATGAAACCGACCACAATCAACGAAGAATCATCAACTCACTTTCCTTGTATCTTTGATATAATTAGACGGTTCCTTTTTGGGGGGAGGTGTGATGTCCATTCTGGGAGAAAAGTGTCAAAGACAATCAGGCATGGATTTTGTGTAGGAAGTAGGCACCGAAAAACATTGCCTATTCGGGAAAAGGCTAATATAGAAACGAATTTATTGAGCCGAGACAAACTCAGAGTACGCTTGTTGGCTAACGGCAGATTTTTGTCTTAATGTCCTTACCTGACCTAATCAAGCGCTTAAAAGAACCCAAGAAATACGTTGCAATGGCTTATCTCGTCTATCCAGACACTACTTTATTGCATGGTTTAATAGAATACTCTTATGCTTATGGTGTCCGTTGTGTACTTTTCCACAGTTCTGAATGCTTTCAGTCCATGGATTCCATCTGTCCAACTGTAAATCAAGTTCACAGGGTGGAATGACCGTTGTTGCACTCGAGTGATGCAGACTTCCTGACATAACGCGTAGGTTAGGTAAACCATTCCACAAATGTTCCACAAAGTGGTTTACTCAGTCCCTTGGAGCACATCACTACGTCTACTCTACTCTGATGGATTGGCCAGGAAATGGTAATCAAACATTCATAAGCGTTTCCGCCTTTTCTAACCTCCGTTTGCCAAACCGTGATTCCTTCCTTGTCCTCGGTTGAAACGGAATAGTGAGGAAACATGTGGCACACGGTGGTTCAGTCGATTGTCTTACCTCAGTAAATGTTTTGGTTTGCATTCACAAAGTCAGTAATAATAACATAGCATGAGTGGCTGAAACTATTTACGAATAGCTCATTTGACAGAACTTGTGAATGTAGCAAATGAGTGACATTTCTGGTTACGTAACCTGCGAAAGCACGACGATTTTGGAAGTAACCGCAACGAAAAGCACTGCAAGTTGTGAAGTGTGGGTTGTATCGGGATGAATGCATGTGGAATCAGATATTCAAAAATGCTGCATGGCAATGACTATTTAGAAAATAGGTTACTCTAACACGTTTTGGTCCAGTGTACAATTTAGTACATAGTACACAGATGAGCGGATGACGAAGACTGAAATGATGATATCGAGGGTGCTGATGATGGCGACGGTAGTGATGCTGTCAATGGAGATACTACTGATTACTATATTACTAGTGACGACGACAAAGGTGATGTGATGATGTGGGCGGACGGTGCAAGCAAAATCCCTTCATCAAGCTACAAATCTTGCTTAATTTTCTCGACAGTTTGGATACAACATGAAGGACCTGACTAGGCGATACACTGACCTCGAAAACCTGGCTTTTACCTTGAGTTGCCTCAGGTGATTGTCGGCCTCCGTGAAATCAGTTCACATTGACTTCGAACCGGTTACGCTTTCTTTAAAGCGCACTTTGAAATAATAGCCTGAATCAGTTATTCAGAACACGGGATTCTGTTAAAAACTTATTCAAACAAACCAAACAAAGAACAACAATCATCCGAATAAGACAGCTTTCCAACCACGTCGTCGGTGCATATTCCAAAAATCCCTACAAAGAAACCACACTCTCACTCTGTAGCTGAATCACTGTTTGGTTGTTATCACTTTCATACCGAAGCTAGCAGTCTGATTACTGAACAGTACTCACCCCATGAATTGTTTGGTCGTGTTCAGTGGTGTGAGTAAACCACTTGGAATATACGCCATCAAAATAAGACCCCAAAACAAGACCCCATTCATTTCTCACGGATAGGAGTCCACCTCGTTGCTGAACCAGAGAGGGAATAAAACTAGAGTGTAAGGCGTCTTCAAGTGCCTTTCTGGAAGAGATTGAAAAGGACAATGCAAACGAATCTTGTTGGACGTCACCACCTTATATCATGAAACCCTTGTTGGGGAGGAAAAAACTACACGTGGTTTTGCAACTTCGGTGTGTGTTGACATTTTACCACTTGGGGCTCTTTTGTCCAAACCAATTCAGTGACTTCTAGCCTACCCAACCGGCATTCCTTAGCATTTACTGACCGAAATATCATGAAATATCAAAAATCCTAATAATCTGTGGGATTTTCTAGTCACCTTGTGCCTATCCTGTTTTGTTTAGATGAATGAACTTCAATCAGCTGTTTGGGTGAATTACAAGCTGCCGGTCTAACAGCATTCGTTGATATTGTTTTCTAAGTGTTCTGCATGGCTGCGTCGAACCAAATCACGTTAAATAGTTCCACTTCTCAGTGCCCTTTTATCCATTAGTTGAGATAAAATGCTTTTATCGCATTATCCTGATCGGCCTAGACAGTGATCATTATACCCCCTCACCAAGGGGGGTAGTGATAGGTAGCTAACACCTCAGACCGATGAAGCAACACCGCCAGAATCATACTTAATCCAAGTACCTGGACTGGTTTTCCGGTTCACCCATGTCAGTCGGACTTGAAAACACGACACAAACGAATTATGCGCTTACCTCGTGTAACGACAGTCTCATTTCGCAAAATGATGAGCTTAGACAGCCATGCTTATTTTCTCTCTCGCTCGGGCAAAGTTTATACAAAATTGAGCAACAGACCTCCACGTATTCTGCTGTAAGACTGAGCAAGTGAAAAGGATGCTGACTGTGAAGTTTTACACTAACGGCGACGTCAGCTGATTCGCCACTGACGAACTTTTAACGGATTTGCATTCGACGCAAATCAGCTGACTAGGTCCTAAAGATTTCACTGCAAAAAATATCTTCGTATCATAATTTACAGCTCCACAATTCTATCCCCCGTCCATAAGGTCGACTCTCGACAAAATCCTGGTCACACATCACTCTGTCCCACTGGGTTCTCTCATTCATTGTTTGGTGACTTGAAGCAGCCTTTCATTTGTCTGTGCTTACAGCCTGTGAGAAGCCTTCGTTCCATGTGAAGCTGTTTTTCCATATTCTGTAAACCAGCAGCACAACACTCCTCCAAAATGATTTCACCACATAGTTCAGCACACATAGGTAAAAATAATCGGCCGTATGTATGTTGTGAAATTAATCCCTATTTAGTCATGTACTGCGATCAGCTGGATGCTCCAAACCCGACTCGTTATTCGCGTGACAAAACAAAGGCCCGATAAACATTCTGGAGAGAACGTTTCTTCAACAAGTCCTTGAATTCGGCGATTACAAGGTAGTCTCGTGTTCCTTTCGCTTCAGACAAGTTTAAAATGTTTAAGATAAGCTTAGAGGCGAAAGATGTTGCTTTATTGCTCCCATAATATCAACGCCTTCCTTAAATTCTGCTCCAATTTGACCGTCAAGCCCATCTCACCATTGCCACGATAAATTATTTCAGTCCTTTCTGATCACAGTAGGTCCAGGCCTGAAAATCGTGGCAGCCTGTTCAAAACCTTTGAAGCAGCGATTAACAGGTGGCCAGTTGGGTGACACCGTCTTTCATCAGTATCTCTCGGTACAATGCACATCCCATCGCTTTTTCTTACTTGTTCTCTACTCGTCACTATCATCATATGCCTGTCCCTATTCACCAGTCACATTCATTCCGTTTGAGGAAGTCCGTAAGTACTGCCTACTTTTAGGTATGTATGTCCCGTTTCGAATAGAACGGTTAGTTCAAATTTATAACATTTGCGGTGTGTCAGCGGGAGGGGAATCATGCCATCGGTGGTATACTGAAGCTCAACCCAGTCATACAATTACTGCGTGGTTTCTGCCTTTTTCCCAAAGCATCTTTGACCTCTAGAATTTCAACCAGGACTTAATTAATGGTTTTTATGAAGGCTTTGGAGACATCTGGTTAAGTGCGACCCAAATGCTGCCTCGCTGAAACTACCCAAAACTGACCTTTCAATTTCTTGTCCCGGAAAACTGTCCCTTACAGCTTCGGCTCAGCGTTTCTGTTCCTCACACCTAAAACTACAATCCTGAGATTCATCTGCCACCATTTTCTGCTTCAAGACAATATAACCTTCTATGTATCAACTGCTTAAAGCTTTCAGTGGTCTGATCTTTCAACTGTCTGCATAAGAATGATGAGTTAAATGCAACTCGTGTGAGTGCTATCGACTAAAGTTCATCAAATATATAGTTGAAGCGAACCCTCCAAACCTCCGTGCCAGCTGGATTTTAAGTTCCGCTTTGTCCAGTCGAACGGCTGTAATTCCATTCCAAGTTTTCACTCTTTCTCTTTAGGTTGGATTATTTGGTGGCAGCTAATCTTAGTCACCTTATTTCCAACTATTCCTCATCCTGTCCTGGGGTTCAATTCTCATTCTGTTAATGGAATAGTTCTGTTGTACCTGCTTCAGGTTTTTAAATACTTCGTTCGCTTTACTACATACACTTACTGTTACATTCGGAATAGATCCATTTCCACCTATATTCAATCCTTCGTTAAATTCGACGAAGCCTTATGAGTTGTACTGTTTTTTTTCGAAATTAAATAATTAAAATCACACCATACCCGCCACAGCCAAACTCACTTCATTTACTCTTTTAGTCGTTCATATTAACAAATCGGTTCAAATTTAACCACACTGCAAAGCCTTACAAACGTTTTGACCATGTGCCATCATTCCGAGGTGCCTACACCTCCAGACACTCATTCAGGCAATCTGGATAGAAACTGACAACAAGATCGCCACTGACATCGGTTGGCAGCCATAATTTGCAGTGTCTCCAACCAGGCGCAGTGGGGATCACGCGGTTCCAACCCTGGAAGGCGAATAGCACTGACAGCACCCAAGCGTTTCGTAATCTCTTTCATACCCCTCTGCCAGGTCAAAGGTTGATCACCTCTGCTTACGCCACTCTGAATTGGGCACGGAAAACAGCACTCTCTTCGGCAATGATGGTTAGGCATACACAACACATGTCCCAACCAACGCAGCTTCTGGTGCTGGACACATTCTTCAATGGAAGTACCCGTTGCGCCACCCAAAACTCGCTTTCTAGCTGCCTCGTTACGGATTCGCCAACACCAACCCACATGAGCTATGGTTCTGAGACAACGGTTGTCGAACACCTGAGGACGTCTCAGTTCCGCTGCTCGAGTAGGCCAAGTCTCACAACCATACAACAAAACAGCCCGCACTGTAGCTTGATACACACGTCCCTTGAGATTCAGGGATCAAACTGATCCCCCTGTGGTTACTACACTCACTACGAGCCCCTTTTTTGAAAATGGGCACTATCACCGACTCTCCCCAGTTGTCTGGGACAGACAGATATGCAACCAATTATCTTCTACCGTCTGATTGTCACGCCTCACCTTCTGCAAGCGCTTTGTTGCATGTGTCTTGTTCCAAAACGTTTACGCATTAGTTACGTAACCCACTAGAAACGTCATAAAAAAACACCAAATCAAAGAGGTAAAATTACTGACTTGGAGTAGGTGTATTCCACCGGGATTATTTGGAAAGATACTGACTTAAGCCGCATCATTTGGCCTATGAAAATATTCAAAACGTTTAGTACGAAAAACTATCTTTACTTCGATCTCAGAGGGTAAACTCGCTGATAACACGTTAGTTGGACTGGGAAGACCAGAAAAATGCATCTGCCATGAAGTTTCATTTTGGCATGTTTCATTTTGAAGAGAAGTTGAAACGTTTAAGAGTATGGCACTAGCACCTGTGGGTGTAGGTGTAAGAAAACTAATGTGCTGAAATCTCATGCCTGGGTTTGCTCAACATAAAAACCACGACTGACTTGTCCAACAAGCCTGTTGGATCATAGACCAACTTACTGTAAAATGAAAGAGTTATCCTATTAAAAAAACTGGTCAATTTTGCTGTATCACGATTGTTGAAAACATTTTTTTTAAAGGACGGGATCTTTGACTTTTTCCACTGGTTTTTCTTGGTTACGTAAAGGATGAGGTTAATAGCTGGAATTTCTCAAGAACGAAATGGTGTGCAAGTAGATATTCGTTGTCGCTTGTGTACTCATATTGACCCTCTTCTACTGGCACGCGGGGGCTTTCATGTGCTGATACTTATGGAAGGCGATTCCTAACCTGTCAGTCAGGTATTCTCACGCATTCATAAGGATCATCAGCATGACGTCAGCGTCCAACACCGATGCTTCTTGGGTACAACCATGATTTATTGGAAACTCTTATTGTGAAGAAAAGAAGAGAAATGGACGGGGAAAGAACTTGCTGCTAACTTACTACAATCATTCCGAGGTGCCTACACCTCCGAACACTCATTCGGGCAATCTGAATAGAAACTGACGACAAGAACACCAACGACATCGGTTTGCAGCCATATCTTGCAGCGTCTTCAAACAGGTGCACTGGGGATCATGCGGTCTCCATGCTGGAAGACGTGTAGCACCGACGGCACCCAAATTTTCGTGACCTCTTTCGTGTCCCTTTGGTCAGGTCCCTTAGATCAAGGGTGAGCCACCTTTTTGCTTCCGCCACCCTGAATCGGGCATGGAAAACAGCACTCTCTTCGGCAAACGACGGCTCGGCATATGCAACCTATGGCCTAACCAACGCAGATTCTTGTGCTGGACACAGTATTCCATGCAACTCCCTGATGTACAGCCAAAAGCTCGCTTTCTACTTGCCTCGTCGCGGGTTCGCTCACACCGACTCACATGAGTTACGGTTCTGAGACAATGGTTGTCGATCACCTAAAAACTTCTAAGTTCCGGACGAGCAGCGCTGGTCACTAACATTGGTGACAGATATTGTGGACCACTTCAAAATTCACTTCAAAAGTGCATAACTTACCGCAGTAAAACCACCCAGGCTACTGCGACTGTTGCATCATGCGACCACGCCAAATTGAATAAGGCAATCAATAAACGACTGCATTCACGTGGGCTATATTTGGTCCACATGCCAGGGCGGACAAGAGGAACTACATAAAAGTGTGAAGCCTCTTTGTCTACAATCAGAACATTACCAGACATATACATATCATTGAAGTGGTGCACGCAGAACACTGGAAAGTCTCTTTGGGAGCGGAGTAATTGGATTCCAGAAATGGGGATATACACCCTGGTTTAGTTTTGACGTTGTGATTTATCCCCAGCGAGAACTGATAGGCACCGAGGACCGAATCTCCCGAATAAGTTTATAAATATGCTCTTCGGCATACAGACAAATCCATAGGCGAGTAACGCCCACGATAAGCTAAGCATCAATCAGCTTCAGAATACCTGGTGAGCAAGATGCAACGGCAGGGAGACGCGGCCCAGGTCCCATTACAAATTTTCTGAAAAACCCTATTTGCTAGCACACTGCGGGCATCCCAATATCTAGGATAGTATAACTTATGTGTCAACGTCCGAAATTGCTACTGTATGAACACATCTCAGGGCCTAAATCACTGTGCATGAGAAGTGCGAACTACCACTAAAATCTCCAGAAAACGTAGAAAACGCAACGTCGTAGGCCAAAAATAAAGGAGAATTCAGTTGTTGTAAGAGGTGCGCTTAATTTCAAGATTTACTCAGTCCTAAAAATAGCGGACCTGAACTTATGCAGTGTATGGAAACCCAACCGATTGCTAGACCCCATTCAAATTCAGGCCCCACAGTGAGTTGTCCAGTTAACAGTCTTGAGGTTGCAGTGTGATTTGCGACCCGGTTAGTTCCCAGTTTTTCATAATCCACCTTCAGTTTTTTACTTGTTGATATTATGCTTACTGAAGTAGTTGCTGTATGTATCTGTCATTAGAAACGAAGAGATCCTTGTAGATCTGGTGTCGCAGAACAATTTTTCCCTAGTTTCACGTCTCATTTTTGATACCATTTGGATGGTGTGACGCGTAGACGAAGATGACATTCATTGTTTTCAGAGGACCGATCTTGTAGGTTTGTATTGTGACAACTGGCTTTACTGCGTCCCAGCGTCCATCCACTCAGTGATTGCTAACCGGGTAATCGTATCTCAGATATCCTCAAGAGGCCTATCGATAAGATAGGACTGAACGTCACGTAACAAGTATGTACCAGTGAAGTTTCCTCTTGTTATCCACAACAAAGGTCGTTGCATTGATAACCCAAATGCATGATGTTGTCATTCGTCCAAGATGTTGCTATGAAAATTTCGCAGCTCTTAGTCATAATAGTAAATTCGTTCGGATGAGCCTCAGTTGATACCTCAGTTAATGTCCTAGCTAACAGTGGGTTCATTCTTCGGAATTTAGCCCTTAGTTCTTCCAATTTGGGTAACATAGGTGTAGGATGACATATCGCTCTGATTCAGTGAACACTCCCACTTTGCCTGTTGACGAATTCTGCCACACCAGGTTACAGCTTCAGAAGTGCGTGATTGATTGTTGATTGATTAACCAGTCGCCCCAGTAAAATACTCACTACAGAGCCCTGGTCAAAGAAGAAACTAAACAAGACACGAATGATCGATGCGTATGTGTATAATGCATTCTATGTTTTGTAAGAGGTCGTGGCTAATTGTAGCTCCCACAAGTTTTCGGTAATCATTTATCCACTCTTATCCACCTACATAAGCTCTCCCCCAAGTTTAGGTCATTCGGCTACCAAAAAGCCCATCCAATCTCTCCAGTCTACAAAGGACGAAGCTGCCCAATATAAGTTTTTGTGATGATGAGGTGATGCCTGATTTACTGATGAAATTTTGCCTAAGATTTTTTTGAATAATCAACTAGTCCAGTTTGTAATTAACAAAATGATTTGCTTATTTGAATCCCAACCTCTGTCCTTCCCGCCTACCAGACCTTGATCCGGATTTGGGACATATTTCTGTTGGAAGGATCCAAATGCCTTTTCCGATTTGCACTGGCTTTGCTCAAAAGAAACGAGGAAATGCTTATGCATCAAAGCGATACGATCAGTTTTTGGAAGTGCTTAAAGTCGGCTTCTCGGCTAACTTACGATGCAGACAGTCTGGTAAAGGTAGGTAATTGTCAGTGCAGAAGTTTTTCGCGATTGTCTATGTCATCTTCACTGCCTGTGTGTCTGGATTTTGGGGATAAATAAGGACAGGTAAGCCGCACCGTCCTCCGACGATTCTTAGTTTAAAGGTCAGATTCCTGAAAGTAACCACATAATGCCCGCAATTTACCGAGACTCTAAAGTACACTGGACACCGACTAGAGAGCCCTGAACCAAGGCCAGACAGCGCGAGACAGCGTTGGACCAAGGTCAGACAGTGTCCCCTCAATAAAACAGATTGAGGCTGTCGTACTTTCGCACTCGCTCACGCAGTTGCGCACTCGCAATCGCATTTGCTGTTGTGTTCCTTGTCGGTGAGTCCTTTTCCGGCACTAGGCGCTGGAGCAGGGACAGCGGTCTGATATACCAGCTCGGCGACGCAGCCAGATCTATCAGAACGCAATCGGGATTCTCGGTGGCTACTCAGTCAGCCGAATGGATAAACTCATAATTCATTCCGATAAAGAGGAGCTAGAACAGGCCGTGACACAAAAACCGTATTTTACACAATGTTAGTGAGCTGCAAGTAATGTAGACTCAGTGTTGATAAAAATTTTATTGGATAATTGCTCAAAAGTCGTAGACAGACCGCGATCCGTTTCGTCCTGCTTTGGGCTCGCCAGTTCATTATAATCAATGGGGTAACTAACCCGCGACTTGAACGGAAGTCTGGCTGGATGGTTATCCTTGTACTCACATGCATGATGGAATGTTTGAAGATGGAGAATAGAAGAAGTCCCAGGTTTTCACAAATATATTGATATTTCAGG
Organism: Clonorchis sinensis; assembly: GCA_003604175.2. Lineage (NCBI taxonomy): Eukaryota > Metazoa > Platyhelminthes > Trematoda > Opisthorchiida > Opisthorchiidae > Clonorchis > Clonorchis sinensis. The sequence continues at coordinate 10,252,482 of CM030374.1, read as the reverse complement.
TGTTGGTGATTAAAACGTGCAGCACACCTCAAGATCAAAAGTGCTGTTTAATGTAAGGATGAATCTCCTCAGAGCTAGAGGGAATATGACTATCAAGTGGGACCCAACCAGAGCGAACTCGGTAGTTAGCCGGGATTTGAACTCCGGATAAAGCAAGCGAGTTACCAGTACTTCAGCTGCGCAGAATGGACGCAAATGAATAGGCACATCTGAACAGGCAGACGCGTTTACACTAGAGAGATGTGGTTGTTTTGTCCACGGCTCGAAAGCCCACCAAGAACCAGTAGCTTTGGCTGGTGCACGTGCTTTGGGTATAGTTAGTCGGAGATTCTGCATGTATCAGTTATTTTGACGTGACACACTACTCACAATGTCGCTGAGAACCCTTGGACAGTCCACGACCGGTTTCGCCCTTCTTGGGGCTCCTGAAGTAAACGCACTCTCCGCGTTCCTGTTAACTTTACGTCATACTTGAAACCGAATTGGATGCAATTCGCGAAGCACGGTCGGCCGCACACCTGATGTGACCCTTAAAAAGGGTGAAAGCAGTCGTAGGCTGTCGCACAGTTCATAGCAATCTTCTGAGAAGTGTGTTACATCTAGACAGTGCATTGTGAACTCCCAGATTTTGCACCAACTGAACTATGAGGTTGCATGATGCAACACATTCGGTTGAAGCAGACCATGACAAACGAGTGAATGGTCTGGATTCAGCTGATCCTCCCGTCGAAACCAAGTTAGTGTGCAAACGAGATTATCTATCAACTATCTTGGTTGAATAATTTGGACCTGAGTGTTTAGAGCAATGGCTGATCCTCCTTCAGGCTTCTGATACCGCAAAATCGAGTCTATCTCAAGTGTTTGGCCTTTCACACTCATTTTCCGGCAAATTTCAGCAAAATCGAGTCTGTCTCAAGTGTTTGACCTTTCACACTCATTTTCCGGCAAATTTCACCCATGTCAGTATTAGTACAGTTCCTGCAACAAATTGTTATCAGTTTGATCACCTGTAGGAATGGAGTCCTAAGAGGGAGCCAGGTATTTTCATTCCAATGTCTGTTTTTGAAAACAATGTGTGTTGAATTCGGATGAAATCCCACATCCGTTTGCGCGAGTCTGCTAACAACATGGCGTTTGAAAGTTCTTGCTTTCGGTTGGTTTTTGCTCGTGATTCAGCTAGTACCTTAGCTGTGAGGTCGCTTCAGTGCATTGTCACATTCACACTGTAAAGTTCATCATATTTCAAGAGTTTTGCCTGAACTCATCTTATTTACTCTGTTCCTAAACGAGTGCGCAAAATTTCGCCTCATGTTCACCAGATGCAATGAAAGATAATCTAGACGTGAACCGGACTGAGGTGGATTTTCGACACGAACACGTCAATACCCGATTATTTAGCTGCCACAAGTGAAACGAAGGGGCTTAAAGGTCGACAGAGCCTTTCAGTACTACACAAAACTCATATTGTTATAAAGCGGGTAGGAAAACTCTGTAGGTCACTGGAACATTTACATGGTACGACTGTGAAAGCGTCGTCGACATCTAGTACGGCTGGTCCTATATCCGTCAATCAGTTGCTAGTTTGCTGTGACGGTTTTCACGATGGTCGGGTCCATCAAATGTCCATTATTACCATTACTGATGACTATGCAGCAAGCGGTACTGGTAACGGTTTTGTAGAAATCGCAACTTTACTTGAGTAAGATTCCATTGTCCAACCAGCTTGTTTTAACAGTTTAGAGCGATTAGAAGAGGAATGCACCAATAGATTTGAAAAGATTGTCCACCCGTGACAAATAAATCAATACTGCTTCTTGTTATTAGACTGCCTACGAAGAACTGAAGCCATTTTTCAGTAGAAATACACTGATGACGCTTCAGAACCACCATTATGTGATTCTGAGTAAGGCGATGAGCGAGAAACAACGTCTCTGGCAGAGGATTATCATGGAAGTTGCTGAGAGAGATATAGATGAGGTAAGTCTCTTTTGTGGCTGCTTCCTGCTGTTATTCATTCGTTGTCTTGTCTCACAGCAATCTACACAGCCTGCTTGCTATGCCGAACAGTGGTATTCACGATGCCTCACCGTGCTTCTTCCATCTGGAAACGTTTACGCAACTCAAGTGCCTTTAGTTAAAATGCCCCAATCAATAGCTGGGTGTGTCCAACCCTGTAAAAAAAGGATCACTTGTGTGGGTACATGGTCATGACCTAGGATCCTATGCACTAGTTTCATGTATTGCATTTGTTCACTGCATTCGAAAGCACATCCCTGACAAAGGCAGTTTACTAAATCGCCACTCTTTCCTGTTTGTATCATATTCTGTCGCACAAATCGTCAAGGATCACGTATACTAAAAGCGGCCCGAAAAACGAACCGAGTTAACTTCCACACAAGAATTAGTTGGGAGCCATTATATGTAACGACAAATAGCGCTATCTTTGGTAAAGTCAAAACAACACTTGGAATTCACCGTATTCACGCACATTGCAGCCAGACTGTTCGAGTTTACGTATCAGTCCGAACATCTTCCCGGCTGTATGAACGGTAGTCGTACTGTTATTTGGTAATCCAATGTGCGCATTGTAAGGCTAGGGACCCTTGTTGCGTATAGGTGTACAGGTTTGACGTCAAGTAAAACAGCATCAGGGACTACCATCAATCCCTGAGCTTGAGTCATTCCGACCGGAAAATCCAAAACAGTAGCATTACAAGTAGACATTTCAAGAACTGACTGTCTGCATAAAATTCATAATGAGGTACAATATTCATGAACGCCAGGGGTTGAACACATCTTCCCTGATCAGTAAGAATGCCGTAACGGTGATGCACACTTGTTATGAGTGTGCTTGAATAGGGTTCATTCAATCACACAAAACGGTGGGCATTGTTGAGTATTTTAGGCAACAGTTGAAGCGATTACGTTATACCTGTAAACTGACATCACTTGTGGCATCAACATCGTGCATCACTGAGTCTCAAGGGTCCAGTTTACCAGCCTGTAGCAAGGGCTGTGTTGCCTTATCTTTGGGGAACAAGTCTCCTATGCACAGACGTTCATAGACTTTTCCCAGTTTTTCGCCAACGATATCTCAGAAGTGTTGCTGATGGTGGATGACATTGACAAATTCGTCACGAGGTACTTCCTGTGCAGCAGGTGCTTCGGTCGCAAAAGATATTCCACACCATTATCTGTGATGGCTCAGGCAAAATTGGTCTACCGATGAAAACGTGCATCCTTCGGAATAGCCCATACTGCCAGGTAGGCAGCATTGGAATTGACAAAAGAATGTGAAAGAGTACACTCATTTGCAAATCAATTTGGTTTTGCGAGAGACTCACTGGAACCCAGCTGAATCTCTCGTTTGTGATGTTTTCAGGCAACTGAATGTACTACAGCAGGCCGCCTCATGTTTCAGTTGCTACGATATTCGAGATATCGCTATACATTTGGGTTCAAGTAGAACATAAGGTTGACGGAAACTCGGGGACTGCGCCTACCTGATGAACCCCAAGAAAGGCGAAACCGGTCGTGGGCTGTCGAAGAATTTTAGAGCAACCTTATGAGTAGTGCATTACGTATATAAATGTGAAAGAGCTTGTGAAAAGTTTGGGTGAGGTTGGTATGATCTACCTTGTAGGATGAGTGCCACGTGACCCTCTTGCGCCTCGCTGGAGACGCTGCAAGAAACGGCGGTTACTCGGTGTCTGTGACATTCCTGCCGTCATTCCCTCTCCCATAGTCTGATTCAGTGTTTGGGGATGTAGGCACCTCAGAATGCTTGCAGTTGGCTTTCACTAGGTTTCTCTGACCCACCCGTACACTTAAAATCTTTGGATTTAATTACTTGCATGGCAGCGGACCACTGACATTAAACAGACGTTACCGTCTCTGATGATGCTGATACGGACGTGGTGTAGTGTAACTCGAACCCGAAAGGCCAATAGTTGCAATATAATATCGCCCGGCTGCCTCTCTGGCTCTCATTCCACCCATCTGGCGGTTGTATTAAAGTCGTGAAGGCGTAAACCAAGGAGGCGTGATTGATTAAAAATCTGCTTGTATAACCCATCTTTCTATCATGGACATAATACCCTGCTGAAAATGTGAACCACATCTGGTTGTCCTCCCGAAAATTTGATCCGGGGAAAACAACACCCTTCGCCTTCTCCAGGGGTACTTTGCAGAAGCTCCCTCCTAGGAATGATGACTGGGTCGAAAGAATGTTCAAAATTACTGCTTCTTCGAGAAGTAGTGAGGTGGGACCACAGCAGTGGCGCTGTACAGATCTTTTGTGGTCGTTCATTCGGAAATGTTCTGCGGCCCGCGGCGATTTCGTCGAAGAAAATTTATCTTACAGCACAGGTCAACTTGACACTGACCTATCAATTTCTAAGCAAACGTAAAACAAATTTCTTTTGCTTGATGAGTATGCTTGTGAAGTAAGGTTAAAACTATCCGATCAGGACAAACATCATTTCGTCGTCCAGCCACTTCTTGATTGTTCACGTACCGAACTGTCTGGATAGTTCCATTTATAACCTGGATGTACTTTAAAAGCTGAACTTCCACACCCTGGTATCACGTGATTCTGGACTTCACTTGAGCCTACCAAGCTATTCGAGGAAACAGACTGCCTGTCCTTCTGCGCAGGCTAGATTCTGGATTTAGCAACATTCGTTGCTTGGGAATGGCCAATACAACGTGAACAGATTTTTGGTTCAAATCTTAAATTCATTTGTATGTGCTGGAGGTTGAACGGGCCACGTGAAGTTTATCATACAAAGTATAGTACCATAACACTGCTATTACTTTATTCCACCGAGAAATTTCGAATGCAAATGTTCGTTTAGTATGTTCAATTGAATAGAAATAAAGATCTAGGACAATTAGACCATTCCTTCCATGTTTCCATGGCCCCTTCTGATTGAACGTACGTTTCGATTGTCATCGATCCATTCCAGCGGCGTCCGAAACTCTCCCTACCTGTAGGTTCATTAGTAAAAGGTCTGAGGTTAGGTGAAAACACTGTAAGTCATGAAATAGCATCATGATAACCAGGTGAAAAAATTCAGTATTCTCCCATGTGTGTCCTTTGAAAATGGTGCTCTCTTCTATAAAGCTAACCTGTCTTGACACTCCCACTTTTGTACTCAGATAAACCTGTGTGTTTTTCTCATGATAGCAACCACTAAGAGTGGAAGTCATTGGCTCTTGGAATCCTGACCGAATATCCTGACCGTATAGACGGATTATCGACCAGCTATGTTTACACCAGCATTAGAGTTCAAAAACTCGAATTCTAACGCACTACAGCGTAAAGTGGACGAAGAGCGACGCACCTCACGGCTCAAGTGGACAGTGGCCTTCCCATATATGTATAACCACACGAGCTTCAAGATATTCAGTGAAGAAGATTCTCCTCTTGTTGTTAAGTCTCTATAGGGGAAAAATGCCAACAATATGGCTACACCTGAGTAGGTTTTTGACGAAGTGTTATGACTTGCTCAACGGTCGTTCAACCCTGTGTCGGTCCTTGGCTTCGTGTTACGTCCACCATGGTATATCAAAAGGCAGGATAGCTTCAGACAGCCCTTTATGTAAACAATGGAAGATTATTACAACCGTATTTACAGGATCATCACAGAGTGTCCCACAAGGTCACGGCAGAAGCTTTGTGAAGAGGCGAGAAGCGTCGAACTAAAAAAAGCTCGATCCAGATTGGCTGACTTTCTGACCGATCAGGATATGCCTTTGCTTTGTCCGTAGCCCGCACGTGACACATCCGTCCAATTGGGGTGATGTTCGGCTTTAAGGAGCGGCTGGTCTACGGACACGAAGAGGCTCGATGCAGAATGACGGTTGTTTTATGTTACTCAAGGGGAACCTAGGCATGTGCTGTTTTACCTGACGGGTCATTTTTTTAAATTTTTCTCCAGGCTTTACTGAGCACACGTTTTAGGCCTTTGTTAACAAACCCATTAAGTCAGGCGTGATGGCCGTAGTCCATGTGGCCCAGCTGTGTATTTTATACAATAGAATTCGAATGCTGACTTGTAAATTCGTTGCTTGTGTGACGCGTAGTTAAGAGCGGTTGAAAACCGCCTTCAAACACAAATTGTCCTCTTCGGTTTCTTAAGAGAACTAAGTGCCCTGCAGTTAAATTTGCTCCAAACCCTAGCTGAAAGATGGTGATGCAATTCCGGATACTTAGTGACCACATTTGGAGATCATGGGTACCTTGTTACACCTCTTATCCAAGCCAGTCAACCACGAGCAAAAAACTGTAGAATAGGGATGAATACATGTCGTACAGTATGTTGGGACACTACTGGAAAAGTACAGGAAAGTCCGTAATAACACTCATCAACCAGGTACAAAAATCCAACAATCCTGTAAACTCTCAGCAAGTAAGCTATTCAGCATCAACCTCACTCACACTGATCAACTATTTGGTCCAGCTGACTGGACAGTTTCACGTCGCTTTTAATCAAAACAGCAGGACAGCGTGGGTAGAATGTTCATCTGCCAGATACCGAACAGAAACGCATTTTTTTGTTTCGAGTATCTTGTTTTCTAGATGACATAGCTCGACTATCAACGAAGATCATTACCCTCATCATGACCCTTCTACATGACGTCACTCAAAACTATCTCCACGTGATATCTAGCGAGTTTCTATCTATCTTTCCCGCATTTCATCTGTCTCCAGACCAAGATTTTAATGCGGAGGAAGAACAGTGATCCAGCTCGCGCGTGCGTTCAGGCGGCTATTAGCTTCGAAGGTGGTGAGTTGACTCATTGATCGTGGTTTATCACCCTCATTCTCACCATACACTTTAGTCGGCAGAAACTACGTAACTCGCGCTAAAAGTACATGTCCGGATTCTGACCACTAAGAATTCTAGTCAGTTCTTTTTTGTCGTTTGAACATTCTGTTCTTGAGTACTTATTCTGAACACATCACACAAATTTTTTTACCATCAATATGATGTGCCTAAAGCAAGGTGTCTTCAGCAAACTGTTTCATCCCAGTGAGGCAGAAAACCTAAAGTCGTGTTGGATGTGAACCGAAGCAGTCAACAGGATGTGAAGATCTCCTTGCTGAACATGCTAGGCAGTAATGATGGAATGAATGACTGAGTGACTGACTGGTAATCTGATTGGTTGATTGAGTGCTTCATAGATTGGTTGGTTCACTGTCTGGTTTGTCTGTCGTTTATGTGCCAGACGGTTTTATCGAACAATTGACTGATTGTCTGATTGATCGCTTAACTGATTTCTTAGTTGAATTGTCAACCAGCCGGCTGATTTTTTAATAGAACGATAAACAAATGAACAATGTAATTGGTTGATCAGCTGAATGACTGAACACCACCACACCCGTCGTCAAAAGTTTTACTGACATTTTCGCTTTGCGGATGATCGCTGAAGACAGATGGAGAGTAATTTTTCAACAATATTCACGATATGATTCATACCAACGACAAACTTTTGGAGACCAACCCTTAGTAGAGTGAAGTCCTCAACAACGGCCAAATTTCCTGTTGAAATAGATAGTATACAATGTGTTGTCGGGCTCAGCGACGGAACATACAGATATGGACCGATTACATCCCAGATCATACCGAGTCGGTGAGGCTGACGCTATATTTATGCTAGTGTGCGGTTGCTATAACGATACTATTATGGATGTACTTTATCAACCTATTTCCGTTCGTCACTGTGCTTCTGAGAGCAGACATCATAGCGCTAATCACCACAAGGATATTACCTGGCATGTCAGCTGTGGCAAGCAACCCATCCAAAAATATACAGCCTCTGTCACGATCACTATAGTCCTCGGTACCTGAGAGGCTCATCTTGGTGTGGAAATGACATCCATAGTCAACGTCAGAAGGTTCACCATTTACTTTCTGAATCCTCATCGACCCCAGGCATTTCACCTTTCCAGCCAGTGAATATTTTGATGTTCGGTGTCTTATTAGTTGACATTTGACCCCTAACCCTAACACATATCCTTCTAGGAGCATCCACGAACCAATAGACTTGTCGTCGAAGGTTTTGAAGACGTCTCGTCTGCTACTGTTTTATCCGGCAGATGAGGCGAATACCGTATCAGAAAGATACACCGTGTTAGTCCCCGTGATGAATCTATCCGTACTATTTGTTGATTCAAACTAACCCAATGTACTGCAGAGGTGAAGTAATCTCGTAAAGCACACTAGTAATCGCATGTGACTTGTGTCCAACAAACTATCAACTGAAGACTCTGGTACGTTGAACCATCGAACAGTGAGCACAGGTTTTTTTTTCCAGGTACGTCAGCGTCCCGAACTAGGTGTGTGAGACAAGTTGAACTTTTAACAGACCATAAACTTCACCCTAGTGTAACGCAAAAAAAAGCCATCTCTCCGAATGTCCTGATACTACCAAAAAGCGATCATTGTTTCTGAATCGTCTTCACTTGGTAAGAGATAAGGTTTCATTAGGGACTGAATTGTTAACTTGGTTTAATTTGTTGCATAGTGTGTGATCCTGTGTCCGCGATAGTTTATTTACCCATTCTGTCACGTTTGAGTTGACATTTGTCTCATAGATTCACATAATTAGTGATTATTTTGCATACTATCTAACTTTATTAATTGGCCTGAACATGAGTTTAGCCACCCAGAAAGGTTACTTTTCCTAGTGACTGTGTACCAGAAGCTATTGAACAGTGGCAGCACGTGAATTAGGGTGTTTTTATCAAATAGTACAATCCTAATTTTGTGGACGATGATGTTTCAACCACATTTATTCTATAGACAGTACACAAGCCGTGAAGGCAAAAGATTCTGACCTTGCTTGTCCTACCCAGTGAAATTACAGTTGTACTAGCTTGACCACAGAAGTGAAAAGAAAGCTATTAACAGACCGGTGTTTACAGTCCATCCCTTATTTTTGTTCGACTAAATGTAAATCAAGTCTGGTGTTTCAGGCTTGTACTTTGCTTATTTGCAAATGGATTGCGGTGGCGTTGTTGGCCTGTCTCCTTCACCTGTCTGAGTTACTACAACCCAGTGGAACATAGATTTGGGTTTTATTGCAAGTCGTCAGGAGAACAAAAATTGCTAGGCTAAGATCACCCACTTAACTTTCACACGATCCTTCCCTAAACAAGGTCCAAAAGCGATGGGATACTATCTAGTTCATTGCGACTGTTGATGGAGTATGAAGTCAGTCCTCGAAGGCAACTGTATGCATAGAAGGTAACCAACAGGTGGGTGACCGGAGATGCAGAGCCCTGAAAGAAAACTAGGTCACGACATTTGTCTATAACAGAATTGGCCTGGAGTGGATTTCACCTCGACTTAGAATTCAACCGACATGAATCGATGAAACATACACCATCGTATTCCAATGATGGTTTATCACAAAAGCATGATTTCTTATACCCGCACACAGAGGTTAGAATTCCAAATCCGCTAATCTAAGGGCTAAGTAACACGGTGTCAGACAGTAGATGAACTGAATATCTATCTCATGCTAGCTTTTCGGTTTTCAGCACGTACCTAGATGGGATTTATCGGAAGCATTTGAAGAAAAATACCCTTAGAAGCATTTTGTGCCTCCCGACGATGAAAAATAGATTTGTATGACACAGTGAAAAGGAAACAGGCAGTGAAGATCACATTGGTTTTCGGATTTAAATGTTCCGGTCACTAGTTACCTTGACAGTGTTTATTGGCCAGTCTCCTTAGATGGAGTGATTTCCTTATGACGAAAAGCCTATTCCAAAGCCTATTCCATTATTTCAAGCACGACCAAAGTGGGCTTCAAGGTGTTCTGGAATATGACAGCCTTAAACAGTAATGATATACTTTGTTCCCTGAAAGTGTGCGTTGCCTTTGTACTACTGACCAAGTTGCTCGGTTTCACTTTCCCTTATAGAAGACCTAAGTGAGTGTCACTGACTTTGCAGCAACGTCCATGACGATGACAATTTACATAAAAACAAATCGATGAGTATTTTGTTGAATTTTTTATCTATACAAACGACCCTGACCTAAAGCGTGTTGCACATTGGTCAAAAATACCTGCGTGGTGGATGAATTCCCTTGAAACTAGGTGAAATTGCTTGACGAAATGAAAATAACCAATTGAAACTCAATACACTAACAAAACACTAACTGAGACCCGCCACCACCATTCCAATTGCAATGTTCCGTTATCATTTACCCCTCCCCCACTGGTAGCATCAAATTCGAATTCAAATGATCCTTGTGATTGGTTCATTGGAAAACTTTTATTTATTTTCGTTCTTTATGTTAGTGTGTGTTATTGCTCTAGTTATGACGCCATTAAGTTGATTATCAGAAGGTAACAAGCACTAACAAATGTCTGTCTTACTGGAATGTGATGAATACAATAGTTAGGTGCACTTGATAAAAATAGACACAATGCGAAAAGTGGAATAAGCCAAAAAGTGACTTATCGTTTTGAGTACAACTGTTGAGAGTTCCTGAGTGAAGTTCCGGACGAGGGACGTGTCTTCTCTGCAGTATGGCTGCTACACGTGTTCCGCAGTTGTCCGTGGAGACTTGCGGAGCTCTGCTGACTTCCTGTCCTGTGCGAGCGAGTGTGTGCGTGTGTGTGTGTTGAGCCTAGTCGTATGCCTATTTATTGTGTGCAGTGTGAAGAGAGGGGTGTCCCGTCGTGTTGTGTACAAGCTGTCGGCTAGGGTTGCAAGTGGGACAGGAATTATTACGTGGTTTGAGTGTTTGTGACGCGTGATCTGATCAGTGACCTCTACATGTGTACGCATAAGACACGGTGTGGCTGACATTTATTTTCAATAGAATGCTATCTGATTCCTTCGACCGGCGATGATTTTAGGGAGGATTTACAAGCAACTCCACAAGAAAAGCCGTATTCTCTTTCCTACTAGGTGATAATTTTGGAAAATATTCTATGACTATTCACAACACAGACAGTTTCAATATGATATTGGAGCAAACCACAATCCTGATTTATCAGAAAGCAAGGATTTCTCTTGTTTTTTTTCTAGAGTTTACTGGGATACTCCTGACAACTATATCTCGCAATATTACTGGTTGTTCGGGATTGTCTGACCAATCAACTTTAGTGCCAAACAATTATTAAACAAGCACTCACATTACGGATATTAATTACTCTTCGACAGCCCACGACCGGTTTCGCCCTTCTTGGGGCTCATCAGGTAGGCGCAGCCCCATCGAAGAGTTTTCAGCAACCTTATCAGTAGTCCATTACGGATATTAATTACTCTTTAGAAACTATGTACAAACAAGCTGAAGTTGACGAACCCCCCACCTAATTGTGCACTGGCGATATCTCCTCGCGTGGGGACAAGCTACTTGCCAAGTTCGGAGCACAGATCACCTGCCCCTTGATCTACAGCCCATCTATTCGACTATTTTGTTCATACTCACACCACTCTCGTTTGAACGGTCGTCCTCCTGTTCTGGCGTAATTATTCCGGTGAGTCCACACCAAAGGGAAGCACTGGACTCGAGTTTCGCTCTTATTAGAGCTCATCAGCAGTGCATATCCAGTGGCCGTGCCGGGATTTGAACCCCGGACATCTGACATGCGAGGCGAGCGTGTTACCACTACTCCACCAACGCACGTTGGACGCATCTGAATTTTCATGTCTGAACAGGCGAACGTGTTCACACTTGAGCGATGTGATTGGTGTGCCCGACCCATCGAACGACGACCCAGTAACTGTCCTGGTTGTGACGATCGATTGACCTGTCAGTCAGAACTTCCCTGTTAGGTAGCGTGACACATGCTTGAAACCCAATGGGCGATATTTTGGTTGCATTTGGGGTTTTGCGGGATAGGTATTTTGTTCATATTCACACCATTCGACTATTATTACTTGTTACTTGTTACTTATTACAATCATTACTTGGCCAACTTACTTTTCAAACCCTAACGATTCACAGCTCTTTTGAACTTCACTTTTTTTGGTGTAGATCAGATCTGGATCTGTCATGGAGGAACTTTTGACACACGCATCTCAGCAGTCGATGTTGAAGAGAGTAAAATGATGCAGTTAGATATGGAGGTACGTTTGACGCCACACATCTGTGCTATTTGTGTCCGTTTTATCGGCTTGAAACAAGTCCGATGTCGATAGAACTTTTAGCGCGCGAATTTTCATCCGAATTTAGAGGTTAGAAAGACAGGTAAACCTTAAGATTGATGATATTCCTCTATTCACTGAAGACAGCTCTACTTAAGTCAACTGGCACCCTGAATCAACTTATCGTAATCACGTGGGCTCCAATATATCGGACAGATATCTTTCTCCCTCTTATCAGATGGATGCACACGTCAGTAGCCTCTGCTGTTTGAACGACGATATCATGCTGATCGGACTGATGTCTGGCAAGCTGTGTGCCTATTCAATCAAAACAAAGTACGTGAGTTTGCTCGAAACAACATTTCCATTACGAATTCACCCCCAACTACAATAGAATAGTTCATCAAAAATCTTGATTTCCCCCAATATCATCGAAAGACCATTATTTTTTCTGTATTACGAAATCGGTACGAAAAGTGACGGAGAGGATAATTTAATGTTGTATTAACATATATTCATGAAGGTCGATGATACTCAGGTCTTTGTGGTGGAGAGGTCGGTTCTCAAGCTAAATAACAACTGTTTGGCAGCAAACGTGAATAAATCACCAAAAACCAACCAAAGTTGTAAGTAAGCTTTCTGTCTGGAACAGCGTTGAACGGTATAAAGTTACCGGTCACCTAAAAGGGAACGTTACAGACAAGAAAACGAGAGAAGTGGTATTCAGGCTGCATTCAGAATAGTGTCGTGTGAAATACCCTCATTTGAATACCAATTTGATTTTCACGGCAGACCCAACCGAATCTCTGATTTATGCTGTTCTCCTTCAACTCAATCTAATGCATCAGGCCGCTTTATTTTTCAGTTGATACGATAGGCCAGTGTAGCAATTCGTTGTATAGACGTAAAGCATTACTTACAAGGTTGCTGAAAAATCTCTGACAGCTAGCTCACTACCGGTTACATCCTTCTTGGGGCTCATCCGGTAGGCTCTCCCGTAAAAACACAATTCGCATGTTAGTGCATGCGTTTCACTAATTTCATGCAATGCGGGTTCAAGCATTAAATAGGGTTGAGGAAACTCGGTGATTGCGCCTACCCGATGAAACTCAAGAAGGACGAAACCGATCGTGGGTTGTCGAAGAGTCCTCAGTGACCTTATGGGTATGGTGTTACGCACATATGATGTCATTCAAAGTTGTTATTAACATGAATGTGAAACTGTTTGGTGAGCGCCTATTTCTACAAGTTGACCTCCATGAAGTCTACGTCTTGTCCGAGATCAAATCATCTGGTAGGGTGTTCGGTGCAAAGGTGCTGTCTATCTGGAAGGATGTGGAGATAACCGTACGGGTTGTGAGGCTCTCGTGATTAAGTTTTCGCGGTTTTCCACAATTTCAGTGCTGCGACAAGCTGCTGAAAACGCACTGAACGTTTTAGACGTTTTGATGCGCTGAAGTAGGGCAATGTTTCACCGACCCCTCCACCGCAAAATCAGTGAGGTGTTTTCCTGTGCTGTTTTAACAGCAATCAGACTCCTTTTATTTTCGTGTGCATCAAGTCATTTAAATTCTGCTTAACTTCCACAATCATGTCTAAAGTGTGCAAAATCAGCTTCTCTTGGTAATCTATTTCATTGTCCTACTATATGTTGGAGCATGTTACAGACAAGGACCACATTCTTGGTATGCATGGTGATGGACAACAGTTGGTAGAACAGTGAACTACCAACTGATGTCGTCTATGTTGAACATCACTGGACTGATAGTATTCACGGAATCGTCCTTCATAATTGAAGGAGACAAAAATTTTCCGAAGTATTCCCCAGTGTTAACCTTGTAAGTTCCGGCGGCTCATCTTTGGAAAGGTGTCATGTAGCGCAAAAGTCACCGCTTTTTGTACCCTGAAAGCACCCTTTAGTTCGGTCGTAAAAGAGCAGTAATCAAAATTCTGGGGGAAAACAGGGCTACCCTACTTGATTTACGAGTAAAATCGTATGGTCGTTTTAGAAGAGGACCTTAAGTGAAGAGATTTTCCGACAAGCTCACATAGCTCAATTTTTCAACCGAATTTCAACCACTCGAGTGTTTCTAACGAACTGCACAGAATGCTAAGTACACATCAATTTTACCGACTTTAACAGATTTGAGCAGAAACACACGATAGTTGCTAATTCCTCACCCTAATCCGCCTCGTTAGTGGCCGGAACTACGTCTGTATCAGTTGGTGTATCCCGTTCCTCGAGGCAGCTGGTCATTTTAGTGAGATCGAGAATATCCGTTGAACGTTGTTGTTGCAGTGTTACTTCTTCAGAAGACGTGCACTCAAGCGCCACCAATCACCGTGTAAACTGACGCATGTTTTCCCTACCGCTGATGCAGCAATTTTGCCATCCACTCAGTAGTTCGGTTCGCTGGTAATTACTCTCTCCCGAGTTTTTGCTCCGTTTTGTTTTCCCCCCGAAACACAGGGAACTGTTGTGGCAAGTCCCGGTACATGACAGCATCACTGACATAGTAGTGGCAGCTTGGCCCTATGAGAATGTGAACAAAATGTTTGCTGGTCTCAGCAACGGAGAGCTCGTTGTCATTGAGGTGAGTCCTTTTTTTAGATCAGGTAGGTTGGAATCAGGGGCATTTAAACAGTGGACGTAGGTGGGCAGTCTCAAAAACGCGGAGGCTAAGACAGTGGTGTATCTGAGTCCTTCAAGTTTAATCTGTCTGATGGCAATAGAATCTGGTGTAAATGTTGCGCGAAATCTATCTACCTTTAAAACCAGCAGTGTCCCACAAGAACCGTTGGCTCGCTGCGGCGGACGAATACTGTAGTATGACTGCATGATTTATCCTCAAACGACAAATTCCTCCGAGATTTCAAACGGTTCCGACTGACCCTAATTTCTCACAAAAACTTGGAAAGGAAATTCGATAACCATCAAACCTTCAGAACGGGACCGATGCAGATCAATAAACCGATCA
The DNA here is from genome assembly GCA_003604175.2 of Clonorchis sinensis. Taxonomy (NCBI): domain Eukaryota; kingdom Metazoa; phylum Platyhelminthes; class Trematoda; order Opisthorchiida; family Opisthorchiidae; genus Clonorchis; species Clonorchis sinensis. Next base: position 10,237,389 of record CM030374.1, on the reverse strand, counting down.
CAACACGGATTCTGATCTGCTTCGTTTTCATCAGGCGGATGGAAAAGGACCATATTTATACTGAACCCACGCAATGATTAAATCCGTGTTTGTCATTTGCATGGGAATGAGCCGTAGTCATAATGTTGCTGTCATCACTAGAAAAAGTGAATATCCACCAGCTTAACTCTAATCTGACTGGACCACATACGATTGATGATATCCTTTAGGACTGATCTCATCTCACCTATAAACTTCTAACTTGACCATCTGTGCACCCGACAATGTAATTAAATTGCTTTATTCTTCAAACCCCCGTGAACACCACTCTTCTTCTCCTGGTATAATTCTTTTGCACTAGAGATGGCGTTGTCAGACTCGTGTTCGACAGCGCACGTGATCACGTTAGTTAGAGGACTGCTGAACTCTGACCGGTGAGGAAGGCATCCTAATCCTATGTTACCAGAGCACGGTTGATATGCTTGAGCGAGTACATCTGCACAAATAATGTACGTTTCAATAGCAAGGTGGATGCAAAAATATTGAATAACAAATACTCTTCGAGTTTTTGCTCAAATCAAACAAAGTGCCAATGCCATATTGATAAAAGACTCGCACACTTCATCCAAAATGAATTACCTGTTAGCGATATAATATGCGGTATATTTTAGTGCTCAATATATGGTTATTTGCACACATTAATCCACTCCGTGGTGGTTTGACAGGGAAATTTATCTGCGTGACCTAAAGAAAAACAATTATTGTGCAATTAGCTGCCAGTCCGCAGTCGTGAAAGTTACCAGGAAGTGCTCGGTAAATAGGCCAACAATTAGAGATGACAGAGTAGTTCACAATTAGGAATCTCTTGATGTGGACTGATTTCTCAAACTAACCTATTGTCAGGTTTCAGTCATGAATAGACAGTTTTCTCGTTAGCATGTGTCAAGCAGCATTTGAGTCTGTAACCGGAATTGGCCAGATACCATGAAATCCGATTATCGAAGAAAACTTATTTGAGTAGGATACTTTTTATCTAGTTCGCAAAAGGCACGAAGGTGAAAGTCCGCCGTAGCAGCAATAATCCGTTTTGATTCATCCCCTGAATAAAGCTAAATAGAGGTTTTTTCTTGGGGCAGCACCGACAGAATTACCGTTAGTCAGAGGACTGTTAATTTTTACAAACATACAGCGGTGAAGAAAACTGTTCACCGTTAACCGCACTCTTCAGCGTAGGTATTAAAGTATGGAATTTTTTTCCCCTAAAATGCATCCATGTTTATGTTTACCCGTGGGACATAAATCTCTACTAATTTGTGTGGAGTTTCGGTCAAATTCGGTTCGGATAGTGTTAAAAAGATTAGGTGTCATGTCAAAACAGCATAGTGGAATAAGACGTTGTAATCTGAAGTTTCGGTTGCAATGGTCAAGCTTTTTCAAGGATTTCTACAATCAATTGAATACATGTCAAATGTAGCGTCATTTCGGTTCAATATCCTGTCTTCTGATTGGTGTGTTACTGTGATCAGTTGGCAGTCAGAGGCGGCCAGCCTGTGTGGGTGTGTTAGCATACGCCTCCGTCTGTTGTTGTGCTGGCTGTGATGCCTGACTGTTGAGTTCCCCGTTTGACATCCGACCAGTATACCTACTAATGTGTGCAGTAATTCCAAGTCAGATACACAGATAGATAGATAGATAGATAGATAGATAGATAGATAGATAGATAGATAGATAGATAGATAGATAGATAGATAGATAGATAGATAGATAGATAGATAGATAGATAGATAGATAGATAGATAGATAGATAGATAGATAGATAGATAGATAGATAGATAGATAGATAGATAGATAGATAGATAGATAGATAGATAGATAGATAGATAGATAGATAGATAGATAGATAGATAGATAGATAGATAGATAGATAGATAGATAGATAGATAGATAGATAGATAGATAGATAGATAGATAGATAGATAGATAGATAGATAGATAGATAGATAGATAGATAGATAGATAGATAGATAGATAGATAGATAGATAGATAGATAGATAGATAGATAGATAGATAGATAGATAGATAGATAGATAGATAGATAGATAGATAGATAGATAGATAGATAGATAGATAGATAGATAGATAGATAGATAGATAGATAGATAGATAGATAGATAGATAGATAGATAGATAGATAGATAGATAGATAGATAGATAGATAGATAGATAGATAGATAGATAGATAGATAGATAGATAGATAGATAGATAGATAGATAGATAGATAGATAGATAGATAGATAGATAGATAGATAGATAGATAGATAGATAGATAGATAGATAGATAGATAGATAGATAGATAGATAGATAGATAGATAGATAGATAGATAGATAGATAGATAGATAGATAGATAGATAGATAGATAGATAGATAGATAGATAGATAGATAGATAGATAGATAGATAGATAGATAGATAGATAGATAGATAGATAGATAGATAGATAGATAGATAGATAGATAGATAGATAGATAGATAGATAGATAGATAGATAGATAGATAGATAGATAGATAGATAGATAGATAGATAGATAGATAGATAGATAGATAGATAGATAGATAGATAGATAGATAGATAGATAGATAGATAGATAGATAGATAGATAGATAGATAGATAGATAGATAGATAGATAGATAGATAGATAGATAGATAGATAGATAGATAGATAGATAGATTTCCTTTGCGTAGCCTGGCAGCAAGGCACCGAAAGGGTGTTACAGCTGAACGATTATTTTATCTTATTATCTGACTTAGCTGAATACCTCTATCATATCTGGGAGAACTAGGCGAGTACGTGAAACACACTTGTGGTTCATGACTACCATATAGGCATTCTTTCATCGAATCGACCTTAGACCCCTTAAGAACCCACAGACGACTGTTCATGTTGAATATTTCTTTAGTCTGGGAGACGCTTTCCATATCGTGTTGGCATATGGCATAAGTTTACCGGGTTTGGACGTTTGATAACTGGACAGTAGAAGGTAGGATTTCCTGTCACATATATATAGGGCTCAATGTATGTGACATACTACTGATATCACTCTAGCAAGCCAATCACTTACCAATGCAACTTTGCGGACAATTGTGGTAGTGCTGTTCGGTTCAGTGCGGATAACGGATAAAATGCTGGTCTGTGTAATCTGATTCGTCAGACAAGTATAATCATTAATTTCCATCCAAATGTTTCTCTTATGTCTTGTGTTTGTTTGCCTGTTTACATCTAGAATGCCGGCGCAACTGAACCGAAAGATTCGACGTTTGTTCTTTGCATCGGCTTCACGCGCATCGCCTCGTTGCTACTCGTGGAGAACCAGCTCTGGTGTGCCTGTGGAAATTCTGTTTATATATTTAACGCGGCGTAAGTTTCAGTGAACTCACATTGGTCTGGTAATTGTTTCAAACTACTTCAACAGGCAAGTCATCATTGATCTCTGGGATTTCGGTGTAAACCGAGGGTTAGCCTATCGGGAGACATGCGATGCGGGGCGTATCATGTGAACTTACAAGACACCAGACTGTTTTTAACGCCAATTAACAGTGCTCCTTTCAATGTGCACAAAAGTTCCTAGGGTGAATGCTTTGGAGGTAACTATGAGGTTGTTACGGTGGATAAAATAGTTGAGGGCATAAGAGTGTATTTGAATCTCGATCAGTTTGTTTTTGACACAAGTGTTTACTCACAACAACAAGGTCTTGCAATGGGATCTCCAATATCCCCCGCTTTGGCCAATAATTGTATTTAGGACTTCGAACAAACGGCCTTGGCCGGATATCATCGTCCACCGAAAGCATTTGGCGTTATGTTGACGATACCTTCGTTGTAATCAAACGTGATAACGTAAACAGCTTCCACGACTATCTCAATAGTTCAAATTCTCACATCAAGTCTAGCATGGAGATAGAGTCCACCTCGGGCATATTACCCTTCCTGGACTGTATAACACAAAAGAGTGGTGGGAAATTATAAACTACGATCTACCATAAACCGTCCTAAACTACTCATCAGCACACCCAAAGTCCGTGTAGGCCAGTATTGTCTGATCGATGTTTTGTCCAGTCAGAGCCCTGTGCACAGAAGAGGTTGACCGACCAGCAGCTCAAATCGAGATTGCCAACAGACTTCGAGAAATAGGATACCCAGTGAATTTGATTAGGCGGTAATTATGGAGGATATTGGCTCCGGTCTCTAGATCCAGTAAGGAATGGATTTGCACAGCATTCATTTCGTATCAAGCAGGAACATCGGAGAGTATTCGAAGACTGCTGAACTTAGACAACATTCGAGTAGCTTTCCGGAAGGGAAAAAGTCTACGCTCAGTTTTGGTGAATTTGAAAGATCCCCCCCCCCTTGTTGAAAGGACTACGGACTGTGTGTATAAAATTAACTGCAACGACTGCACTAAGGTTTACATCGGACAGAATGTCAGGGAATTGCACACCAGAACTGGTGAGCATAAAAGGAGGATGAACAAACCACCGAGGAATCCGGAAGAATACCAAACGCTGGTCAATGACTCAGCGATTGCGGTACATGCGTTAGACTAGAATAGAATAGATCTAGAATAGATCTGGAGAATGTGGAAGTTTTAAGACGCGGACTGCGATTCACACCATAGCGGCTGATAGCCGAGGTGATGGAAATGACCAAACATCACAGCGTGAATAGAATCGACGGTGTGGAACTGGCGAGCGTATGGAAAGCGGTCTTAGATAAACGGTCTTAGATTGTGTGGTTGTCAATGCGCGTAGAATCATTGGCAAAATAGGAAGGGGGGTGGAAATCGCAACTCGACCAAAGTTCACAGAATCCCTGTTCCTTACACAACTATCGTAGCACTAGCTCATCCACACAGATAGACGGAAAGTGCAAAAGACGTTCAAGAGGGATCATCATGTGAACCGAACTTGAAGGACTAGACTCTAAGCTGGATCCAAATCCATGGAGGTTTCCCTACCGGCTTAACACTTGGTGACCCACCCTAACACACAAAATCCCTTGGCCGAGACCAAACACAGATTTAGGTTGACTTAGCCTATTGGTTCTCCTTCCGCCTTAAATGTTGACCAACCTCGTAACCTAGCCACTTGTCCTGACGAAGCTATTAGGTCAAAAGCGAAACGTTGCCCAGCAATAAATCTACCGATTGTTTCCAAACTTTTCCGATAACTCCTAATTTCTGGTTTACGGCTTGTGTGGTAGATACAGATGTACAAAGATTTCTGCTTCACAGAATCCCGTTTTAATATTTTAATATATGTCCATCCTCTGGACTTATTCGTTAGATTGTGCAAATTAACCGCATTCATATTTCACTCAAAAAATTTCACCCCATGGGCTAAACTGGGTTGCAAATCATTGTTGTGGATAAGGATCATACGCCTCCGAATCAATTGCCTATCTTTCCTTGTTTGCAAGTGCCTTCAAACAAACCCATTTCCTGCCGAAATGTGACTGTTATTCACGGAGGACTGGAACTGCTTGCATTTATACGAATTACTGGTGACCATCTATCGAATTAATCCCCCGCCTAATCTGTCTGATAGCACATAACTTTGTCCAATCCACAGTACACTGGATTACCACAACCAATTCTGCATCTCGGAAAACGCCCTAGATTTGATTCTCACAATGAAACTCAGCCGATACGGGGTGTGGATTGGCGTGCGCGGAAGTCCAATCATCGAACTCTGGGATGTGAAAACGTTGAATCGACTGCTTCTTTTCAACACACATAAAGACGCGTATGTCAGCCGAAGAGAGGTGAGGTGAAACGGTCTAGTTAACAAGTTCCACTAGTCAAATGTTGTAGGACGAATTCACATTTTGGTGTAATTGGCCTTGTATATACTACCTAATTTCTTCACAGTATCACAGTAACCTGACGTTCAAACATTTCATCAGTTACTTAAGTTCTGCATGTTCCTACGCATTTTATCCCGGCTGGGAGTGTGGTCTATTAGATATGGACTTTTGGAAGAAAAACTTTTATTACACGCTAACTCTCTTTGGTAATCTGCAACTTTTGCATAATTCACTTCAAAATATCCATGAAAAAGTAGGTAGTTCCGTATCGTTGAACCTTTCAGAGAAGAGATTGTTTTCAACAGGATAAGATGAAATTTGAGCTGCCCAGTTGTCAGGATTTGGCTGATGCAGAACGGAAGGTGTCTTTTATAGATGGCTTATCGATCCCGATATGAATCCTAACAGACATCAAGTGGCCCGCTGGGAAAATTCGGACAACGTTTTTGCAGCAATCTGTTTTGCAATGTGTTGTTTGTATGCAAACCTCCGTGTAGAAGCTAACCCGTCATTGAGTAAGGGTAGTTGTTGCTACTTCAAAAGTTTTCAGATTGCCGTGTCCACTATGTTCTGATAAACGAAGAACCCGAAGCTCTGTTGTATACGCTGTTACTTCACACTGAAGAAACCAACTCTAGAAACTAAAATCTTCCACAACCCATGACCGGTTTTGCCCTTCTTGGGGCACATTAAGTAGGCGAAGTCCCCAAGCTTCCGTCAACCTCACGTTCTATTTGAACCAAAATTGCACAAAATTCGACTTGTACACTCATCTGCGTGCCCCATTTGGTTTTGATGGAAGCAAAAGAGTGAGTCTCCTTTGAAAACCAATTCACTGTGCAAATGAGTGTTTGTCGAAAATTTGGCTTGGTTGTCATTTGGTCCCATCTAGAATGGAGGTCGTGGCCGAACTACGCTTTAAGTGAGCAACTAGACGTGGTTTCTTCTGAAAACTTGTCGGTCCATAGGGCAACAAATGTTGACTTAACCAAAAAAGAGTCTATCCCATCGTTACCACTAACCCCCACTATTAATGAACGCATAGAAAATGCAACCGGTACGTTACAAAAAAGCTAGGCGAAAAAGCACTCGTATGTTGCTTCCTCATCGATTTACTTCGCAGCAGTGTCATGAGTTTTCTTCGACCGTTTTGTTTTTCCGGAAAATGAAGGCAAATGGGACAATTTCTCTTTGTTGCGGATGCGGAAGTCGGGGCCACCACGGACACACAAGTGTGGGTTTCATTTTCTAGGCTTCAACCGATACAGACGAGTATGTGTCCCGTTCGTGGCACTCATTCTCACGGACTTCATCTGACCTCTCAGTGCTAACGAACCTTGGGTTCTGATGGCTCGGAGATGATTCTTCGGATTTCACTTGATGCATTACCACCTTTCCTAGAGGACCTGTGGAAACTGACCTACCATTGACTAGTAGGACTCTGTTGCCTTATGCCTCTTTGTAATCATGCGGAAATGAATACCGCTCGTATGACGCATCCCTCTGGTACCTATCTTCGGTTCTATGTAATGGAGGTATACTCAATCAGTTACCTTGGTTTATTCGTTCTCCATCACACATCATTGGCAGAGTATTCTGAATGTAGTAGAACCAGGCTGTCCAGCTCATTTATCTATGATGCTCAGCCGAGACAAGATCACAATGCACACTTTATCCTTCTGAGTTGTTCAAGACGAGGTTCTCAAAGTTCCTGTCATTCCGCGACATTCCAATGAGGAGACATGAACTGATAACAGCTCTACTAACAAAAACGTATGCTTTTCTGCATGCGTAGCCTAGCCCTATGTTCCCCAGCGTTTCCAAGACGCTTCATACCATTTTCAAGAATGTCTAGGTCATCGGTTCTCATTAGTTTTCTCGGTAAGTTGATTTCATCTGCCCAGACAATACAGACTGTTGAAGAGCATTAATACGAATGATGAATAACAACAACCTAGAACTGGCCCTTACCAGATGCATCCCGTAAAAAACCGTGTCTTTACCGGAAGTCATTTTGAAGTCGTTGAACGTTCTGCCACAGTAGGAGACTGCCGACATATATGCATTGCGGACATTTCATGTTCACCTCATCCTGAAGGAAGAAGACCGTTGTAAAATATGAAAAGAAAGGGAAGGGGAGGGACGGAAACTTAATAAAAATGTCCGTCTCTGCACCTAAGACAGCCGTTAAAGCAAGCACATTTGAGCGCCATTTTGCAGCAGGATGTCATCAGCGGCCCTAACCCAACGTCTTTTGCTGTTCCTGTCCGACGTAAGCCCTGCATACAAAAACAGAGAGGTGTTAGCCTTCCGACTGAGGAGCAACATTAAACTCGCCAATAGGCTCGGTAGCGTGTCATGCCCTGCAGTCTTTCCGACCATGTGCAAGGTACATGACGTGGACCTCACCCAAAGATTCCACAACGTTCAACTATTTTGTTTTGCATTGCCGGGTCATGGCCTGTTCTCCACAAGTTATTCGCCAAGGGTCTGAAGTAAAGACCACGACCCTCGTTGATGGATGCCGGTCAAAAGTATGCAACTGATGCCCCAAAATATGCGTGCGGCTTTGCTAGATCAGATTTAACAGACTTTAACATATTAAAGTGGAGTGATTGCTTTCATGGTAATTAGTTGAAGAGAGGTTGCCCCTCAGCACAATCCACAGCGAGCATTCCTCACCAGATTTTGACAAAATTTCATATAAGTAATTACACAAAACTGTATGCGATTCTGTTCTCCAAAGGACGAATCACTCTCGAAGCTAATCCATGAATCCCACGACTGCAGAAACCACCTGTTCGAAGGATCAACCAGCAATCCTAGAAGACTGTGACTGGACGACTCATTAAATGTGCAACACATTGTCCGGATTCAAGCATTTGTAAGACTTTAAAGGTTGGTTATCGCTGCAAGAAACTGGCTCACTAAACACGGCTTCGTTGAATCATACCGTCCGTGTCAGTAAGGCCAGATCATCAGTGGCGGCTTTAGATGGAAAGTGTAGTGTAGTGGAAACAAACCAGGATAGTGTGAACCTGGCAAAAAAGAGTCTATCCTTCCACCGCACTCACTCTCCGCCGTTGTACCGCCCAAGTTTAATTGATCTACCCTTCTATCCAAACCCGGACTGAAAGCCAAATCCCCAGTTACTGTAGGATGAATTTTAGATGGCTGTCAAATACATCGCTGGTTCTTTTCTCTGTTTTTTTTGGCGCTAAAGACACTTTGTGCACCCCTGGTTACTCTGATGGAAACGCTGGCTTGAATGGATCAGACTAAGAACTCAGGTGAGTCGTAACGGTTAGTGCAGCTGGCAAACGAAAACTCTTGATGTTCGTCAATTTTTTTGGCTTCCATAATTATTACAGCAGTACCAAAAGCAATCTGAACGGACACAACTGCAGGTTATCAAAGCACTCTTCCAGACGCCAGTAGTACTAGCGGGTCTTCTGCTTCTTCAAATGATGCGGCCGCGGAGTCATTCTAGAATTTTCAGTTTATTAGCATCGGAACTAGGTGCAGTTAAAGAAACCTGAGGTGACCTGTAGCATCTTGAATAAAAATATCACTGTAAATGAAGTACTGCAAAATGTGCATTTCCAAATAGCTGAAAATGCTCTTAAGTTTGATTCACCCCTGGACAACATTCACTGAGCCGTACACGTAAGCGATGAATTACGTTGACCGATTCACACTAAAAAACGCTACTTGGCCAGACTGCTTGCAACAGGATAACAGATTGCACTGTACGTCCGGTCTACCACCCTCCAATTTAGCATCTGTAATGTCAGAGAATCATTTTAATGTACTTCAAGAGAAGACGCTTAAAATCCCCAAAGTTTTCAAAACATAACTACTATAAAGTGGATCTGAACGATATAGCGGGGCACGAAAAATTCACAACTAGCTGTTTGGTTTACCACCCTGAATAGGGTCTGTAACACTGTGACCAGACTGTGCACTTACTTAAGCGGCTCAACACAAATGCTGACTACGGGAACAGACCAATGGCTAACAGAGCTTCACTCTTTTACTTTATCTGTCAGTAATCCTGACAGATAAAGTAAAACAACAAAAGTAAAACTAACTGATTAGGTCAAAAACACTCTGGTTCTCCTGACTGATACAGTAGTAATCGCCAAGGCCCACGCGCTGTTACTCTTAAGAAATGATTAGCCCTAACTACGATCAAAATAATACGATTTTCCCGAAAATGTTTTCGTTTCTAACGGAAGAATGTCCGTCGAATTCTGGCTCAGTTGATATCTAGCTTCGTAATAGTGGCCTTCAGCAATAAATTTAAGGTAGTTTGCAGGAGTTTCGGTACATTAGTTCGATACTGTGTATCAGTTATTGACTGATGTAAGCGTATGTCGGGTGAATAAGTAGTTAAATTACGCCTCTCTCTTAGGAATTGTGGACAACAATTTTCTGATCAGTATAAACAGTACTCTGGGATAAAGGTAATTGAAAATGGATGTCACTTTGCATACTCTCACGTACCAAACAAAATGCAAACCATATAGAAAATATACTTGGAGTAAGACTTTAAAGTTGTGCAGGTTTTATCAGCCAAGTCACTATAGAATAGTCTTTTTCTCTTAGTACTCTTATTATTCGCTAGTATTAAAAACTTTATCTTGCGCATTCAGCGATTGGATAAAATGCACGGAACAGCACAAACTGACAAAAGTGGTTTTCTAAGGCAAAAACGCAAACTTCTTCCGCAGGATTTATCACAGACCACAGTATAAATAGAATGAAAAAGGCAAATAATCGAGATTTTGACAGCGTCGCCCGGTGCAATTTGTCGTCACCTATCCAGCACTGGGAATTGAGCAGTGTCTTACTTTGCGTCGAAATAGAAACAAAGATCGACTTATACACGTATCCGCGTATCAATTCGAAAACAGAAGAATTTCTCACTCATGATCTTCTCAATCAACTGAATGTGCTGCACCAGGCTGCCTGACGTCTCAGTTTTACGATTTTCTAGATATTGCGATACACTGTACAAACTTGGCGTTCGTAGAGGGGGGAGGCAACTATGACAATCCTCAAGAAAACACTTCGATCCCAATTTATTCGCCAAAAGTAAAGTTTCGTGAGAAACTGCCGGAGGAACAGGATGGGGTTCACGAGCCCGTAAGAGAGACAGAGCTTGTGGAAAAAATCGTTGCAGACGTGCTAGACAATGCAATACAATCAATCAAACCAAGTGAAACTGGCCAGGGTAGTTACTCTGCAGTGCCGGGGACCATTGCGAGCACCGATGCGGAACTGCGAGAACAGGCTGACTGGAATTTGACCAAATTCCCTGAGGGACAGGCTGAAAACGAAACTGGGACACAACCAGCAATGTCTTCAGTAATTCTCATTTTCTGACCTTATATTAGCAGGATAAATGGAGACTACATGTTAATGAAATTCAATTAGCTGCTTTCAATGGTTGTTTACCCAGTAATAATCTGTAGCCCGTATACTCTCTAGTCCAGGGGAGACTGCCGTTATCTCGCATTGCACAGACTACCGCAACCTACTCAAAATTTGTCAGATAGTGCCATTTTAAACCTCAGAAGAACATTTTCCGAAATACGTTTGTGGACAAAAAGACTCACTGTGGTTGGTTGCTCACTAGAGAAACCACTTTCCAACCGAAACATCTTCCTAGGACTGAAGACGATATATGAGTAAAGTTCATTTACATCAAGGTATCATTCTTCCGGCAAACATCAAAGGGTAGGAAAAACATTAGCGGAAACCATATTTATCATAACTGGCTGGCGTAGCGAATACGTGAGTCTCTCAGAACTCCTAGTGTTTGCTCATGAGACATATTTTGGATGTTGTAAAACGGAGGAACTTGTTGTAGAATGTTCGCCCAACCACCGACCAATCGCCGGGCTCCACAACGCTCCCTAACAAAGCACTGATGATGTCACCTCGATTGGTATAAAACGTTTGCAATCAAATTGCCCGGCTCGACGAACAAACCAACGACCATAGACAAACTTGTACCTGTGCTTGGCGTACTTGGAAAAAGACCAACAAGACCACATATTTTAGTGCTTCGGTTCATGAATTTCTCCAAACTTACGGCTGTTCCGATACGAACTCAGTTAATTCTGAAACGCATCTATTCCTGTGTGTTTCATTTAGAATTTTTACGCCTTTCTCGGAAGAATTAGCCAGAAAATTGTTATTTAAATGACTGGACCTCAAAGCATCTTTTTATATATAAATAATATCTCAGCTGAAGGGGTAAGTCTGGGAGAGATTTGCATCCTGAACCTAGAAATGAGGAGGACAGTTGGTCATATGAAACGATTGCTCAAATTTCTCAGGCAGCCTACTACAGTTTAGTCGCTATTCGGGACTCATGAGACAGATTTACCCCACGACTTGATGCCATAACCCGGATGAAATCTTGTTTAAAAGCTGATGTCTGAGCATGGTCACATGGATTACCATAGTAAACTCCAACCTTTCGGTTGCCCTGGCAACTCCCTCCAAAAACATCGTTTACGGTTCAGAAGACCCAAACTTCTGTGAAGGACATTCAAAGTGCTGGTAGGTGCTTTTTGTGAGATTTGAACGCCTGTTTCTCTCTTCAATTTACGGTCCAGAAGACCCAAAATTCCGTGAAGGACATTCAAAGTGCCGGTAGATGCTTTTTGTGAGATTTGAACGCGTGTTTTCCTCTTCTTCAAACAAATTTGGGACAGTTTTTCGTATAAAATACTGCTCGAGAATCTCGGACCAGTATTTTAATTGTACAACAAACGGAAACATCGGAATCCAGATATTTATGCTGCGCTAAGAGCTTTTCAATGCATCATTGACTCCAAAGCAATTAGAAGAAGAGATTGCATTCAAGGCAAAGTATATGGAGGAGAAATTTCAAAAGCTAAAACCAGTTGCGCCAACCACTGATACTGATGTGCTGATTGGCCTCGTTTCCTTGAATGGCTTTGCTTGTGACAGCACTCATTGAAAGCTGAACATAAGCCGTCGCCTATCAATGAAACTTGCTTCAGTCGGATTTGCAATTCCAAGCCCAACTCATGAAAATATCATATTTTACATTTTTGTTGTTGTAATAATGACAACGTAACTACATAGGTGACGAAATGCCAGGTTACCTATGCTAGTTCTTACGACGAACCTATTGCTAATTTCCTTCTAGAAACTTGACGTGAGCCACGATGAACTGACGTCTTCTGACACTAATATGGGAAGCACGCCAATGACACCAACTCGAAGTAACAGTGAAGCGTCGAGCACTTCTCTGGTTCCGAACAGTCCTGAATCCGGTTCAGCGTCGCCCATTATTCCTAGCGCCCAGCCTATGTTCTATCCACTTAGACGTGAGTCACGAAATCCGGACGCCATCCGCCTACCCGCTCCACGCATCCACTTGCAAGCCGTTCTCAGAAACAAGGTGTCGGAAACCCCGATCCGAACGTTCCTTACGCACATGTGAGTAAGCAGTTGATCCCTAATTTTAAGATTTGGGTTTGTTTTCAGTTTGAAATCGATGAGGCATCACCTACAAGTAAGATTGGGTTGTCCAGTAAAACGAAAACTCCCAATAAAAACAATTAATGGAAATAATATTACTCCCACTGGTGCATATTTATTTACCCATTTACCCGCATTTTTCCGCGGTGAAAATTTCTCTTAAAAATATAGTAATTTAGTTGACGATCAGGCTGTTAACCTGTCCGCCGAGTTTGCCAGTTGGCTTGCAAAAATTACGCTATCATTCGAGATGACAGTGAGTACACGATCAGGGAGGTATTCCATCCATTTGTGACTACAGTTATATGGTTCCTAAAGAACAGCTAATATCTCTGATGTGATTATTTGAGGAACAGAATTTCGTTATTTGATCGGTCGGTATGGAATGTTGATCGTGTTTGGCTGTGGAATTGTAAACGTTTGTATTTGACCGGTTCGATCTCCCTTCTAGTGTTTCTGTTCCCCTATTTGAATAGGCCCATCTGCCTTTGTTGTGTTTTGCATCGGCTAGGCTTTCCTCCATTCACTTGGTCAATTAGAAAAATACTCCGTTTTTAGCAGATCTCCCTGTCTGCGGTCAATGGTTTACTCATATTTTCTGTTGCGTTGCGGTCTGATCCGCTGGTCGTTGGTTGGTACGAAGACCAAAGTACGAAAACTTCGCTGTGGACCCCTCCAAAGAATTATTATCTAAGAAATGTTACTTGGTGATCCATTAGAAGTCGCAATCCAACCAAATAAATGACGTGGAGAGAAGGCAGACATGAATCTAGTGAATCAAGAACGCTGTTGGGTTGGGACTGCATAAACTAACGGCAGCCTACGACCAAACAGCATAGTCAAACTAAAACGGCAAACCAGAAACAACAAAGAATACTTGTGTTGTGTACGAACTTCTATGAATGGGCTACTATGGGCTGTCCATCTGAAAGGATGAGATTCAAACTGCCATCGAGGTAAGCGTCTACTTCTCACCCGGATTCACATATGAAGACAAAAAAGACACAAACTCAACTGAAGCCAAACCCGGTGCCAGTCCGGACACGAAAAAGCGTGATGCTAGCGTCACACTCAAACGGGGAAATCATCATCAAACACGATGAGAGTATTCCAGTCTGTCGGCTTCTCAAAATGACGGAACTCCATCGGTGAAATTTGTAACAAAACAAGGACGAAGAAGGAGCGCATGAAAGATAGTTGACGAACATCAAGTTCGAAGGGTAAAGTCGCTGGAATTCAAAGTCATGCAGAATATAAACCGACAAACCACATGTGAGGATGAAAAACCATGAAGATTAAATAAAGCCGAACGGAGGCCAATGCGCCAGTCAACAGCCAGCAACAGAAAATTTGGTGGAGCATTGAGCGCAGAGAAGGAGACCTGCTGAAAACGGAAGATTTCTAATTGACCAAGCAAATGAAGGGAAGCCCAGCCGACGTACAACACAAATGGGCCTGTTCGAATAAAGCAACAGAAACACTAGAAAGGAGATCGAAACAGTCAAATTCAAACGTTAATCATGCCACAACGCAACACAAATTCCATGTCGACCAATCAAATCACGAAATTGTTTCTCAAGTAATCACGTTCTTTAGGAACGTAGTCACAAATGGGTGGAATACCTTCCCGATCATGCCCTATATCTTCTCTTACGGCGACGAAAGTTGCCCATATTATGCTGAAACGTACCTACTGGTGCTTCTACCAACAATCAGGTCAAATTCCGTTGTATTTTGAACCAAGTACTAATGGTGTCAAACACAAACGCATGTTCTGAATGAAATGTAGCCTATGCGTCGTCAGCTAGCGAGGCACACGTTTCCGTCCTCGCAGACAACCTGACTACTAATCTACTGTTTTCCGTCGTTCAGAAACAAACTCGGTGAAAGCATCATCGTGTCGTGCGCAACCTACTTCTATGACGATGATGCCATTCTGAAGTGGAGTCGATGTGAGGGTGAGGTAAGTTGTTAGAAGTAGTATCTCAGTTTGGCCTACTGCCAGACAGTTCCTTGACAAAATCCGCTTACACTGTTTCGACTTAATTAACCCCATGCTGACTTCAGTGTTGAAAAGGCCTTTGGGGAGTAAACATAAGTGGTGTCGTCCAAAGCAAGGTGGTCCACCCAGGAAGGACAATTCCGCTTGAACTGAGCTCGTTCGTTGAAATTTTAGCACTCGCGAATGAAAGTCATTTTGCTTTACTAGGAAACAATTTAGACCTAAAGAATGAATGTGTTCTGCCTGACCTTTGACAACCTGGGAAATAAAGGAAACTCACGACATTGGCTAATCTCATCTCGATACTAATGCAACAAGGGATCCAAACAAATTAGGACCGTTGGAGATAAATTAGATCGATCCAACCTGTAGGACAAAGTTGCAGAAACAATCGATCGCATCCGACGGATGCGAGTGTTTGCATCCTGTCGAGCGTGCTTTAAGGATGCCCGTCTGGATGGGCTATTCATAAAGTACACATTTCCCGTTATATTGCCCAAGAAATTGTATTTCATTGTGGCTCAACCAAAGATAAGCCTAGGGCACCAACCACGCAGAGTTATTTATTGATTTCTCAACATTTTCTAAACTCTACTGATCTTGGATTATATTTTATCATTCCACTCATGAGCCTTCCACACCAGAATCATTCGAGGAAATATTGGTCATAACGTATCCGCAAGTTCACTATTCTTAGGTAGAGCTCCAAAGATAAACGGCGGTAGATTTGAAACCGTTGGTGATGCGTGTTTCTCCAAAAATTATGAGTTGGATGGCGTTAAACCTCCATTTTTTTCCGTAGTCTAACGGTATTTGATGACAGGAGAGTTAATAAGAGGTAAATTACCCTCAGGGAAACCGTGAGGTCATATCTGCTTCCGCATATCTCTCAGTCTACCAAGGTTGGCAACATCTTTCCCGTAGAATATCTCTCGAAATCAGTTAAGTGATTTTTGCTAATATACGCAGCCACATTCTAGTTTTCAAGCAAAGTTCGTTTCGGGAGAATTAGTGTGAAACTTTTGACGTCCATTCGACACGGATATCCCGTATACACTATGGGGCAAACAGCCATCGTTTGAGCGGGTCATAGGATCACTCAGAAGTGGGAAACTGCCTCTCTTTTCAGCTCCATCCGTGAAAGAGATTTTCGTTGGACTCTTCCGGTAGGAGTGCCATTCGCGCACGATTGGGTCCTTGCTGTTTCAAACATTCACCACCTGTTACGCAACTAGTGTTTGATAAAAAGAAGCAGTTTTGGAGAGGATAGGTCAGACCAATGGAGTACACACTGTAGGGAGCTAATGGTGTATTACCTGCCTAGTATCCGTGATTATACATTCTGTTTGTATATACCTCCTAAATGATGGAATTCAACTTTGCGACACGCCACCACTGTTTGACTTCCCAAAGTTGACGACTCTATTTTAGACTTCTCATCACTGGACCAATACCACGTGTTTCGTGGAAAGCAGCCATTCAGTTTCCAAGCCTCCCTATTCAGACGAAATGATTTCTGAGCACCTTCGACTCTGTTACTCCTTAGTTGGCACCTGCTGAGCTGAAGGTAGAACGGTTGAGCTGTGCTCAAGGTGACAGTCCGCAGGACAAACCAACTCACCAACCTGTTGACTCTATTCGAATATTGTCCGGGACCAACAGGTTCCCAAGCGTCTTGGAATGCCAAGCCCGATTTAAGCATAATTTTGTGCACATGGTAACGAATACCGTTAGCGGCATCTTTTGTATTCCATCCGAAAATGAGTCATGCATGATACTGTGGTTTATAGTGGGACCAAGATGATTTTTGGTTATCTGGATTAGTTCAATTATCGCGGGGTATCAGACACTTCCGTGATGATCATTTTGGCGCATTTTTGTTGCTCAGTCATATTGTCAGTTTTGACTGCAATGAAATGTAGGCTTCCGGTGATAATAGAAACTTTGGTAGGCGAGCCAGATGCAAGTGGTTTGTCGATTACTCCTCGTTTTGAACCACCGAATGCATCCTCAGAGAGACTAAAAGAAGCAGCGCTCAGTGTGGTGCGATCAAACTACTCACAAGTGGCTATCTATCCGATGATATCAAGGTCCCAGTTGATCTCTTCACATAGCTACATTACATTACATTAGCTAAATTACGGATCTTTAGGCCAGAATCGATTTATATGTTCGTCAAACACTCTTTCAATGCGTGAATACCCCGGTCAAATTTCTGCATTTGTTTATTTTCTTTCGTGTCCTCCCTTCTTCTTCTTCTTCATAAAGCGTTCAATCTGGACAAACAATCCAATATTCTTCTTTGATCAAGCTAGTCAACAAATTCAATTTCCCGCCTACATGATGAATACATTGCGAATGCGACGGGAAAGTTTACGACGACGAATTACCTTACACACTGGGCCAGATGCCTGAAGGAAATCTTTGGTGTACCATCACGTCCCTTAATTCTGTTCTGGTTACCTCTGTCAAACGGGGCCAAAGATTAACCGAATAACACAGTATTCCTTCAACGTCTGCATTCACAATACTGCGACCTAATTCAGAAGCATTTCCCTCTTCCTCTTGTGGGGAACAAACCTCATCTGTTTACTCACAAACGATCGGGTTTTCAATCCGGTTGCGAAATACCATTGTTCTATGCATTCTGATGCCCACCTGATAACCCATCTCCACAGCCTATGCACACAAGCCACGCTGTCTTCGAGTTTACCAGATTTCCTGTACATTGCAGCCAAATTTAATGTATAAAAATTTATTTTGTGACACATTCCAATTTTAAATAGCGAATACTTTTCTCAGCCGTTCTGTCAAATTCGTAATTCGGTCAAATTGCGTGTATTGTGTGAACAACTGGACTGGGTTGCGTACGAATTGCGATTGCGATTTGTTGTGCTCTGATCATTCCGGAATACCGCACTGTAGCAAGGAATCCTAACACTGACCACAGGTTCGGTCCGATTGCATTAAGAGAGGATTATTTCTTCGTAACCTCCGGTTTTATTCTTGAGTTTGAGGAAAATGTACCAAATTTTTTTCGTTATGTTTTTCGTGTTATTACGTGATCACGTCCCCGTGTTCTCTCTCTCTCTCTCTCTCTCGTAAGCAAGCTGTGTTTTGCAGCGACAGAATTTTCATTATAACGGAATTGAGAGACCACGTACGCAGCTTTTCGTTTTGTCCGTTTCTACTTGTGTTGTTTCCTGGCTATGCAAAATCGTAGGTATAGATCTGAATAGTTCTGGTGAACGATGTGGGTACGCGAAGCCTAGCAGCCCCAGCTCATGGCTCGTAGCCCAGGCAGGGTAATTCTTCGCACTGTTCCGAAAATTCTCAATAAGGATAAGAACAAAGATGGGTTTAAGAACATGTGTTCCGCAAGGTCTTTTCGAGGATGAGAGGGCAGTATATAACATATTTGAATGAGCATGGTGTACAGAAACAGGAAATCGAGTGAGAGAAGATATTGGCTACCTATCAAAGAACAATTAGTTCAGATCACTAATAGGATGACTTGAGCTTGCCAGCGCGGGTAGTGCTGTGTTTGTGTGTTCAGCACAGGTTGTATGTGTGAGGGGAGGTGAGCTGGAGCAACAACAATAAGGCCCACACGGCCATCCGATTCATCTCAGAACGAGAAACCGATAACTTCTTCAAATTCCTAGATGTTGGTTTTGAACGACATCAGAATGGTACACTGAGACGATTGGCGTACGGAAAACCCACTTGGTCAGGACTGTGTAGTAAATATAACAGCTTCTGCCACTAAAGCAGAAACGGAATCTGATCCATAGCCCAACTAACAGAGCGAAGAAACTCTGCTCTGCTGACGTGCTGGAACAAGAAATCCTAACTCTCACCAACGTCCTGAGAGACAACGGATCCCCCGACAAGTTTATTATAAGGCATTTGAACAGGGGAGACATACCGGCCGACCTACTGAACAGAAGATTTATCCCAGTTTGAACAAAGTTTTCCCGACCGCAACACTCTGAACCTGGTCCACAAGCAATCGTCTGTACTTCTTTAATCTCAAAGATAGGGTCTGTTCACGCCCAAAATATATTAGTGTACTCATTCTCTTGCTGCTGTGTATGGAATACATCGGACGCACGACTAGGCAAAACAGCCTAAGAATGAAGGAACACAGTCCACCCTGGATAGCTTCTGGAACTAGGAGGACAATAGCCAGCTCACTAGTACATCATCTAACAGACACGGCACACAACGTGATCCCTAGCCAAAGTCTCCGCATTGTTTACAAGGCGCCGGATAATCGACCCAGATCAGTGCAGCAACGCACAATCGCAGTACCTGAGGCTATCACCATACGACATCGCGACCCGATCCTTTGTCGGCAAAGACGCTTTGTTCGTGTGTTGTACTTGCCACGGTCCAACTCATCTCTCCACACATTTAAACCCTGTACTTAACATAAAACCCGATCACTACCCGCACTTACAGGCTCAAGTCATCCTATTGGCGACCTAAACCAATTGTTCTTTGATAGGTAGACAATGTTGTTTCTCACTCGATTTCTTGTTCATGTACACCATGCTCATTCAGATATGTTAAATACTGCTCTCTCAACCTTTGAAACTGTGTGACTCGAAAAGACCTTTCCGAAAACAGGTTCGTCAACCCATCTATGTCCTCATTATAAATGGGAATTTTCGGAATAATAGGTTTATTTTTCAACTTGTAGGGAACATGCAAGAACACATGATTGGGTCGTTACAACCTGAACGCGGCAGACTACAATACAACGGAGAGGAAGGTACAACCAACACGACATGCTTAGTACGGTAAAAGTTGGTAAGGGTGTGGGAACCGAAAAAACATGTACACTGGACATGAGGTACACCTGGTTCAACGATGAACTAAAAATGGAGATCATTGCTGGCCATGGGTTGTTGAGTAAGCGACCAGGGTCAAAAAAAGCAAAAATGAAGATGGAGGTGGGAAACTTCTAACCATACGAAGTTCCACCCAGACACAAGTTCAGACAGTACAACCCAACTATGTTCTTCTCCAAGTGGTGAACTGTACTCACACCGTGCGTTCATTACTGAAGTCTAATGAAAGGCACAGGCTAGGACAACCGACTAGGAATATTAGCGCGTAGTTTGGAAAAACGCTTCGAACCCCGAAGCGTGGAGGTCGCGCCTGGACTCTTTAAAGAGCCCCAAAATGAACGTTGCCGCTACCTGTGATAGAACAACGACTACCGTGAACACCAACTTATGCCCTGCATCTGGGCCGAAGATGGCTAGCCAAACTGCATGCAATCCAGAGCACTACCGTTGATAAATGTAGTCTACGGATGAGACATGCAGACCCGAAGAAAAGCTGCAAATTGGTTGGCAATACATAAATGCCCAACGAGCTCCATGAGTGTTCCGGTTTAATCTGCTGCTTTAACCTGGGCTGCAAACTAACTAAAACAACTTGTTTCGCTTCCGGTTGTCTAACGGAGGAATAACTCATTCCTAGGACTATCGTTTTGAACTGGCTCGGGGCTTTAGATCCACTATTTACACCATTCTGTACACATAGCAAGGCGCACACTTTGTAAACAAACAGGAAACTTGGCATTGTTTTCCAACCTGCCACTGCTCATCAGATGACTATCCAAGTGGCGCATGTTGACAGTGACCCCCTCTCAACACGTAGAAGTTGGTACAGTCCGAGAATTCAATGCTTTGTTAGCCTGCAGCGGTCACTCACTAGATCACGCGTCACAAAAACTTAAATCATGTGACGATTCCTGTCCCACTTGTAAACTTAGCCGACAACGTGTACACTACAACTTTCAATCCACTTTTGTCTGCGCGGCTACCACCTGCGTCACACGCCAGGCTTACGAACTTCAACACATTAGGTCAAGTTGTATTCATGTTCGTGCAAGTATCAAATACGAAGGAACACCCCTCACTTCACACTGCACACACACACACACCGAGCTTCACAAGTCTCTACTGTTTTCTACGGAACATGTTTGGCAGCTATATTTCAGAGAAGACGCGTCCCTCGTCCACTCAGGAACTCTCAGCGGCTGGCCGCTTGAATAACACCACGTGAGCTTTTAAAGTGGGGAAGCAACAGCCCTGTCGCTTCACTTGCCGTCCGGGTCATATCACTGTGATCTAAGCTCCCCAATCATCCACTGCTTTTTGCAGCTGTGTTCACTTCACCCACTGCATTTATTGTGAATCCAAATCGTCTACTAGATTTTTGCTGATGCAACGACGACGTGTTTTTATTTATTTATTTTTTAAACTATTTTTAACTACTTCTGATTACCCAAAAGTGCAGCGGCTTCGTCACATGCGTTACAGCATGCCTTTTAATTACTTTGGAAAGCAGCTGTACCTTCAGGACGCGGAACACATGTTGGTCGTGAATTTTGTTTAATTCCGAGCCCGAAATACGTGCGTGACTGCCAGCGCCACTTTGATGATCATTTATTTGGTTGAATCGTGGGTTCGTGATTAAAAATCGTCAGTTGTCACATAGCCAACCGTTAAAGGTGAATTTTTTCAAATTGCCATATGGAGTCCGAATTTCGCACGTTGATCAAAAGACCTCTGATGGTATGCTGTCTATTTGTGACAACCCTATGGGCTTGTTATATTCGTCAGCGTCACCAGCTATTCAACATGGGCATGTTGTACAATGATTAGCGACGACTACAGTTTTGCTCGTCATTGACTCATGAAAGCGGGGGTGGTGAGCCACAGCAAGGAGGCTAGATCGTCGGCGGGGGACTCCTTACAGTTTGTAGGAAAAACCTTTAGACGTCCAACTGTCACGTGCACTCTGTGATTGATGTTACACGAGCGTTGCTCCCAAACCCAACAGCGGATTCATTTATTGGTGTCAGAGTAAAATAGCATTGAGTTTCATCTTGTGGTGTTAGGAGTTTGCAGGTTGAAACAAGGAATTCTCTACCATAAGAAAGTGTAACACTGGTATCAACTGGCTACTACTACTCGTGTACTTGTAATGAGAAACGGCCGTTGCGCACATGACAGTGGAGAGTACCACGATGTTCATGACAGCGGAGAAGCTATCTCATAGATACTTTTACATGCACACATTCGGTTTCCGTGACCAGCACTTGTAATCGAACTGAAGTACTGCTCTCATCCACGCGTTGCAGTGTCACACTCACATCCCAAAATTTTGGATTTATTTTGACTTTCTAAATCAGCTATGCAGAATTTGGCGGGACTACGCCACTACCTCGAGCCTTGAGCACGCAAATTTCATAAGAT
The DNA here is from genome assembly GCA_003604175.2 of Clonorchis sinensis. Classification (NCBI taxonomy): domain Eukaryota; kingdom Metazoa; phylum Platyhelminthes; class Trematoda; order Opisthorchiida; family Opisthorchiidae; genus Clonorchis; species Clonorchis sinensis. The sequence continues at coordinate 10,214,742 of CM030374.1, read as the reverse complement.
CATCGAATACGCTTTGTCTTTCCGAGGTTTTTTGTTTGATGCCTAATGCGGTTAAATATATCCGGGTTTGACACGCCCCGAAATTTTGATTTTGATTCACGCAGTATCGTACTTTCTAAATTTCATTCGGACTTCGGTTCCAGTGAACGCAACTTTGTGCACAAATCGACATCTGGGTTGTAGGCTTAGAGTTAGTGTCAATCCTTAGACGCACACCCCAAATCTCTCCGAAACCATAGTGTTAATTACGTGACGTAATTATTTGTGTTTCCCTATTCCTCAGACCAATTCATTACCCTTCCGGTGGCTGCCCCAGTTTCAAGACTGAACTATTCTAATTTATTCAAAGTCGATTTTATAATATTGACTGTTTTCTGTAGTCGATTTGCTCACATTTCTGGGCTTGTTGTGGAACATTTGTTCAACTTTGAACTGAACAACATTTGTCCCGTTTAATTTGTCCGATAGCACACTGCCCTTTTCTGTACCTTCCTGTGTTGCTAACTGCCCAAGGTCCAACCTAGCCGTAAGCCTTCCTTTACTTCTGCATACGATTTACTGTTATTTTCTTATAGAACCACGGTCTACCTGTCTGTACTGTCTGCCCACATCTGAATTCAATATACTGCTTGACTGCCCAATTGCGATTACCGAACAAACGCAGGTGAAGTTCGTAGAACTCAGTTTCGCCGCAACTGTTCCTGACCGTCCTACGTTGAATTAGACTGCCCGTTACTTGTCAGATAGGACTCCTAGATCGTGCGTTTAGGCTAAGTAACCAATTTTTTGCCTTGAGATCACGGCCTTAGCACAGGATCTTACACATCGTTTGAAAGAAGGATTCTTCAACATAGAGTTTTAGTATTTGATGATATTTATTCAAACCCTTAAAATTTGCATATGCGACCGCAGTTTGCTGAAAGTTGTTCAAGCGTACTCGAGGTCCATTGTGGGCGCGGAATTCATAATTTAATGGCTGTCAGTGGCTTCGCATGATGTCTCCGTGAAGATGGTATGGAATGTCTTGGATTAGCTGGCTTCTTTACGTGGTTTCTTCTGTATTGAGGTTGAAAATAATCTGAAGAATACAGGAACAATAATTAAACCCTTTATATTCACGCAACCTCTAAATGAAGTACCGATTCACGCCCTGTATAGGAAAAAGTTTTCTTTGGTGTAGTCAGGCGTATTGCCAAACAAAGCCGTGGAATTTGTCACGGCTAGTAAGTTTTTTTCAATGATGGTCAGCACAGGCTATATCGGGCTCACAGGAAGGTTTTATCTTCACCGGTATACTGAAACTTTTATAGTGACATTGGAAGAATAAGTGGGTGTATGGGCAGAGCAAGCAGACGGCACAGTAGGGCGGCCAGTGCTTTGAAATTTTGGAACAACTTCAACGGACTGGGACGATCTTCTGGACCCACATAACACGATTGGTCGGAGAATAGTGTGAAAACGGTGACAGCCGAGGTACCGTCATCGCAACGTTGTACTTGGGTTCGTGGACAGCCCCGTATATGAACATCTTGGGTGTGTCAGTGGGGTTGTCATACTGGTTTGGATTGGTCAAGGAATCGTGGCAAATTAAGACCGGCTTTGATCAAGAGTATTGTGTCCATCGAGGGTGAGGCGTAGTTCATTGCTGCCACTCAAGCGAGGCAACAGGACAGCCGTGTCTACATTGAGGACTCAAGGTAGGAAAAAGTCTGGTAGGCGGCACTTCGGTATGAGTTAAACTGCGGCTCGAAATGGCAGACAGCCGAAAGTGGTCACAATTTCTAACTACTGCAGTGAGGTCACACTGTCCTTTTTCCTTCCAGCAACTCTGTAGAGTGGAAGCGGCCTCCCGAAAACGAAGACTGGATTGACTACGTATGACGTTTGTGCCGGTGCAGACAGTAAATAGAAACACAATTCGTCAAGAGTGGTTGTGTGTTTTTCAGGCATGGGCTTGGCAGATGGACGAAAGTTATCGATTTGAAGGACCGTCGTTGGTCGTTGGATTAGGCTATTGGGGCCTCAGAATCAGCTGCATGAATAGATACTGCCCCGGCGATTAATATAAGTAGCCAAGGTGAAGGACCATGCGGACACATATGGGTGTGGAGGACCTCCGCTGGCCATCGGGTTAGGCCGTCGTGCACATTTGATGTCTCATACCCAGCCGCGTGCACAGGTTCGGGCCCGGCAGTTACTATAAGTAACCAAGGAGCGCGACACCGCGTACAATTATGTGTATGGAGTTCCGCTGTTGGCCATGCATAGTCGAAGTTTCATAATCAGCGTCGCACATAGACGCGGGCCGAGCGGTTGCGATAGTTAGCCAAGGCAGCCGACAGAGCGTGCTGTTATCATGATGATCGGGAATGGTCGGCCTCCTTTTCCGCCAATGTAGTTAGGCTTGATGATGTATTCTAAGGAAACCGATTAACTAAAGTTAACATGCAGTTATTTCCTAACTTTGCGCTATCTCCTGGTTAGTTGTGCATATCCTAGGGTAGAAATTATCCACATACATACATACGTACATACTACCATCAACACTGCATAGTGTATCAAATTCTCTTTCATCATTATACTGAACGAGAGACGAGCTTCCCAAAAACTCTACTATGCTGAAGTTCGCTTCACACATTCATTTGATTGTGAAGAGTTTTAGGCATGCAAAACGCTATTCCACAATTTTTCTGGATGGAATTTGAAATTCATATTCTGTGTATTTATTTGGTGCACTATCTCGTAAACCGGTACTGAAATGCGAATCGGAAGCCAGTGATGACCTTGAAATTTCACCCAGTTAAACAACATACCAAGAGCAGCATATTACCAAAACGTGCAAACGGGTTAGACCAATTACCCATGAAATTCGCAACTACAAAAACCCCATAGTTTCACCTGAAATAATTTGGATTTACTTCTGGTGAGCGGCCATTCAGTCCGTCCAGTTCCAGTCCGTCTAATTTGCCCGCCTTTCACTCTAGAATCGCCAATGCCGCGAAATCCAAAACTGACGCCTTCTCAATATTTTTTCGATAATTTCGACAGAATGCCACAGTTGATGCTTTCAGAATTTGGAACACCCGAGTATCCCCATCATTATGCTGGCGGTTAGCAGTCTTTCACACTCACCTGACTTCTTATATTCTGGTCTACACCCCCCCTCCCGTCTCCGTTTGATTTATGCGGAGCGGTGTTTTAAGGATCTGGCGTGAAAGATTCTCTTGCCATATCTTTGTCATCCCCAGAATTCAGTCTGCACTAACTCCATCCAGTCCTCTAAGACATTGTCTGGATTCCTTTTCATGAGCTTACTCTCTCAGACTAGCGACAATGATCTGGAGCTTCCCTCACAGCAAGCCGGTTAGTAAGCATACTGATATTACAATTTGTTTAAACGCATACTGCACAGGAGTGCAGGTCACCGCGGCGTTTATCCATCAGTCTCGCGTACGCGCACTTTTCAATGCGCTTATCCAGCTAATCGATTTTGGTATGACTGCGTTTGTCGTCCATCCAGACGGGGGTCTTGGTTTATATTAGTTTTATTTCTTTTTGTTATGTATCCTATTATGGTAATCCTTCCATATTCGTCCTAATGAATGAAAGGAGGTAGTTGTCTCCCTTGCTTTCAACTGCCTACACCTAATCTGCAAGAAGCAGCCACAATTGTCAAATTAAGTCTACCGACCTTTGACTTCTGCACGTAAACACACATGTTGAACCCATTAGACCTACAGGAGAGTTACATTGGTTCCCTTTTCTGTGTATTAACGTGACGGCTTTACATTTCCAAGTCTCTGGTAGTTTCCCTTTTTTCAAAACCTTTTGAACAGAGCTGCCAATGGGCGTTGAAACGGGCTGCAAGTTAGTTGGTAGTGGACCGTGCTAGTGAGGCAAACGGTGAGCAGCCCGATGGAAAACAGAGTCACTGTAAAGCGAGAACTCGTATTACGAGGCGGTCTGGAGGAAACTTGGCATTTTTCTCTGTGATGGGAGTGTGAAAGCAGCAAGGCTTTTTGTTCAGGCGCCCATCATATTCATACATATGGAAGCAGTGATGCTTCCTTTCCTCAAAGAATGACTGGTTGGGAAAGGTCGTCCTAAATGTCGCCGCACACTCTGACCATCCAACCGTGATCATCGACTTCCTCGATACGGCTGAAATACTCTATTGCCAAAGAATTTCGCCGTTCTCAAAAGGCACCATCTGTGCGTGCCAACATTAGGAGTGCGAGGTTAATACATTACACCCTGTGAACTCAGGCCAAGTCAGACTTTTCATCCAGGTGTGTAGGAATGCTTGGTCGTTGGTCCCGGGAAGGGTCCACGAAGAAAGCTGCATTTGCTCCCTGATTGAAGATTTTGATTCAGAGACCTGTCCTTGAGGAAAGGCCTACCAATTGGTAGGCCTTATTGGTCGGACTTTTGAGTCGAGGCCTCAGAGTGGGGCACCTCAACCAACCAACCCCCGTCGGCCTGACCAACCGGGAACTAACATTCACCGAGACAGGTCTTTCACTGACTTTTCCCTACACGTCCCTCTCCCATATCCTTCTAAGTCATTTAACTGTCAATCACTCAACCGTTGCTCCGCATCTGTCCAGTAAAACTGATACAGATGTAACGTAATTAATTTCAAAAGATTTGTTCCACATTGCCGCTTTCAACATCCCCGGTCAGTGTCGAAGGGTGAGGTGATCAGCTCCCGCTTAGAACTAGCTCTCTCTGTCGATAGCTGTATGTTGCATCTCCGTAACACGCATAGAAGACTTCAGTTCGGTCACGCAATTCAAACAGTTCGGCCCGAGCCCAGATTTCCCGCAATTCACTCTTCGGTTGTCCGGTGACCTTGACACAGTGGCACGTGGTTTCTACAGCATGAGATTTATGCTCTCTACTGGACTGGGTTTCAGTAAATAGTCCTGTTTGCACTGTCAATTTGACAGGCTTCATCCAGATCAATGCATACTGACGTGGTAGACGATGTCTGCTTGTTGTGTCACCATACGCTGTGACATACGATAGCTCTGAGGCCGAGGATGACTGCTCTCGTCAAGATTAATCGCAGCTGTTTCGGTTAGCAAGAAGCACAGTTATCGCGATTTTGACAGGTGATATGAATGTATACATTAGATGGCCAATTCCTGATGACGCACATCTTGGCGGCTGATTCAAGATTGCGCCTCACAGCATGGACAATGAGAAACGACTTCATCAGTTGTGTGCTCAATCAACATCGATTGTTTCTAGCCAGCAGAAAGTGTTTCGCACAGGCGCTCACATGGTGTGACTAGGAGGTCTCCAACTGAAAATCAGCCATGGTCTCAGCTGGACCAATTAACAGTCAGCTATTGGTCAGATTCTGGAATATCGTTAGAAACCGATATTAAAAGATACAACACATCGTTTCAAACGCAATTGAACAGTTCAGGTGAATTAATCGATCAGGAGAACTGTCATGATGTTGCTGGATTCGCAAAACAAAATACGCGGTATGATAATAGTGAGAGCGAAAGGTAAAAACAAGAAAAAATCGAGCACCTATTTCAATGTTGCACCTGTGATGATGATGGACAATACCTGATACAGTTTTGACCAGTTGAAATGTCAGCTAATATCCCTCGAACTTTCATGTTCAATTGCTGGAGAACAATCGTTTAAGAGAGCCAGTGGCGAAAAAATAGGCGTCTTCCAAAGCATTCAGAGAAAATTGGCACCAAAATAAAGCAGCAGGACTTACAACTTTTGTCCGGAATTTCACAAACAACATTTTTTTAGACCTATTGAAGCTTATGTGACGCAAAGCATCCCTTTAGACATGAGTGTCCTTTTGTCCTTCACTCTGATCCTAGAAAACGAAAAGCTAGAAAACTAGGAAAACAGGAGAGCAAGACTTGTGTTTATTTCATTTGTCAACACATGGGTTTCCGATTTTCCGAAGCAAGAATGCCATTTTTCAACCCCTAAATTCTGCGATTTCACATCCGCGCTTCATGGCCAACTTTCGCCAAGTTAATTCAACAAATTAATAAAAGCCTGAAATATTTCATCAATTTACCACTGATAAAATGTTTGTCAAAGTTTTCGACCTTCCGACATCCTTTTTGTTTATACCCTATCTCGCTTCTTAATCCGTTTTATTTTTTGCGTTTGGACACTGAAGAGGGGATTTTCTACCGACTGTTGTTTGAGAATTCACCTCCCGAATGGGTCAGTCTTACAGAACAAATTCAAAGTCGTCATTTAAACCGTACAACAAGCTACACATCAGATACTTCCTCGTCCTTGTTTTTGTTACGTTCCACACTGTAAGATTACCCTCATTTTGTACTCCGCGTTTATTCTGCGGCGCATTATGGGCGTATCACCTGACGCAGCTTAAAAATATGAACATAATAGGATTGATACTGAAGACCAACACTCAACAATGATGTCAAATCCTGGATGTCCAGAAATGGCGAGGTGTTAATCCTATCGCGCCTCAGTTCTCAGTGCTACTTGTTGTTGCTTGGTACTGAGCTGACGCGAGCTGCTCAAACACGTACCCCCTCTAAGCAATCTTCTTTGTTTGGAAAAACTTACGAAAAGCCCTGGAATCATTTCACTCCCCACTTAGTCATTGAGTACTGAGAGTGTGGATATGGTGACAATGGTCGTGTCATCATAGTAGAAATGACAGAAACTGTTCTAATGTCTTCGATAAATACACTCATTTGCAAAATCAATTTGGTTTTGCGAGAGACACCTGGAACGCAGCTGAATCTCCCGTTTTTTATGTTTCCAGGCAACTGAATATGCTACACCAGACCGCTTCATGTTTCAGTTGCTACGATATTCGAGATATCGCGACACATGTATATACGTAATGCACTACTCATAAGGTTGCTGAAAATTCTTCGACAGCCCACGACCGGTTTCCTCGTTCTTGGGGCTCTACAGGTAGGCGCGGTCCCCCGGTTCCGTCAACCTTATGTTCTACTTGAACCCAAATTGGACTGATTTCGATAAATACACTCATTTGCCTGGAAACATCACAAATGAGAGATTCAGCTGGGTTCCAGGTGAGTCTCGCAAAACCAAACTGATTTGCGAATTAGCGTATTTCTCGAAATCATTCCAATTTGGGTTCAAGTGGAACTAAGGTTGACGGAAACTCGGGACTGCGCCTACCTGATGAGCCCAAAGTGGAAGGGCGAAACCGGTCTTGGGCTGTCGAAGACGTTTCAGCAACCTTATGAGTAGTGCATTACGTCTATTCTAATGTCTACTATTTGTGCAAACTAACTTCTCGTTGGGTGCCATTTAAGCGGATCAGGAAACAAAACGTGGCACTTCAATCTTCATGCTTTCTCTCACTGGAAGGCAGGTGATAAAGTAGTTTGCGGCTGTTTTCATTTTTGCGAATCCCAACGCACAACTAGATAAAAACAACCAGAGTAATCAGAAGAAGATCACTTAGATCAGAATCGAATAGAACGATCGATGCAACAGAAATCGACCGACGCCTCGCTGGTTGAATAACCAACCTGACATTAAGGAACATCGCAATAAGAAGACGATAAACAATGGAGCCGCATAGAATGTCCTCATGTGCGCAAATCATCTGATAATCCGTGTATTTACTCCGCAGTTGCCATGGTTGCTATATCTGTATCCAGCTACAGATGAGGTTCAAAAAGCAACCTATTCGATCTCGCTCACCTCCCTGAACTGTTAACATCTCGGGAGCAGTCTAGAGTGACGTCATAAAGTTAGAAAAAACAGGATGAGTTAGGCTAGACTGATCTAAAATATTCAAGTTTTTGACCGTTAAAGACCATCAACATACGATCGTCAAACTTCCTCGAACTGATGATTGAAAAAGATATTCCATGTTGGATAATGCCTTAGAAAATCGTACACCCATCTCGCAGTCCCCAAAACTAGAGTCTCCTTTAGAGGCAGATATCGATTTCAACACAGGATCTTCGAAAAGACTAAGACAGCATGGATACTAGGGCGCGGCTTGGAGTACATCTTCTCGTGTATTGGAGATTAGAGGCATTTAATAAGAATTTTTACTGGTTGTAGTGCAAAAAAATCCCACCGGGAAAAGACAACAGTGATCGGCTCGAACACAGTATTAAGCTTTACTGGACGCGCTGATCGCTTCACCTGGTCGGGTTTATTGTGAAACTGACCACAGTTTTTGGCACTGAAGTAAATGCCGGCATCATTGTTTGGTCATTGTTTGATCATTGTTTGGCCAAGTATTTTATTTGGCAAAAGCTGAGAGGACCAGAAGGTAACTCGTGAGATAATTTGCCACACAATGTCGGCGGAATCAGAGGTTGAAGTGGTATTAAACAACCCATGAAGTGCGCACTGCTGGTGAGATGAAACAGCTGAAACAGATTGGCTTGAATTAAAGGAGGAACCCTCTGTTGAGAATCCCTGAATTTCTTCTCGTCTCCAACAGTTCACTGAGGAAAAAACCTCCTTGTTTGAAAACCTAAAACTGTTTTTTGGGGACCGATGGTGACATCGGAGTGGTAAGACATATCTTCATGGAATACTGTAGGCTCAAGTCGGAATACATAGGCGAACAGACGGCCAGTCCTCTTCTCCATGGATGCATGGGGTTCTCAAGAAATATAGTCAGTCTGCATTGTATTCCTGTCTAGTTGTGTGCACCCAAAGAAATGTTCTGCCGATTCACTATTGTTACTGATGAATGCGCAAAACACTCAACTCCGTCCCGCAAGAGCTCAGGTGCTTGATCATCTAGCAAACTAGTCAAACTGCTCAACAAAAGGTCCCTATGCGATTGTTCTGTAAAGCACCATAGCGCTGTAGCTCTTTTGTAGGTTTGAGTACAAGCCCACTCTAATTCGACGGATCGATGAACACATAGATGACAAAATAATCATTCTTCTTGGGTGTTGTAATATCTCATCGGATAAACCGTTGGTAATCACGCGAGAATACGTGTTATGCAAGAGTAGAAGCGGCAGGAGAATAAGCGCTCTCCGAAAACAACTCAACTTTGCTCATACCAGACAAAATTTTTTTAAACGACAACAATGTGGTTTAAAAATAAACAACTTGGATATGAACTCAGAATAAACTGTCAGTAGGCAAAATGAGGGAAAAATGTGTCGCTCACAGTTAAAAATCGGTTTGAGTTAGTTGCGGCATCTGCGTGCAAGAAGTGCATTAAATGTTCTAGGAGTTTTTAGAGGATTTTTTATCACCGCTTTCTGATGCACCATATTGCCAGGTACTTTTGTGCTCTCCTATCCAATGGTATTTGGAGTCTAACAGGAAGTACACAGGGCGAAGTGAAGAAAATGCACCCTTTTACACCAAAACTTGTTTTCAAAATGATTTGGAGCCACCCGCAAAAACTATTAGATGGCGTAATTCGTAGGATTTTTCAATGCGTCTAATCCAACCGACCTGTTAGGAGTTACTTCTGGTAAAACACTAATGAATGTTCATTTCATATTCACCAATTCACTATTATGACCGGGGTTCACACAAATGCATTCTGATTTTGCCTTGTGGACTATAACATTCGGTTGATTCGACTGGCCCGCCTATCCTTTGTGAAGATCCACTATTTGTAACTCTAACTCTAACTCCAGTTCAAAATTTACAAAATTTACAGTTCAAACTTGTCTAACTCTAACTCCAGTTCAAAATTTACATGTTACATTAGGAAACTGATTGGATTCCGGCCAAACTTACAAGAACCTGGCTTGGTCAATTTAAAACAAAAGTCGATGGGTTTGAAACAGCTTTTAGGATTACACATGATACTACTAGCAACCTAATCCGTGGAACTGGAAATAACTACCAACAGCAGGTAACGTAACAAGTTTTTACCTTCACTGAAGCAGGTTTTAACAATTTTGTCGACAATTTTGTCGCAGATTTCTGTACTTTTATCGTATTGATAGCAGTTTACGCGCATGAATGACATCTGCCTGTGTTCCACTGAGCTGATTGGTTCCATTCTAAACGAGAGTGATATCCTGAAACAGTTTGTTCATCTCCACGCCAAATTCCAGTTCTTGAAACGTGAAATCCAAATACACCTGATGTGAGCGACACAACACCACAGAACTTAGTGTGAACACGAACTACAAACCTTCGGGTCTGCCGAAGAGGTCCTTTACCAACTAAGTTACCAAGAAAACTGCATAATATCGTATTCCTGAACTTGAAATTTATCCGTGATTCACCACACTTTAATATTCTTCCTGCATAAATTCTATGATGTCACACAGACACCTAAAAGATTTTAATGCAAACTAGCAGAAGTTTCATAAAATCTCGAAAACCGAAGCTTGTGTACACGACATGTCTTTTTATTGTCATCTACCAGTCGGAAGTAGCTACACACTTCTTTTTTTGTGGGTATTCAAATTCAGCAAGACGATGCACAAAATGGTAGGCTAACAGATGTGTTCCTCAACGGTCTTCTCATTTTACTCGATCTGCGGCTACTCTGGCTAAAGGTTAAACAGTTTATGGGCAGGATCTGAGCAGTTATTAGCGTAAAATCTCTCATCCCACTGGTGTATTAGTGTGTTGCTTTGTGGTTTGTTTAAAAATAGAGTACCCATCTCGGAGAGAGGCAATTCTTTAATTTCCTGGAGGTATCATTTTTGGAACTAGATTTTACGCTCCGCAGACAGTGGAGAGCACAACACCGTGGACTACCTAAGGGAGAACACATTCTCTGAAAACGTCTTTTCTGGAGAAAAACTTCATTGCGTAAAATGCAAGCAGAAGAAAAAACGTCGAAATATTTCTCGTAATAACAAGGTTTTGCCCGCTGAAGTTGGGGGACATGGCTGATTTTGGTGTGACGCTAGCGAGCGGTGTGTACCAAAGAGCTCAGGATCACCTGAGGTTTGCACAAAACTGTTCCGTTTAAAAGCGTTGAAATACATCATGAGGCGCCAGATAAACATCAACAGACTCTAGAAATTTGCTCGAAATATTACTTAGTGAAATGTAACTACAAAGCGCCCTTTCTGACCAGACTAGGATAGGCGATCCATTGTACCTTCCCAAGTTCGGGAGGAGGTTTACCTTACTTCACTGCGTTTTGTTCCTCGGTTGATGCGTCCCAATTTCCGATAACGATTTATTTCAGAATGTTGTTCTTACAGAGAAGATGGTAAAACCTGTCGAAAAGCTCACACAAAGTCTCTAGACATGAAAAACTTCTATTCATTTTTCTTTGTCTGCTTGGCTGTGCAAGACATGATAAAAGTGCGTTTTCTCCGTGAATTTTTGTGTGCAAAAAGACGGTGCTGTCCACCCGGAAAACAATGTAAACAACGAATTCGACCATAGAACCTCTTGCTGATGTTCATTGACATTTGCCTACGGTCAGCTGGTTAAATCACGACCACGGCTCTGTGATCGTAGGCACTGGAATACCCAAGTACGCATTTTCTTGTGAGGGAAATGACTAAAAAAGTACGCGACAGAGTGCGTGATGAGAGTTCCCACGCATAGCAGTTGTTAGTACTGTCGCTCCGGTTAAATCCTTTGGATTACAGTAACCAGCAACGATAATGTTGGACTTTTGTGAACTATATCAGGTCGACCGAGCATAAGTACAGACTGATGTGTATTCAAAATATTACAAAAGCAGATTCACACGTAAAGTTTAATTTCCAAGGCAGAAAACAATTCCAACTCATTTGATCCGGCCTATTGTACTTACAACACAACAATAGTACAGTATATTTGTTTTCTTTCCTATGTTCACCAAGGTTATATTCGCAGGACCACAATATATAAGACTGAAGTAGTAGTCTGTTGCCTGCCGTTTTCGTGTTCATCTCCTAAAATGGCTTTTTTATTGCGGCTGATGGTGATCGGTTTTGCCTGCACATCGAATGTGATGAGTAAGTAGTATACGTGCACTCTTTAAAAACATGCTTCCATAAATTGTAAACTAATGATGTCTTGTGAAGCACTTGTAAGTAGGTCTACCAAACAGTGAGTTATCCCAATGCCAGTGGGCCTCACTTCATTGATTTCGAAGCACCGTGACGTTTTTAATATAGATCTCAAAGAAGGCGTGCTGATACCACACTGAACAGGCGCCACCGAAACATCAGTTACTGTGCATTCGGTTAGCTGTTTTCCGAAACGCAGCTCCGGGAAATTCAAACGGCGAGGAACAGATAATCACTCGGATGAACAATGGAATTTTTCCAAATGTTGTTTGAAACAGCAAACGTAGAAACAGTGGTCAAGACGAACCGTTGATCTGTCCTGTAGTTTAACGGAAACAAGAGGGCTTCGCTTGTGCCGCTGAAGAGCTGTTGCTATGCTTGCTCCGCACAATTCTAACTATAGTCAAACTAATGTACTACTGATGGACTGGAGTAAAATCATATATTGAATCTTGTAGCTCACTTCTAGTTCCCCCCAAACTAACTGATTAAATGATTACTTGGCTTACTTAACTTACTGACTAAGTAACTTCACGACCATCCCTTTAATCCACTCTTTTACAGAGAATCTGAAATCGGATAGACCACAAATAAATTGATCAATTAAAAAAAAACCGGGTGTCAGTACCAAACAAGGGATTACTGAGAGAATGCAAATTCAAGGAATGAACAACACAGTGAAAAAACCTTTTACCTTTGAGGCTCTGAGAGTCTTCTAACTCGACAGAATAGTTCCACGACCCAATCATTGGAGGTGGCAGAAGTCATCAGGGAGACAGTTGTACCAGAATTATTCGCTTACTGTGGACTGAATGAATAAATGAATCATTTCGAAGTCATCCCAAATAATTTCACTTTTATTGTTGTTAAAATTCAACGCCTCATCTACTTTAACGCAATAACTGTCTGGTTGATTAAAGCGGACGTTACTGCAGGTGTGGGTGTGCTACATGAATACATACGCATGTACATCCACATATGTTTACACGTATACATGAACGTGCCAGTTAAAGACGCAGTTGTATAAGTAACCTCGATTGACCATTAGAACCGGGAGATCAGTTGCACTCCTGTCTAATTCAGACTGGGCAATACATGATGGCTGAGTTTCGTCCATTTTGTTTTTGAATTCGCTTTAAATTGCTGGATAATACATTCAAATGGAGCTTTCGGCCTGTAAGTGAAACTGATCAATACTAAAAAGAAGAACCAAGAAGCACTGTTCAGCTGTGGTTACCATACTAAGAATCGTCTGTAGTGCGCAGCTTACTAAAATCCAGTAGAGTTTCCAAACCATGAACTCCTGGCCAGTGGTTTGAACAGTCGACTCATCGGTTACAGGGCGACTGGTCAACAGTGTGACTAACTCGTACTTAGACAAGACATAGCACCAGGCTTCCTTCAGTCGCAGAAGCAAATTATGTGGCCACATAATGATTAACTCCTCGAGTGACGATCAGTCGTTGGGTGGATTTTATTCTCGCGAGATTTATTTATAAACTGCTTCGAGTGCAAAGAGATTTGGGAATTTTTTACGGAGATTTTGTGCCGCAAAAACGGAGCCTATCAATGCTAACTAGATTAGCTTCGCTCAAAAAGCGAAAGCCACATTAAGAATATCCAAACAAAACGTCAACAATTTTATCCACAATGACTACGTTGGTAAGTTTTTGACGAAAACATCACATAAAATAAGCTTTGGTTTTAATTTTTTCAGCAACAACGGTAGCCCTGCGGTGACCCCTGTTGATAGGGCATGCAAGGAGAGAAATCAGGAATGAAAAGTGTCATACTATAGGTTTTTCGTGGAAAACGTGGAAATATGACTCCTCAGGCAAGCAGAAGTGGCCACATTGATTTGCACTTGGGATAAACAAATTTAGAACAATTTTGAGAAAGTCTGCTTGTCGTAGCATCTTATGCAACGGTCTGCACCCGAGTTAACCGTGTGTCGTAACCTAAAAAGTTTTAGAATTCTATATGTACAACGTGGTCGGAAAGTTTACTCTTCTGTGTAAAAAGCCGGTCCTTCAGCCACCCGCTATAGCACATAGGTGGCCTTTCTTGTGTCCTACCTTTTATGGTTTGATGACTCAGCACTTTGCAAGCTTACAATCTGACCCTCGACATTTTGGAGACACCGAGGTTATTCCTCGGCTTTTCCCATTTGAAGTTTGCTTTTTCTCTCGTTCGTTTATCTGTTTTGTGAATTTTCTCGAGTGTAGAGGCCGTGTTATCTGCACACAGGTAAACTCTACTCTATGTCAAATTCGATTCATTGACCGAATGGAAAGGAATAACTTGGAATTTGTGGTAGGAGCACCATAAGCCATAAAAATAGCTATTATAATGTTCAACTACTAAAATCGCAGATTCTACTATTTTCCTACTTGCGTCAGACCTCGCATCAAATAAACTTTCCAAAAAATCCTCAGAAGCTGCTGTTTGATAAAAAAAATTGAACGGCTACAAAAGTAACTTTTACAAAGTTGTGCTGCATCCTGGGACTGCTTGAAACGTTTATACAATCGCTTTGCCACTATGACCAATACGTGTCAGTGAAGTGTACTCACATGAATGAGGGTCGTATTAAGTATTTACTGATGAAAGGGGCAGGGATTCGGAACAGGATGATGGGAGTAAAATTATCGCAAATGCAATGATCGAATTCATTCAGGATGATGTCACCTGGATTCACTTATTTTTACAAACACTCTAGATTAGCACAAAAATCCACTGCAACTCATATGCGGAAAACACTGGTGAGCGAACGAACATCAACAGATGGATTGCATGCCCCAACACAGTATGAAGTACATTAGATTCAAAGAGCACTCCGGCACTCCGCGCAACAGGTCACTGCAATAATCTTTAAATGAAGTAATTGAAGACTTGTTCATTTTTTTTGGCAAAAGAATTTGTTTTTATAAGCAAAGCTTTCAAAAATTCACCGAATTATTTTCAACTTTTAGAAATTGTGAGAACAATGAAGTTAGCGAACAAAGTTTGTTTTTTTCTGTGATTGTTCCTCTTGGCTAATACATCACAAATTTATATGGTGCCAGAAATCACGTGAAAAGAGGTTAAAAAGCGGGAGTACATACAATTTAAAGGAATCAAAGGAAGGGGGTTGAATGAGGGGTAGGTCAATGGTCACAGAATCAGGTGAGTGACATCAATGTCAGACAGGCTTGTGGGGCCGGATTTTTCGCAGGCCAGTTCAAGTTCAGAGGTCGCACAAGTTTCTTCTGGACGCAAAGTTGTGGATCCAGCAGTTGTGGATTCCCATCGCCTCTGCGATCGATACTAGTCTGGATCGTACCAATCGTGGTGGATTCAGAGGTTCCCGGTATATGATAGTGAAGGCTTGATCTTTGTCGATGACATGAAATTGCTTAGAGGTGGGCTTGTTACAATGAAGAAAATTCTGACCACAAATTCTGACCCAAGTAACATGCAACCTAGGAATACATTTCAAGTAATTACTGAAAATAAATTTTTGAAATTTGAATTTGTTGCAGGTGACTCACTGAATGTTTACGTTAACAGCCCAACCCGCCTTCGGACAGTATGGTCTACAGAAAAATATGCTTATCATATGTGTCATACAGTAAGTGAGGAAAAAATTAGACACTCGTTTAAATGTGTATTTCAACAAAAAAACCGTTTGGTTATTGGTTGTTGATCAGGTGGCTGTTGATCTGTTCGCCGAGCTTGGCAATTGGCTTGCAAACGTTTCGTTACCATACGAGGAGATATCATCAGTGCGCAGTTGGGTGGGTCCACCCAACATGGTCAGAAGATGATAGAAAGGGATGGACGTGTTCCTCTGTACGTCGTGGTGTTTGTGTCAGATCAAAGTGATTGAGTAAGCTAGTACACAGCGCGACCTTATGTATGTGTGCCTGGTTTCACTGTTTTCAGATGAGCAACTTCATAGATATATGAAATAAATGGTCAGAGGAGACGGTCACTCGTCTGTGAATTGTCAACTTAATTTTAACCTGCAGGGACAATTATTGGATGCTGGTTGGGAGATTTCTTGTAGATTTTTTTATACTTTTTTGTTGTCTACTTCATCGCCAACACCTGAAGGTTAGCACACCTAATGCGTGCTCGCGAAAAATTTTCCCCATTTTTGTCCTGACGACTATGTTTTCTAGTACTGCTAAAGTGTAGCCACCATGCGGCTTCAGATGCATCTACCCTCTGGACATACCAGTAGCTCTGGAAAATTCAGTTGAGCCGAATGTCTGATTCTCTGGGATTGCTAGTGCTTCTGTGATTTTAGGATGATCAAAGCATGGTTTACACAGCGTCTGGATTTGTAAGTTTATTTGATGTTTTGGGCCACTGTGTCCTTAACATTAGTCGTAATAGTACATTAAGCGCAGAGAACAGTTGACCGCCGGTTGCCCTATCACCCATTTTGTTTACTAGGAAGTGAATGTTCCCATAAGATTGGTTAGCGCACACGTCCATCGTAATCAAAGAAGAAAGATAAGTAAATTTGCTGATGGGTGGACAGATGGGTAACTCGGTAGGTAGATGGATAGATAAATAGACGAACAGGAAGAGATAGGCAGACATACAGGCAGATATACATACATACAGACAGATATACAGACGGACAAACGGATAGATAGATAGATAGATAGATAGATAGATAGATAGATAGATGGATAGATAGATAGATAGATAGATAGATAGATAGATAGATAGATAGATAGATAGATAGATAGATAGATAGATAGATAGATAGATAGATAGATAGATAGATAGATAGATAGATAGATAGATAGATAGATAGATAGATAGATAGATAGATAGATAGATAGATAGATAGATAGATAGATAGATAGATAGATAGATAGATAGATAGATAGATAGATAGATAGATAGATAGATAGATAGATAGATAGATAGATAGATAGATAGATAGATAGATAGATAGATAGATAGATAGATAGATAGGTAGATAGATAGATAGATCGATAGATAGATAGATAGGTAAATATGTAGCTAGATAAATAGACTTTCCAGCAGCTGGGTAGATGTACCTACAGACAGACACCTCACCACACAGATGGATTAACCTACAATCTAGTGGATCAGTTCCAGTTTCCATAGGACGCATTCGCACGCAGTTGTGTTTAGACTCATCTTATTGTTTGCGCCGGCTGTGTTGCCTGTTGAATATTATCTATTGGCTTACTTTACAGGTTGCGGAAATAATGCCGAAACTGCCAATGAAATTTAGATGGTTTCGTTATATCTGTCAAGCTGACTTTGCAAACGTTTTCAACATTGAGCTTTGGACCTTCTATCCAGCGTGCTTTGCTGATGTAGCCCTAGACCTGGAAAGGTATCTGGAATCCCCCAAATTCATTAACAATGAGAGTCACATCGCCACTATCAGTGAGTACGACATTATTTGACAAAGAATATTTCGTAAGCAGTTGAATTTTTTAAGTTTTGGATGTCCACAATATTTTTACTTCAGATTTACCTAAAAAAAACGTTACACAACAGTCATTGCTGGAAACAAGACAACCGTATAGATGTAGAAGGGTCTGTCACGTGATGAACAGGTCTGAGGCTCCATTTCTGGTGCGAAACTTGAACCTCCAAACTAGGCATAGTTAGTGGGTTTTAATAGTTGATTCAAGACGAAATTTACTTACTCTGTCACCAAGTCTGTTTTGAGTCATGTGTAAAGGCTTTCTCAGCACACTACGGTGACCAGTCGGTCAAGCTTATATAGGTCAAACGGTTACGCCAAAAACATTTCCCCTCTCGTCTCCCTAAAATCGGTGGAGTTTTTAAACATATTGATAACAAGATAAGGATAAAAATTCTCAGTAAACCACTAGAATTTTGGTTCTTTGCCAAAGATACAGGCGTAGTGCGACTATGTGCGGCCGAGAGGTGTACGATATCGGGTCATATTGTGACAAACATGTGCGCACAGTTAACACAATGCTTTACCGAGATTTAAACCCATTTTATGGCTTTAAAAGTGAACAAAATGGTCAACACAGGTGAGTTACTATAAGGGAAAAGAGGTGGAGATCGGAGCGATGAATGTTTTCATCCTACTGATACGCCCTACTTCCATTTGGGCATTGAGTAGGGAGTATATCCGGTTTGCAAAGTCAACTGGGGACAAGGTGTCAAAGATCCTCATGACTAGGGATGCGCGTTAGAGGGCTTAATATAAACATGAATGTGTGTACAGCTAGGAGGCAAAGACAGCTATATGGAGCTGAAATTCTCGAAATAATTTCATTATGGTCTAATTTGTTGACATTTAAATTACTGGCTTTGCAAGCTCATATTGTCACGTTATAAGTTCTTGATCTTCAATTCGCTACGAATCCGATTCATGGTTTAGCTGACTGTTTCAAACTGTGAAAATGAATAGCAAAAAGCAAGGGCTGCAGTGCGGAAATATTTCCTAGTTTTTTACCGTTTCTATGTGCATTGGTCGCACAACGCCTGTTAAGGTTCCCGATACGGAACTTTGAGTGACGCGTAGGTTCGACAATCCCGAATATCAAATGGAAGAATTGGGTTCGTAATTCTACGGTACTATTTACATAAGGGTAAGCAGATGTGTACAACAAACCTCTCACAGGTCTGTCACTGACCGGCACAGTGCAGTGTCAACGTCCGCACACCAAACGACATCGAGCAGAATGGTGGCTCAGTAGCGTGGGTTACGGTCGTTCCCTCCGACGATAGCCTCGTGATTCTCATTGGAAATGCGATCACACGGAACTCATGAGAAAACATGTCAAGGCAGGCTCAACAAACGGGACATGAACGCGCATGGGTAGGTAGGTCAGCTGCGCACATACACACACAGACACACATGCCAATACACAAGTGTCGGACGAGACGGCCTCTACGGCAAGGTGAGTGACGGGTACGAATAAGCAAAACAACTGGGGATCAAAAATACATAGGCGGAGTTAGCAAACGAATGGGGGAATTATCATGAGGTTAAGTTGTATTCAACAACGCGCTTTAAGTTGACGTTTTGATTTATGTTTCGATAGTCATTGCGTAGTCCAATCACCGCGGCCAGCTCTTTCCTGTAGAAACGAGGGGTTGTACTTTTGAGAACTATGTGCTGGATATCAAACACGGTTGTTCAACTAAGAATGCCCATATTGACGACGGTTATTAGAAGCTGGGCAAGCTCACAGCAGCGGAATGCTCAATGTATCTAACCTAATTTTACATGCGTCGAACATTAGCGCAATCTGAAAAGCAAAGGACAAGTGAGAAGTTTTGAAGGCTCGAAAGTAATCTGAACAGAGATGTGGTGTTACAATATCGGTCCAATACGTCGCTGACGAGTAATGCCCCCTAAAAGAAATGCATTATTTGGGACCAATTATTGTCTGCATAGTTTGGTTTACCACTGGTATCTCTGACCCGTCAGTTTTTGTTGTTTCAAGTGGGACGTTGAGCACCACCCTGTAGACAGATAATGATTCAGCAAGAAGCTGACCGGAAGCACCCGTGAACACTCCTGCGCGGTGCTCACTGTCCTAAGAAGAGGCTCTGTATGAAACAGGGCGTTACCAGTAAAAAGCACTTGGGCCATACACTGAATCAAACTGAGAAAAGTGCAATAAGGCGACCAGATGCAGGCTTACAAAACCAAAACGACTGTCCCCACAGACATACAGGTATATGAGCCACTACCCAGTATCACTTTCGGCTACCGTTTGGAGAAACCCGGATATGTTGCGTGCAGACTGTCGGACATCCGTTTGATGAGCCATTTAGACAGAAATGTGAAAAAAAACAAGGATGAAGCACAGTTAAAGAAAATGACCAAAAGCAGACATAACTATCCGCAAGAAGCCACCATTTTTTAAACCACTGCTTTGAAAGCATGGATTTTATAACGGTTTATTGTTTGATCCCATAGGGAGAAAGACCAATGTATACGAGGTTTTACAAAATGAAATTACTACTTGTCGTGAGCAGACGTCGCAGAAATTTAGTAAACATTGACCGACTAGTTGCTAGTAGTCTGTTTTTTTGCGGATTTCGATTTGTTTGTTAATCCATGGAAATAGTTCAAAACCATGCACACTATGAGGACTGATAAGTTCTCCTAATGTTGAGGTAGAGTGAAACAAGCGGACACCAAGCGGTCGAATGTTACCAAAATCACCATCTTAGCACTAGTAAAAAAAACTGCGAAGCGGATATCTTTTACCAAGCCGATAACTTCTACTTAATCCCGGGCTATAAAATCTCTGCTCCACCGGCTTTCCAATTGTCAGTTGGTTTGTGTCGAACTAAATCGTGAAAATTTGAGTAAAACAGCAGTCCAAATTCTTCTGAAAGCCGATGTGTGCGATAAGCCGAATGGAATTCCACTTTAGTTCCCTTAGTCATATTGCTAAAAGTTGTCGAGGTGCTAAAAAAACAATATCGGGGTGTTTTGCCAGTTTAAGGTAAACCGATGACCGCAAAAGTGCGGATTGTGTTGGTTTGTCAAGAAGTATGGGTGTACTCTAGCTGAATGAAAATAATGCAAGCTATAAAATAGGTCGAGTGCAGCGCAAATTTACCGGTTTATTGCAAAGTTCGATTTCGCTAGGGTACGGTTGGGGGCGTGGAATGTTTGCTGGGAAAATTGAGAGAATCTGAAGAACAACACTACCGAAAAGGACCACTATCAAACGCTGCCACCGAAAATTTTGTGGTCAGCTCTGCCAAGGAGTTTCTGACCGAGGGCAACAAACTCAAGCAAAATCCAGCTGTATTTTTTTGGTTTGGTGAGTTAACTTAAGCATATGTTTGCAAAAGTGGTAGATGTTTTTCTACCTGAAAGCTACGGCTGTCTAGTGATCGAAAATCTGAGTTTTTACGATTGCTTTTGGCTTCAAATAGATGGAGCAAGGCATATTTCTAACACAAAGAAATGACTGAACAGAACAAGTACTTACTAGTGTGGTCACCGAGCGACACTAGAAACAACTCTTGTTAATGTCAACGACTAGACTCATGGTAGGAAAACAATCATTTACCAGCTTTTCAGTCACTTGCTTTTTTTCAGAATTGCTGTCTTCTTTTTTGAGTACAGAGAGATCGGCGGACTTCACGTGATATTTTCGAATCCATATAATCGATCATGCAGCTATGGAGTTGCTCCAAGGGCCGTTTACCTGGGATTTGATCACAGAACAGTTACTGCTTTTCGTTTACTACCGACCAGCAAGTCACGACAGTGCACACACGTTACACTTAAAGACCTGTATATTCTGTTAAATTCACAGGCGTTTGGTTTATGAGGGTTGTTCACCTCCGCACTGGATATCAACAAGGTTCTCTTTTCGTTTATTCCAGCGAGACTGCATATTGACCGCCTTCCTTGTGAGTTGCGACTTGTCTTAGGATTTTATATTTCATTCAAAAAAAACTATCCATATTCATCGATTAAAACAGAACGTGTTCTCTTTCACATGCATTCGCAAAAGCTTTAGTAAACCTAAGTACCTCTTGGTCAATGTCTACCATATTAAGCGGCCGCGTGGGAAATGATGGGAAGCACCCGCTATGGTTAGAGTTTCATTCAGTCGACGGATAGCTTGGCGTTCTAGTGAACATTTTACCTGTGTTGACCATCGCCATCAGCTTCGTCAGCGCAACTATTGCTATCCCCACCATCAGCATACGCAACTTTGTCATCATCATCATCATCATCATCCTCATCCTCATCATCATCATCATCTGCATCATCATCATCATCATCATCACCATCATCATCATCATCATCACCATCATCATCATCATCACCATCATCATCATCATCATCATCACCATCATCATCATCATCACCATCATCATCCTCATCATCATCAGCATCATCATCATCATCATCATCACCATCATCATCATCATCCTCATCATCATCATCATCATCCTCATCCTCATCATCATCATCATCTGCATCTTGTATTTTCTCATCATTCTTGTTTCCACCACCCTTATCATCATTTTACCAAGCTCGAACGGCTACACAAACATCAGTGGCTTAAGTGACTATGATGGAAACAACCTCCAGGTGGACCAACGAATTTCGCCATCCGTCAAACGTAATTCATCCTCAACGTTACAAGGAACTCAGGCAATTTTCGTCTACTTTACGCCGTCGCCACCTCTTATTTCTGTTTGCTTCATGCTTCTGCCTTTGCAGTTCTTTTGTAAATTATATAGGATACAGCCTATCTGAGTTGGGGCTGTGGAACGTTTGCCTCACTGCGGGTAACACTTCAGTCCATCTGACGTTTTAATTACAGGCAGCTGTTGAAAATTCGATACAGCAAAATTGCAGTGGACTGTGCTTGGGAACATTTGTAGCGACAGGGAAGACTTTGTCAAAAGCAATATTCTTTACTTCCATCAACAGCCTTTAACCTGAGTGGGGTGATTTTGCTTTCTTTTTTGTACAATTAACGACTTAAAAGAGTGGATTTCAAGGAAGCCTGTTCCGCAGCCTAGTTGAAATAGGTACCCGATGGCACTCTCCATGCCAACAATTAATTCGTCACCCTGCTAGTCCACCGGCACACCAGTTTGCCAGTCCTTGAAATGCGTTCTATTTATCAATCCCCAGGAAACTTTGGTTTCACACTCTGTCAGTTTTGAGTGGTTGACTTGAAAGCTATCAAACAGCTCACGGTTTTTTTGTTAATTACTGTTAATTATTAAAAACTGCTCGAATTAGTTCAGCAGATTGTTAGAATCCGTGGCGCTACCTGATTAAATTCCTGACAGGCAGGCATGTTATTCAACACAACCGGGGTCATCGACCAATGAGTAGTGCAAACTGATCACATCGCTCAAGAGTAAACCCATTTGCCTGTTCAAAGGTAATAGTTCTGATGCATCCAGCATACACCTCGCAAGTCGAATGTTCATAATGCAGAGCCAAGCACGGGTGAGGAAAATGCACAACTGATGAGCTCTGGTAGGAGCAATTTTGGAGTCCATTGCTTTCCCCCTTTCGAGTAGATTCAACAAACTAACTACACCCGGACAGAGCGGGAAATATTCAAGTGAGAATGATATGAACGCAATTACGCAAGTCCCGCAGTCATAGTCGCACACGAATAGTCATTTTTAGGGTCAAACAATTAATATTTTGCTGGAAAAGTCTCATTAAAAGAAAGTAAGAAGATACAAACTTTATTGAAAAACAATTTGTAGTTCACGCAGTTTTTGGCATCATATTCGATTTTGTATTAGTGACAATCACGATAGTTTTTGGACCAAAATAACAACCGGCATTTGTCCATTCACGTAGCACTACTTATAAGGTTTTTGGAGTTTTTTGAGTTTTCTCCCTTCTTGGATTTCATCAGACCAGCGTATTTTGTAATTTTCATCAGTCTGAACAGAATATCAAGCCGATGCAGCCGTGGGGTTGATTTGATGTACCCTTAACACCGATTTATTTACGCATGACTATAAACGATCAGGCTTTTGTGATAAGTGAAGAAATGTTTTCTCGCTAATAGCAAAGAGGTTTGGGAACTGTATAAACCCGAAATTATTTTAGTATTCTCTGTGTGAACATGCCTGGATATGCATACTAGATAGTTCAGTTTAACCGAAAGACATCATGAATTGCACTTTGATCCGCGCAATCTATCACGCTGAAATTACCCCCATTCGCACAAGAGCACAAAAAAAGATATTTTCAGCCCTAGAACAGAATACGCATTTGCTAGTGCCTAGCATGAACACTCACCTCGGTACAATCAACGTTCGGTTTGTTCTGTGCGGCTTTTTACGGCAGAAAATTGCGCATAAAAGGATTATTTAACAATTCAAGTTCATCTTTCTGACAGTTTTCCTAGAAATAAAAATTCTGTTGCTTAAGGAAACAAGGTTTGGACCACCTTAGGGAGAGCTTATCCGGTTCAGATACAACCCTAGACTCTAAGACAGCAATCCTTTAGATAACCGAAGCTATCAGGGCCACATCTAGTATCGAATAACCGTGAAGTTCACTCACCATCTTTGCATTTGTATGCCCGTACATGCTGACGAAGTTCAAACGTAATGTACCAGAACTCATGTAGACAATATCGTATTTTTTTTTAGTGAAATCTTGGCTTGTTCACATCAGGCGAGGAAAGACTACTATCTCCAACCCTCGGTACCTGGATTTCATGGCCACAAATCTGGTTGGTTTCCCCCTAATTTTAAATGACCTGAAACTTTTTTGATACACTGATAAAAAATCACCAGTTAACACGTTTGGTAGATGCAAACACAGGTTTTTCGAAATAGCCGGATTGCAAACTTACCTTACATGTCAGTAAGCACACATGCAGTCTCACGGCAGATAAAGTGTGATGGCTTTTGTGTACGTACACACGTACTACTTCGATGGTTGTTGAAGGTCAGGACCCATACTCTGCCTGCCCCCCCCCCCGAGTTTACAGTTTGTCATTTCATCTTTTTCTCACTTGTACGTCACATTGGATGTGTCGTGTTGAGCTTTGACGTTTGTTTGAAAGACCAAACTCCTGGTTCCACCTTCCCCGGTTATAACGGCCACCTATTGGAATTTTTCAAACGTGTACATTTACGTCCTCAGTATCGGTAACATATCAGTAACATAAATTTGGTTTATTTCGTCGAGGAGGAAAAACACTGTTTTAACGAGAAGGGTCTTGTGGGAGAAAAAATTCCGTTGTTAAAATTTCACTTGTCACTAATCGCAGCATGCGATCAACCATATCTACATCCTACTGATTTGTCCAGTCACCTTCAGTGAAAAATGACCAATCTAACAATGTGCCTAGATGGTGACCTGGTTCGATAAGATGATGACCTACAGAAATCAATGGAAGAAGAACTATACACAGCACCTGCGTTTCTCCTTAGACTACCACAAAAGTAAAAACAACCATGGTATGACAGTATGCAATCTGTTGGGTTGAAACCAATCCGCCTGTGAATCGGTTACCAGTCCGCAGCTACTTGCTCCTCCATGCCTGTTAGAACAGGCAGCTTGGGTTGGGTAAATCAGATTAGATGAGATGGCGGGAAGATGATCGAACGTCATTCCTGAATGCAACTAGTGGAATGCAAACGTTTGCCAGTGACGTTCACAGTTTATTCTTATACTCCCGGCAGCCTTTGAGTGACATACAGTCTTCTGTCGCCGACGTTCATGATACCATGCGAATGTACATGGCAGCGTTAGACTGGTGCCGAGCAAGTGATCTTCTAAATCGTCCTCATTCATTATTTTCGTTGCGTTCTGGTCAGATGTACTAAAACGTTACCCACAACGTAAAAGAAATTTAGTCTAGCCGCCCACACCATTCATACACTCTGGTCACTCGTCCGCTAATTCCCTATTAATCGGTGTATTCTGTACAAATTGGTCACAGAGGGTCCTCTGTAACAGTATATGCTTTACACTCAAGTATATCCAGAATGTTGGGGCGGGACATTTACACACACGCACACCCCAACACAGAATATACGTAGAGTACAACAGAACATAACGCAACAAACTACAATAACGTGCGAGAACAACAGAGCGTCGGGTGATTCAAATTACATGGCAAAGTTGGGAAACCGCATTACACTCATGGAGATGGTACTTCCACGGAAAAAATACCCACAAATGAAGGATTTTTAGCATGACTTTTTTGACTTTTTGTTTTCGTTTTTTTGTTTTATGACAGTATACTTGTGTCGCTCGATGCTATTAATTACGACTAACGTTTAGTCGGTCCGCAAATTTCTGCACGAATAAGTTTTGTTATCGTCATCTCCGCCATCTGACTTCTCAGTTAATACAAATCAATATTTACTCGATGCTTATGATATTTGCCTATTCCACAGTTGACAGAAAGCCTCGTTCCCATGCCTTACCTGGTATATCCGGTGAATCTAAAGGAACCATACCATCAAGACTTTATGGCAATTTACACTGCGCAATCTTTATCAGATGAAGAGCAGGGGGAAGTCACATATAAACAAGTACAACCAGGAGCCTATGTATCTACCATACTCGGTAAGAATGCCAATCACGTTTTCTATTTGTTGTGAGCGTTTTATCTACCTATAGTTTTGCAAGAATACGTTTAAGAAACATGGATCGATTTCCTTCATCGACAGGCTACACCAATCAACCTGAGGCAACCTTTTTGTTGGCTGATGTAGGTTTGGTCGTGATAGCAAGCTACATACTGCAGAATTCAAACACATCACGTAATTCATCCAGTTACTGAGCTATTAAAAGACTTCAGCTCGGGTCAGAATACATAAGGGCACAACGAATCAAGAGCAGAGTCCAAATAAAAGCCATAGAGCCAGTAACAACCACTTGGTCGTTACTTTCACAAAGACGTCCAAAATGTTTTTGTCAAAGCCAGGATTGTCATTAAAAATGACGCTTAACGGTAAAATGGTTTAAAGCAAACTTTGCCTGTCGGTGGGGACACGGTATGCTCCATTTTGATCCATAGCAGAAAATAGTTTGGAAGACCGAAAATATCAACGACAAAGAGGAAGGTTTCATTCCTGACACCACCATGAAAAAAGTGCAATGCAGCACACTTACCTAGCAGCCAAAATAAAGCTACTGCTTTTGATTAAGGCAGTGCCGTTTACATAAACTCACTGATTATTCTGTCGCCTATGTCCTTTATGAGTTTATCTACATCCGCGGCGACAAATGGGTGGTAGGCAGAACAGGACCGCCCCTTCTTCATTAGGCCAGTGAAAAATTATGAAGGTGCGCAAAGCACCACATCGCTAATCGTCGCTGATCAAACCCCTTTGCCAGGTGACACGAACTCCCTCTACCTAGCAGTTCTCAAAGCCCCAGTGATCGAGAAAAGATAAATCTTTTAGCTGTAACATCCCTCTTGGGACGGAACCACTGAAAAGGAAGCACGGGGAGTGCCAGACTGCCAGATTATTCAGGCCTAGAGCGGAGGAGTCGAGAACACCACGAACCTTCTGGTCTGTAAGTCCACGCCTTAACCACTGGGCTTTCTTGAACTCCGTTGAGCTACTTCGAGCTCTGATCCTGCTCCCTGATTCAGAACCAGCAGGCAGGTTGTCCTCAGAAGGTCCCGTTTCCAAAGTGACCAAATGATTATTGTTCGACGCTAATCCAGAGTGTAACCGTTATTGCCGTTATTATTAGTGGAATGTTATTGCCACAGTGACAATCTAATATCAACTGACATACTGTCACAACGTAGCAAGTGATCTGATGTTTTTATGTCACAATGGATAACCTTGTGGTGCCTTAAGCAATTGGATCAGGGGGAATCACTGTGCCACGTTCCTTAGCAAGGTGAAGAAGAACGGTATAGCGAAACCTCGATGCTAGTCATTATATCCCTGATGCCTACTTGTGCGGTTTCTTCGGTCTGCTCAGTGACATACTGAACTGCAAAAACAAACTAACGAATATTGATTCTCTCGGGATTACATCTTCAGATCGATACCCACCCATGAGTTAAAATATTGGGTAAAATATGATTTTTAATGGGTGGTTGATATTGGTTTGGTGACCAACATAAATTCCCGGTTGATAGAAAAAAGTACTTTTTATGATTGGACAGCAAACCAACATTAACAGCTCATTTTCACCAGTACCATTAGTGTAACGGTTGAGCATGTGGTAACCTGACTAAAATATTAGGGACTGTCATTATTTCATCTCAAAAATATTGAATAATACGAATTCACCATTATTTCAGTTTGTCACCCAGTCTTCTATGATAATAGATAATATAGTTTTAAAGAAGACAAACAGTGAAACTCTCTGTCTAGCCTGATCACTAACTAGGCATATGGACCAGGTGCTTCTCTGGCAACCGGGCCAGTGGCTTCTACCGGATGGCTAACTTACGTAGCAGATGTCATCTATGAATGCTGAAGTTTCATGCTTCAAACTGCTAATAACTACTTGGAGTTGCAAGGGTTTTTCGCACTGAGGTCGTTTGGGTTCCTGGATAATAGGTCTGATTGGCCGACCTCGCGCTGACTGTGAACAAAGCCACTCATGCGACCTCTTTTACACTCACGTTTAACTTAGTGGCTAAATTTAGTGGCAGATGATAACCTCCGATCCATGCTCGCTCAACCATTCAGGGTAATTTAAGCTCACTATGCACGGGCATTCTGTGTGTATGTGTCTGTCGGCGGCGAAACGAATCTCCACCACCATAAAAAAGGTGGGTGGACTTTTCTCGTTTGCAGCCCAGGTGCAGGTATCCTCTGTGAACAGTATCATCGTCATCATCCTTGCCGTCATCCATTTCATGAACGTAGACAACAATTAAGCAACAGTGGGTACAGGTTCCTGGCTACCACTGAACCCTGGAGAGGTTAATCCTTTAATAATGTGAGAATAAAATGAATGAGTCGGTAACTGTTGTAAAACAGAAATACAGTTAAAAACAACAGATACTCACTTTCAAAAATCATTGGAATAATCACTTTTGAGTACCATCCTGGAGTAGAATAGTCCCGACATCCTTTGAGAACCTATAACAAGCTCGGTCGATAATTTCGTACAAGCATTGTTTGGGCGATTCGCCAAGCGAGTCGAAGCAAACTCTATACTGGAATAGATCGCGCGTTGCTTTACGTATGCTTTCTGTCCACGAATAAAGAGAACCGGTGGACTGAACCTAGAAAGGACTAAATATCTTACAGTCCTCGAACTGCTAGTAGCGGCCTTCATTTTGCCTTATTGGGCTATGGCCCGGTCTCTGTCAGCCGCTCGCGAACGAAGCTCAGGAGTGGAAGTCACGGTACTCAAGTAAATCCGACTCATTTCCTAGTACTCGCTTACAGACAACCTCAAAAAGGATATGTAGTAGTTAGGCGTTTGCAGTTAAGCGTTTCTGGACGTCTGAAATCTTCGGACACAACAGTAAGTTCCACAGCTTGAACAAAGCCTGTGGTCTGAAGACACAGCACTTTGGCGATACAAACTAACAACGAATGCTCGCGCCTTTGTAATGGCTCCATCCGTCGCGGTGAATCCACGCTTTATGCAGCCGCCAAGATAAGGGAATCTTTCTAAAGTTTAAAAAACACTATGGGATGAGAAATTATGAGGAGAGACTTTGTGGGCTGGGGTTCCAACAGCCGCTGCGAACGACGCGGCCTCATTCACCATGGTCTAAAGGAATGGATATGGGATTTCGATCAGATGGGAATATGGAGCATGCCAGCGGCGAAAGTGATGTACAGTTAATTAAGTCAATTAATTAATTACTTAAATTAAATTAATTAATTAATGTACAATTAATTAAGTCAAGCGTACACTTTCTTGTAACTGGTTGAAAAAACTGATGTGGTTCTGAAGATGGTGAGAATATCATTTAATTAGTGCTATTCATTCGAGAATCAGTACTCATGTCAAAACAGTCCCCGGATTGCAGGTGTACTTATATATTTAATAATAAAAATCCGACTTCATTACCGACAGACCTACTCTCTTCTTATCATATTTTTCATTTACAGGAATTATGCAAACAAAAGATTTCGAACTTCCCGAAGGTACGTGAAAAAATGCAGTGTTAACAGTCAATCGCTATGTTCTGCTAAACGTGGGGTTTATGTGTAGTTCAGCAAGATTTTTCATGACTTTGCTTAGTTTATATGGTAGCTAACAGCAGCACAACTTCCTCTCTCTTCAATCAGACCTTTCGTTTCCAACAGATGCATGCTAAATTTTATCGCGTGGGGATTGAGGTTTGGGTCTCACAAACGGGATATTGTCGTTCTAGAATGTGTGGCTTTATTTAATATGACCACGCCGTCCCGTTTTTGTACACAGAAAAAGTTTTCGGTTTGAACGGCAAAGTAAACTCCCTGACCCTCAGTTTTAGGTGGCCACTTCCAATTCAAACAAGCAGGTGAACGTACCCGGATGTGATCACACGTTCGCATTAAGCCATTTTGACTACTGAATTGAGCCACGAGCTACTTTAGATTTCTTGACAACAAAACTGCTTTTACAGAGCGAACTGGCGTAAACTGATTCTTTGAAAAAGTTTGTCGAAGTCTGTTTGAGCTGTAAGCGTTTGGTCTGTATGAATGCGTCTCAGCTAGTGAGGTTTTTGCTTTTCGTTCTCCACTTTCACCCGTCTAAATAAATTCACTGTTTGACGGCGTTCAAACCTCTTGTCGAACTGAACTATGCAGAGGACAGTACGATCTTTGCTGAAAAAACTACGGGAAGCGCAAACACTATTAGAAACTCTGACCACGATCAACCAGTCTTTCGGCGTGCGTTTTGTGTCAGCGAAGTACACACAATGTCACGTTGCGGAACGTACAGCCTTTGAACATTCCTCTAAGAATCCAATTAGCAAAGGAGTTTGTGCAACGCCCGTGTCTAGGAAGCTGCATTAGTTCTGATGCTAGTGTGACAAATGAAATCAAGCCATGAAACTCGCAGGCTAGAATTGCGTCCGCCAACTTGCGCAACTTGTGGCATCGAGGCTGCATATCATTGGAGCTCAACCGGGGCGTGTCAGACTACACTGTAAGATGCATTGTTGTATGGCTGCGAGATGTGGGCACTCAAGCTAGTGGGTATAACTCATTTTCAGGTATTTGGTCATCAAATTTCAAGATCTATAGCCTGAATCGCCAGAACCCAGTGAATTCGGGATGAGGTGATCAGGAGATGGGTTTTTGGTGAGGCAGACGGTACTTCACACCATGGGGGGTGAGATAGCTCAGCGGTTAGAGCGCGAGCGTACTGACCGGAAGGTCCGTGGTTCGAACCCTGCCTCTGCCTCTCGACTTCCCCTGTCTAGGCTTGGGCAACCTGGCAGTATCCCGGCCCTCGTGCTTCCTTCCGGTGGCATGGCAGCTAGGCACCGAAAGGGTGCTACAGCTGAACGATTATTATTATTATTATTCACACCATGAATGCGTCCAGCACTGCGAGCTAGGTTGACTGGACCACGTCGAGTTAAGACCTGGAGAGACGAGGGCTGTTTTCAGCGCCTAATTCGGACTGACGGCAAATGGGAATAAAGAATGCTACGAAAAGCTTGAGTGATGTTAGTACAATTCGCCCTCCAGGATGGGCCCCACGTGGCTCCGGAAAAAGTGCAAACTATCGTAGCTAACCGGTGTCAGTGGCTTCCATATCGTCAGTTTCTATTCGGATTATCTAACCGGGTGTTGAAGATGTAGGCACCTCGGATAATATATGTAGGCCAGGCCTAGTCTATTCCCCTGACTGTATTTCCTTCTTTCTCATATGGGGCTTTGTACAAATAAGCTGACAAGGTTATTCGGCCGTGAAGCACCAGGGTTCTTACTGGCGTCTCTGTTAATGATAATGGTGATAGTAAACTGGGTGGCATTACATGAGTGGCGATCAACGGCATTGACTGTCTACCAACCGTAGGCAAATAATAAAGAACTCAAACGACTTCCGGGAAAGGATAGGATCTGAATCCACATGAAGACACCTTAATTGTGCAACGTTGAGTGTCCCCAGCTTTTCGTGAAAGTGGACGGGGTATGAAAATACCCTGATAAATCCAAAATATCCGTGACAGTATTCGTAAAAGATCAACTGACGTTGAAACAGAGTGGTGAACACAGTCCCATGGAGGTGACTTTCGAAAAGTGCTGACGTTATTGTGCTTCACAAGTTGACGGCTTAAACCTCATCAATGCTTTCACAGCCTCGATTCGCTCTTTATTGAGTCCCTTGGTAACATGTTTCGACAGCCCTCGCTGAGATTAAACCTACAGAAATTCTGTATTCCGTTCGCGATAAAAGTCTTCCATCCAGATTATCATAGACATTGCTATGCTTTTTTGCTTTCCAGATACTTATTTGGGGAAAGCACCCCCATGTCCAAGCGGGAGTCTGAGGAGGACCACTGGTAACTATGTCCAGTAATCTCCATTTGTACACCTTTGTTAGATCGATTTGATAAATTTGCTGTTTACAGTTTGGAGCCAGTTTAAAGTGACTGTCATAAATGACTAGGTTTTGAAGGTTTATTTCCAAAAAATGCACTGCGTAAATGAGCATGAAAGCGGCTGAACAGACATCCTTTGCGTAATTCGGTTATGCGTCCGATATGGTCAACTCACCAGTAGATTAATGATTATAACCATAGCAGAACGAGATCACCATCTGATTAATCCCGGACGTTTCAAAGACGACTGTCCATATTCTTCTGCCACGCAAAGTAACTCCGTTTCCCCGTTCCCCTACATATTCCAGGGCCCATACCCATAAGATGTAAACCTAAATGTTGCCACTCCATCTTTGAATCACAAGAGACTTAGTTTTTGAGCTTCACTGTGAGAACGGACGGAAACACGACTAGAACCGCTGATTGAGTGCCACTAAGATCAGGTTGATGGTTTGGCAGTTTTCAGCAGACGTTGTGACGGAGAACAGTCGATGGCGTTTGAGGTGATCATCGCTTGGCTGCATGTTCTCTGCGACAGCTTGGGGAATCTGTGAATCAGGACTAAGTGCTGTAACCTCTTTGCTTTAGAGCGTATCGGATCAATGTCCTGTCGGGGCAGAATGCTGAATGAAAAAGCGATTACGATCAGATGACCCAATAATACTTAGGCTAGCAAGTTTGGACGTCACATTAAAAGAACCCCTGCCTGTGTCGCATGAACGACCTTAGAGATTAGATTATCGAAGACACCCAATTTAGAGGGCCAAGTAAGCATAACGATCGGCTGCGTGTTCACCACAGTTGATCATTTCCTGTGCAGTGGTTGATGGAGGACTTGGGTGTAAGTGACAAGTTTTTCAGGGTACTGTTCCTTCTTTGTTGGTAGCAGATGACCGGAGCATTTGCAGTGTTAAACAGTTTACGTGTTCATTCACATTCATTAAGAAATGCTGAAAGAACTCTCCGTCCCCCAAAAATGAAGTAATTCTTTTTATTTTAAACGTTTTTCTATTAATCACTAACGTAAATATACTAATTAGCTATTCAGGAACATATGAGAGAAGAGAGTTCTGTGCCGAGAAAGCCAATTTACCAACTAGTATTCGGTCGAATCTACGTGAAAAGAAAAATCACAATATCTGCACCGTTTTTCAGCCTTCTACATAACTCATTTGTTTGTAGCTAGACTACAACTAGTCAAATTTGATCGAGCTGAAGAAGACATCTTGTCAATATTTCCTATCAGAATTTCAGACAGCAACACTGGTTTCCGAACGCACGGCAGCGAAATAGTTTCACATTAAAACCACTCACCATTCTGATTGCCTTTCAGTTTACACCGTCATTGTGGAAGGCCCATCGTACACAACATGGACAACAAAATCACTCCAAACGTTGGCCGCAAAGCTCGCCGAGACCGAATTCGTTTTGGACAGTGTAGGTCGTTATCCTGAAGAGCTGTTGTAACTACCCATTCTACGTTTAAAAAATGCGGCCCCAAGTGCATAGTGATTCAAGTATTCGACCTTGGCACGAAACTAGTGTCATTTACAGGGGGGGGGGAGTTATTAGTTCATAAGCCGCCGGAACATTTTTCGGGGAGAAAGACCTAGATCAGACCATGGTGTTTGACAGCAACCGGAAATGCAGAAAAACCAATACTTCCGGATATAGTGAGTGAATATAGAGAGAATACTACGGAGAAGAATGTTAGCTGCTTGGGCAGCATTAGTAGGTTTGTTTGTTCAATTTGGTTAGTAAACCAACAACCATGAAAGCAAGGGGTGAGATGGCTTAGTGGTTAGAGCGCGGATTTGTTTACCGGAAGGTCCGTGGTTCAAACCCGACCTCTACCTCTCGACTTCTCTGACTAGGCTTGGGCAACCTGGCAGTATCCCATCCCTTGTGCTTCCTTCTGGTGGAATGATAGTCAGGTACCAAGAGGATGCTAAGGCTGAGCGATATATATATATATATATATATAACCTTATTTGAAAGAGGGACGAATGAGGCAAGCTTTTCAACTGGGTCTGAACTCCACGGATTCCAACCAACTAGTCTTTCAGAACTGTCATTTCAACTTTTCAAAGCTAAGCTTGAGGATTGCCTACATTTTAGCTAATCCGTTGAAAACTGCTCAATCATGCTTTCTACTTTGCGATTACAGGGCGAGAAAGTTGACTCCGACCTTGATGATATTTTGGAAACTTACGAGTACTTACTCGTTTCATACAGGATATATATATTGGACAATAAGACCCCAGCAAACCTACGAACCATACGCAACCCATCCATCACCAATCTGCGAATTACCAGGGATGAACTCCCATGTGAGTTGCTTCAATCAGTTCCTGACTCTTAGCTAGCCTGACTCCTCTTGTAGTGTTAACCATGCAGATGCTCCTGGGTCTAGTTCAAAAAATTCTTCCGAGTACACCACACTAGTCGGTCAACCTGATATCAGAAAAAATGTAGTAATTAAGGTAAACAAAACGAAATGCACCCTCTGAAGTTCAACTCGGTGGTGATAAGACACTCCTTAGCATTTCCGCTTTGATATTTGTCAATTCAAACCCTCAGAGGAATTTCATTTCAGTTCACTACCTAACTGGGAAGTCCTGACTGGCGGGTCAATCGATCGTCACAACCAGGACAGTTACTGGGTCGTCGTTCGATGGGTCGGGCACACCAATCACATCGCTCAAGTGTGAACACGTTCACCTGTTCAGACATGAAAATTCAGATGCGTCCAACATGCGTTGGTGGAGTAGTGGTTACACGCTCGCCTCGCATGTCAGATGTCCGGGGTTCAAATCCCGGCACGGCCACTGGATATGCACTGCTGATGAGCTCTAATAAGAGCGAGACTCGAGTCCAGTGCTT
Organism: Clonorchis sinensis; assembly: GCA_003604175.2. Classification (NCBI taxonomy): domain Eukaryota; kingdom Metazoa; phylum Platyhelminthes; class Trematoda; order Opisthorchiida; family Opisthorchiidae; genus Clonorchis; species Clonorchis sinensis. Next base: position 10,179,911 of record CM030374.1, on the reverse strand, counting down.
CCCTTTGGTGTGGACTCACCGGAATAATTACGCCAGGACAGGAGGACGACCGTTCAAACCAGAGTGGTGTGAATATGAACAATTTCATTAATGCCACATATATCCCAATTGCACTCAAAGCAGACAAAAGCCGAAACCCTGAAGAAGTTTTTAAATCGTGTTCTTTTTTTAGCTAAATGCTAAATCCACCTCGCACCGGGTGGATTTTAGATCTCATTGAATGTCCAAGGACTATGTTTATCTAGGCGATTCAAGGATAAGAGACCGCACACCTGCAAAGGTGAGATGGGTGAAACTGCTTTACGATTATTACGTTACTCGATTTCCAAAATCCGTGTAATAACATGGGAGATCTGGTTTTCGCCTCTTAATCGCTAAAGGTGATCTGCCAGATCTTCTTATAGTTTGTCGGATAAAAATGCCAATTTTAGGGGATTGTTGCCCAGTAGGAGGTGGCCTTTAAATAACAGGGCTAACAAGAGAGGGAAAATGCACAGGGGGTAATTGGGTTTTTTTTACCATTCCGACCCATACTCGCGTTGTCACATCACTTGGATGGATATAAGAATATCATTGGTTACCCTGTCAATTTGCTTCCAAAAAGACATGGAGCAGAAATAATTACCGGTTAGAATTTCCAGGCTGCAGTAGTCAAGTTAGAACAAAACAACTAAGCAATAGATTTAATTAATTTAAATTAATTGTTCCATAGGGTTTACTTCACGACGGAATAGCGTTTTAGGATCTGAAAAAAAGCTTGAAAAAAGCTTATAGTTTGAAAGGTTGGTAAAATTCAAGGCATGCCAACCATCAGAATCAGGTGCAATCAGCAGATATTGCTCAAAGAGACTCAGCTGATTAATATTGTATGGCTTTTAACTGCTCCCGACAAAGGGTACCGCGCGATCCATAGACACTCTTGGGGCTGAAACCCTTTCCTCATAATTTGTTATTCCTATCAGGTCTTTAGATGCTGCTGCTGGTAGTGGATTACACGAAAATTCAGTTTCGGCTTTCTATACCTCTGAGTCTCCAAAAAAATCGGACTTTATCGGTACGGACCCTGTACCGCTTTTGAAAATCTGACGCTGTCTAAGCTTTGCATAAGCAAACCAGCTGACGCGGAGTCTAGAAGGGAATTCAACCGGTGGCTGAATTTTTTGTTGAGTTTTACGGTTCTTACCCCCGACTGACATGAAATGCGAAGTGGTGTAGCGCTACTCTGTGGTCAAGAAGTCGATGCACAGTTGCATTCAGAAAGCAGCTTGGTTCTTTCGTTCGTCCAATGCGTCTTTCAAAGACTGAATTCCCTGCTGAATCAAACAACCAAACGCCAAATGAATAACAGAATAACCTCGTCTGCTGAGCAGCAGGTGAAGTACTATTAACATCAATAGTGTTCCGAATGTAGTTCTGTTACCAAAACATCCAAGTGAACCATTGTCGAACGGGTGCGCAAAACTTTAACGACCACGCATTGTATAATAAAGTGCTCCACTTGCGATAAACGAATAAAGGAATTTGAAAAAAAACAGACTCAGAATTCCGCTCAACGACAGCGTGATTCGATACACTTAAAAACACATGGTCAAGGTCAACGGTCGATCAAAACTGATGGTACACCAACCCGTCGCTTGTGTCACTTGACTAGTCGAGGAAACTTTCCACGGACATTGGACACTGACTCGGTTGTCTAGCCAAGAAATTGTGGCTGACTAGTTCGGCTTCGTACTTGAAGGCGATCTGTTCACCTTGTTATGGTTTTGTGTCAAAAGTTTTAGCACCAAATCCCACGCCGACCAGCCGTTTAATTCGAAGATTTATCCAGTGGTTGGTCATTCCTCTCAGGCTGGCTAATAGTTGTTCCTGCTGTGCATAGTGTTGTCACCTGGAGCGCTTGATTCTGGCCGGGACGTCACCTTCGAATAAGTTGAGTTCACTTGTAAACTTGTAGGATGAACGGTGTGAGTGCGAGCCAGGTTCATCAGCGCTCGAATGTTCCATGAGAGCAGACTGAAGATTCGTTTGCAACAACCTGGTCTTTTATGATGTTTCTGTGGTCCCAAGGCAGGATTTCTGAGTTGTTGATGGCGTGCTTTTCCTTGGTATTCAAAAGGCATTCGAATGTAACTCTCGATAGCAACGGATGCCACCGCAAGTCGCCTGCAATATCCGGTTGTTCATCAACAAAATCAACCTTTCCACTCTGATGAAGCTGAGGGGACTGATGACCAACCGGGTCTCTGGCATGTGGAACATCATTTGGCTCATGATAGACTAATGATGCGCTACGTCTGGCACGGGTTGACCACCTACTGATTAAAATTATGTGTAATCCGTCAATCCTCTAACCGTTATTTCGTTGACGTTTTGACCTAAGCAAACACAACGGTCCGATAAAGGTTTTGCCCTAAGGATACTTTTACTCTACGTCTAAATCTGATCAGTTAGTGGGTAGGCAAAGTGGGTTCAGTGATCAACAAGGCTTCAGATTCGTACTGCGACCTTTTGCAGCACATTCAGTTGCCTGGAAAAATCACAAACGAGAGATTCCGCTGGGTTCCAGGTGATTTTCTCGCAAAACCAAATTTGTTTCCTAATGAACGTATTGCGCCAATTTCCTGCAATTTGGGTTCATGTAGAACATAAGGTTGACGAAACCCGGGGGACCGCGCCTATCTGATGAGCCCCAAGAAGGGTGAAACCGGCGAAACCGGTTGTGGGCTGTCGAAGAATTTTCAGCAACCTCATGAGTATTGCATTACGCACATACACGGATAAAGATATCTCGAATATCGTAGCAACTGGAACATGAGGCGGCCTGGTGCAGCACATTCAGTTGCCTGGCACCAACATCACAAACGGGAGATTCAGCTGGGTTCCAGGTGAGTCTCTCCCAAAACCAATTTTGTTTGCAAATGAGTGTATTTCGCTAAGGCTTTAGATTATCCTGTACCCCGGAGTTTTACTAAATAAATGTTAATGATTTAATCATAATTTAATCTTCCGGTTTTAGGGCCCAATGCAATGTGCCGGAAACAGACAAGACCGGTTTCGAAACTTAGTGAGTTTATTTTTTTTTCAGAAGTCCAATGTATTTCATCCATGAGCCCTCATTTTAGCCAAACGCAAAATTCTCTCCAGGCTCCATGACGAAATCATCTCCAACGGTTTCTTTCCAAACAAACAAAAAAAATATCATCTCTGAGATCACTTTTATCGTAAGTCTTGCACCAGTGGGTCAATTACATCTTCGGGATCGGTGATGTGTCTTTGTATATGGTGCGTGAGCAAACTTGGCCCAACGTCTACTTTCACGTTAGAAAGTGAAAGGTATAACTTTCGTGAAGAATAAAACTAAATAAGACTATGTAACGGTAAGGAACATCTACTAGAAAGTAGAATGACTATTACTGCACCGAGCATATAAGCAAAAGTGTTTTTTGTATACATCTTCATTTCATCCTGGCCCAAGACTATACTTTCACGCAGTGTTTTCCGGACTGCAGCGTCCTACAAAATTTCGGCAAGCAGTTGCAACGATGAGGTAAACTGAGCTAAGTTACGTAAGGCCAGCACTATCGAGTTTTTAATGACACAAATCGACCAAGTTCCACAAATGTCGTAACTCCTAGAAAAATTTATTCAAATATTTCCAGATGTTACAAATTGCTGATTGGCCCCCTCAGGGTCAAGTCAAGGTCAAAATTGTCATGCAGAACTTTTGATTCCACCAGGCTGGTCTTAAAGAAACACGAAATTTTTTACTAGTACATGTGCACACTGTTGGCTGAACTTTGTTGGGAAGTGTTCCTTCGAACGAAAGAATCCAAGAGTTGTGGTCTGGTTAGCTGAATGAACGGAGAAGCTATGATCGTCATGAATCTAATTTCTAAAATGCACAGAAGCCGACAAAGTTCGTAACAAATTCCTCAATAAGGAAATAGATCACGAAATAAAAATCACAGATATATATATGTAATGAGAGTGCTAGTTTATGCTTGGGAGATGTTCAGTCCACTCTGAAGTGCCGGTAGTCTAATTACGTCTTCAGAGTGGAACTACGGGCACCATGCTTTCGATTATCAGTAGACACTGTGAAAAAAATCAGCACCTTGTCGGATATCCATTCGTCCGACGATTCAACAGACCCGGGTTTTGTAGGTAGACTGTTTATCTGACAGTCAGTGCACTTTCTCTCGAAACCCACTTGATGATCCCAGATGAAGAACGTTGGGTTCTCGTTTCTGGATGCATACATTTGAAATACATCTAAAATGAAAGTACAGAAGGCACTTTATAGGAAGCCACTGATCGAACGGATGGCATGCACAAATACAAACATTAACTCAGCCGATAATCTACTACGTGATCTCGCCTATCACGGTTTGCTGAAGGCTCTACGAATGATTGCTTGATCGATACATAAAAGAACACGAGCAACGACGGGCGTAGAAGATGTTGGGCCACCATTCCAAAGACGCAAACTCCTCTTTTATAGTGACTCCTTCATTTTGTTTGCCATTCCTCATTCTGATAGTTTACAGGCATGCTTTGAAAACGAAGACGTTAAAAGAAGTACCTAAAACTTAACAAAAAAGACAGAAAAGGTACCGTGCGCCTACATTTGTGCTTCTTGTGCGTGAGTACCGAAAAAAAATACTTCAGAGGATCACCCCACTCTCACGCTACCCTAAGGAAGAAAAGACGCACTCTAAGTGAGACTAATCAAAACAGCAGTCATTCGGGCTACCTAACATTTAAAAATATCCAGTTAACTTATAGGCTACTACCGAAAGTTGTGTAGGTAAAAAACAACCTTTTTGTAGCATTTGGTATCAAACCGGAAAGGGGAAACAGTGGATGAACTTGTGTTTATGGTCGGTGGCGTCTATATTTTTCTCCGTTGAGTACAGTTATTTTCCAATATCACCCCTTGGGAATAGTATATATATATATATATTACTATGGCAGTCTTCGACTTCGGTGATATTCTGCGAAGACATTTGCTCAGTCGTGGTGAAAAGGAAGAAGGCCTTCGTTGCGAAGTTGTTTATTAGAGAAACACAAAATTAACAGTTACAGACTATTGAACAGGGGAACAAAACTCTCATATGCATCTTGTTTACAAAACTGAATATCCATCTTCTTCGTGAACGCGTCTTCCTCAACTTTTCTGGATATTCATTGACTGTTACTTAAATGCAAGCAAATGCTACAAAGCGGCTCCACAAATTTCGTAATAGATCGCACTTTTCAAGAGACGCGAAGCGAGTTTACGAGAAAACACCTTACTCGCATGCCTTATCAGTAGTATCCACCGTTACAGTATGACTCTAAGTGGAAAACGGACGATGAACTTCCTTCCTGCTCTCCCAGATGCCAACGAACCCACATACCCAGATTTGTAGTTTCTACTGCCCTGAAAGTCTGGGGTGAAACCGGATTTTTAAAGGTCGTACGTTACTTGGGTTATGCATTATTTCGAACGCACTAATAAAGATGCGTTCGCCTCGAATAATTGGTGTAAGTGAAGAACATTCTCGGACCAAGCAAGTTATTTTTCTAAACTAGAAATTCTGTGGAAAGCTATTGCAACATTTCTTTCTGTGGATATTTTCACTGTTCCAAGTGACACGGGTCCGTCGGAATGATCGAAGCACCAATGCTGATTTTTGTGTTGCCTGAACTTTCGTTCGTCTTAAAGGCACATTTGGGGTTTAAATTGAACTGTTTTCCCGGGGTGGGGTTCATTACTGACCTATGCAAGCTGAATTAAGATTGCAAACGGGCGTACAGTGCTTCCTAATACTTCGTTCTAGCTGAAGCCTTACTGGGAACAAAACTCTCGGAATTCATCGCTTTTTGGTAATCCATGTTTTTTTACTTAACATCAGATACTATACAAGCGAGAATTTTGTAGACGGACAGAGAGCATCAAAATGGAGGAAGTTTGATGCGTTTGGTTCCCCCAATGCTAATAAAACATGAAACGGGAAAAATACCGAAGGACACTGTTAGTTTAACGATGATTTCATGCGTGCGTATTATTGTTAAAAGTTTAGCTCGGTTTTCAGTTTGATGCAGTATGGATCAGTACCGGGATAATATAACTGAATAGTATCAGGTCAAGCTCACATGCTCTCTCTAGTCCGTGATCCTTGATGTGTGAACCCGACTATCTACTCAGGGAGGTTTCATTGGCTTACATGAGCGATATCAGCCATAAGTGGACATAATGAACAACCGACAACATCCACACCAGTAGCATTTTCACAGGATCCTTATTGGCCGAGATTGCCAAACCTAGTATTCATACGAATATAGAGGTCAAACAACAGCAGCCAAAGGATTTTTGAACTGGCCTGACCCAGCAACCTGATCGCATCGAGGACGAATGGAGAGGTACGCGAATTGAGCAGGTCAAAGGCTTGGCTGCTCGCTATTGACCAAACATAAAACCCATCCAAACCCTCCAGGATACTGACATGTGTTTCAAGTAAATGTCATCCGAAGAATTACTGGAGGCAAGCGCATCAACCAGCAGATGGTCATCAGCTGCAATGCATAGACCTTTACAAAGAGATATAAAACTGTCCCTTCACTTTTGTCCTTCTATCGAAGAAGTACGGTAGGCAAACCTGTATTTGTGTGCTCGCAGGGCAGTTTGAGTTTGTGTACAAACTTTTCACTGCAATCGTCCAACCAAGAAGAATACATTTATTCAGCTGGTTTGGTAGGGAAGTAAAGTTTCATCGAAATTGAAGGATACTTCGATGAGTCGGGCATACCAATCACATCGCTCAAGCGTAAACACGTTCGCCTGTTCAGACGTGAAAATTCAGATGCGTCCAACATGCGTTGGTGGAGTAGTGGTAACACGCTCGCCTCGCTCGTCCGGGGTTCAAATCCCGGCACGGCCACTGGATATGCACTGCTGATGAGCTCTAATAAGAGCGAGACTCGAGTCCAGTGCCTCCCTCACCGGAATAATTACGCCAGGACAGGAGGACGACCGTTCAAACGAGGGTGTTATGAATATGAGCACGATACTTTAATCGTCCCAGTGAGATAAAGCCTCACTAGACTTATGTAAAGACATCAGCCTGCTAAGCTGAGCGAGCGAAATTCTGGTGTGCATGCTAATTAGCCGCCTGGGAGCTAAGGAAATGGAAGCAAAAATCTTCAAAAAATGCTGTCGAGTAATTGCTTGCCAAAGCACAATGGACCTAATATATTCCATACGACAGTTCTAACACAAATCCCTCTAACGTCGCCAGTCGCTTCATATCTTTCTAAATGTCTTGTTATGGCCTTTGGACCACATCAAGTGAAAAGTATGGAACAGAGTTCTTCCCGCACACAGTTATTTTACAAAATTCCCCAACCATATCCGGAACCTACCTGAAGCAATGAGGTCGGAGGTGATTTCAAAGTTTTTAAGGGCTTACAACAAGAGTACCTCCTTACATCAGCACTCTCAAATATCTACCTAATCGGCTTCGTGGATCAATTCTTGGTAAACGTAGGCACTGAAATGAAGTTCCAGCACATGCTTGATGGACGTCTTTTCAGTATTAGGCATTTTTTCGAGATCCACCGGATCAAGGTCCGGATTTTCATGTGTGCGAACAATTGTATTTTTTGCTCATACGCATGGTGAATTACATCGCTCAGCGTTGAAGATTGCGAATGACACCACATAGTTTGGCAACATCACAAAATAGAATTATTCTCTACTCCATGCGGAGTCCTCAAAACAATACTGTAGTGGATTTTGCGGACCACCGCTCAGATTAATGCTACAACGAAATCATACTGCCTGCTTACTTGAGTGTCGGCCATGAGCCATGCCATAATCAACATGGCATTTGGAGCACATTCGGAGATAAAATAGCCTGCGAGCAGAGACAAAGCTGCTCTTCTACAAGCTGATTGTCCTCCGTCATTTTGTCCTGCTGTGACACCCTGACCATGCAACCTACGATATTTGGGCAGCTGTAGTAGGTACTTGGTATTCACTAAACGACAAGAGTACCGGACACGAAGGGGTGGATTATGATATAGTACAACATTCAGCCGTCTACATTGGTTGGGAAATGATTACCAATCAAACGGAAAGAGTATTCTGATGCCACCTCTATCAAACGAGTATGAAAAAACAGAACCCGGACAGACAAAAGCTTTGACATATGGATACTGGTTGAATGACTAAAGGCTGCTGGTTCGGATATCTTGCAGCGGGAAGAATAAGCACAAAATCACGTGGCATGGCGTGAAATGATGCAACTTGGACTTGATGACCGCCAACCTCTTGCTGGAAACTAAAGCTCACAATAAGCAAGGGTAGCATTAATGTTACTGGACTGGTCGGCAGCCAAGCCGACCGTATGAATTAGTCGGTCACCAGCGAACAAAGCGATCCGTCAGCAAAAAGTCAGTGGATAGAGCACATTTACCAGGTTCGTCTTAGCCTCCTAAAGTTGTCAGATGTCTAAGTCTGAGATAGTGTTTGTCCTTCGCCATGCAGATCAAAGCCTACGAAAACGCCTCAGCGGTCCGGCGTGATAAGCCCGTGATCATGCTGGAAGTGAGTTTTAAAGTTCTCCATCGATTGAATGGAATAAGATCACATCATCGCCAACGACAGAGTGCTAAGCAGGTGCATACTCAGTCCGGCTTATTAGCTATGCGGCCCTCGACCTCTATCCGGTTCAACTTCCAGACTGTTCCACTCCGAATCGGCAGTCCCACCCTGATCATCTAGAAAATTTTAAAGTCTCGGAACTACAACGACGCTAGAAGTGTTCTTCTGCAGCTGCCGTTTTGTGAACCAACCTGAATAGTGGCTTGTACCAGATGGATATATATGTTTCTGTGGCACGTCTCACATGTGATATGGGCCATCAAACAATGGTCTGCGTAAGTAGCGAGTATGGTCCATTTTATTGGTATCTGCCGCCTTAACTCAAGGTGGCCGTATTCGATTCCCCCTCTCCCGAAGCGAATCTGGCTGAAAGCTGGTTTTCATCTCTATCTCAAATTCATTTTATATTAGTTGTATTGCATTCAGCTGTATTGCTTTGAGTTATGACATGATACGTCCCATTGTATTCTATTCTGACATGTTTATCATTTCCATTTGCAAAAGACCGCGAACTTCCCGGAATTTTGAGCCTACAACGGTGTTAGAGGTGATTCGCCGTGACTTTGCTGAATGACGGTCAGTGTTGTGAGCCACCAGATGACCCAGTACATGGGAATGAGCTCAACTGCTCAGTGGTACCCGACATTTAAAACACTTAGCTGCAACCATCCGAGCATGCTAATGGTTTTAGTACTGTTCCACCTGCCCTCAGCAACCATCCGAGCATGCTAATGGTTTTAGAACTGTTCGACCTGCCCTCGAATTTACACAGGTACAGGGCGTTTGTGTGTTCACACGTTCATGTTGCTCAGCGCAAACCTTATTGTTCGAAGGTGTCCACGAGCTTCGTTTCAATCGATAGGCCAATTTGAAAACGATGCAACGTACCCTACTGAAGTCTGCCGCTGAAAAAGAAAAAAGAAAAGTGAATCCCGCGAGGTTTTAGTGCTTTTCTGGCAGAATGTTTTGTGTGCTACCAGAAGAAATGGGAGCAAAATACTACGGCTTATTTGGCTACAAACAACTCATCAGGCAACATACTGGAAGTGCTAGACATCCACCACTCGAATCAGATAGTGAAACAACTGATATCTTATTAAGAACAAAGATGGGTTGATGAACACGTTTTCGGTCATACAGTTTTCAAGTCATACAGTTGCAGAGGTTAAGAGACCAGTAGTTAACATATTTGAATGAGCATGGTGTACATCAACAGGAGTTCGAGTGAGAGACGACACTGGCCACCTACCAAAGGACAACTAGTTCGGGTCAGCAATAGGATGACCTGAGGTTGTCAGCGCGGGTAGTGCTGTGGTTGTGTTCAGAACAGGGTGTATGTGTGAAGGGAGATGAGTTGGACCATGGGAAAGTACAACACGCGAACAATGCGTTTTTGTTGACAAAGGACCAGGTCGCGATAGCTTCAGCCATTTCAATCGTGCATTGCTTTACTGACCTGAGTTGATTAACAATGAAGAAGGTTTGACTGGATATCACGTTGTGCGCCGTGTCTGCTGATGTAGTACTGAGGTGGTTCTCAACCTCCTAGCTCCAGAAGCTCTCCGGGGTGGACCGTGTTCCTTCATTAGTTTGCCGAGTTGCTTAGTCGTGCGTCCAATGTATGCCGCTGCACAATGACGAGCGAATGAGTACACATATTTTTGGCGTGATCAAGCACACTATATTTGAGAAATTCTTTGATAGAGGGTCGTTTCCAGTATACATACAGAACACACTAGGTGAATTCCTCGCATTAATTCAGATGTCTGTCTTGACCGTCACAGTTAAAAAATTTAGTAGTTCAAAGATGACAAATCGTCTTTACCCTTAACATTGCTGCCTTTTACTGGTCACTTCTCTCCCATCATAAAAACATTTTACATCAACACAACTCTTTTTTCTCAATTTCTAGACGTCCGAGTACGAATTCCTTTCCAACTTGGTGGAAAAGCGGTGAAGTGGGATGAAGAGGCAATAGATTTCATTACGACACTGTTTCAAGCTCAGGATTTTGTAAGTTTCCATGATTTGAGGACGGAGGCTAAAGACCATTGTACCCGCTCTGGCGCTTATTAACAGCCACTAATCATGGGGTTCAATAATTTAATCGGTACTTATCACTCAACAAGCAAGTTCAAGCGGTCCCAGATTTTTTCGTTTGCTGCCGTTTATTGCACCTTTCCGTGGCTGGAACATCCGAGACTCGCCATCACGACAAGCTTATTTTAAAATGAGGTTTCACCCTGTTATTCAGGTCACTTCCAAGAAAGTAAAGGCGGAAATTCTTTGAAAATCTTCTAGAAACAAATCTTACTTGACCAAATAAGGTAGACGCGTTATATGGCTTGGGCACCTCCCGTCCCAACCCCTCGGCCACCCCCCGAAGGAAGAAAAGCACACTCACTCAGTTGAATTTAACTGATCTAGCCCTCGTATACTTTCGTGTTTGCTTGTTTGGCTGCAAGCTACTGAGATATTACTCAGTAGTGCGCATCTCACGAAAGTCCAGAAAGTTTCGAACCGTCGACTACTCACCCTTTAATCAGGGAAACCAGCCCAACGGTTAATTGTTTGAACTACTAGTCGGGGACAGGTTTGAAACTCCCCGGAGTCCCGTGAAATATGCATTGCCGATGATTTCTCGTTAAAATGAAACAAGTGTTCCATGCTTCTGGGTCTTTCAGTGTAGACTGGTTTCAGTGACAGGATGAAATCTCTATTGAATATTATCAAATATTCTCACATCACTATGAATCGGAGGAATAACAATTCCACTGGATTTGTGAAATGTCTACCTGAAAAGTCACCACTCACGAGGCCAGTCGACAAGTGTGCACATGAGTGAAGGATGAATGGTGCCATACCTGTCTAGGTGCGAGTCAGTAGCCCTGCTGATCAGCCTCTGGTGGCCGATTCGTTAAAAGTCCAAACTACTAGCCGGACGGTATTGAGTTCGAAACTCTCCGGAGTTATTTGCTGATGATTCCCATTGAGGAAGAAAAAGGACGAAATATCAGACGGGCATTACTAACTACCCCCGCACCACCGGTTCGATGTCCAAGCTCTGCTTTTCAGCGTTCGTCTGCCATTGTTTAGTAGTCAACGAACATCCAAGAAATTTCGAAAGGACACGTAAGAAGGTTCAGTTTTCAACAAAAACTCTGTACACATGAGATGTTTACCTTCTTACCTGATGGCCTGGGACTGATTAGTTAGTAGATGCTAATGAATAACGTCGCAGCGAAGGGCTTTCGTCTTTTGGTCGCTCTAGCATTAAAAGGGTAGATTCTTCACAGGTCTCTTAGGTATGCTCTTGCAATTTCTTCACCATTGGTCCTAATTTGTGTTTCGCATGTTTTGGCAAAACGCATCATCATCAAAATGCGTTTCCACTGTGTCAGTGTTTGATTCTCCCACAGACGGTAAAACCAAGACATTCCTTGAAACTTGGGCAATAAAACAAGTGAGAAGCCGCCTTCACAAGGAAGTGGAATTATCTGCATGTTTCAGTTCTGTGTCGAACCTTTGGTATTCCGTCTAGTTAAGACTTAATAGTTGGATCAACGACTATACTATCCACCTGCCCTGCTTTGCTTTACTTGCTCAAAATAGTTCAAAAACAGAATCCGTTCCACGCGCATTCGGGAGGCGCTTGACCTTTACAAGATTGACCGGATCCATGAAGCATGTACCGGGCAACTAAGTGCCACGGGCACGGTGGTGCTACGGACCCACGAACTGTACACGTGGAACCAACTCGACATGGTCAATCTGGTAGATAGTTTCAACGAGCTTCTCGAGGACAAATTACCCTTTGAATTCAACGGTGAGTTGATTAAAGGCAAATTCAGCGTCATTTCTAATCCACCGTGCTGCTAACCACCGAACGTGATTTTACCCTAATTTATCACAGTGAGTAGTATCTTCAATGCGCCGACAGGCAATGTTCAAAGCCGAACTGGCAGCTTACCGGTTTGGATCACTCTAGTGATTGGCAAAACACATCTTGTTCTCTTTCGATAGCTGAATAAAGAGGCTATCCATTGTTTCTCACTTTTCTTCACAAGATGCCACGGCGAGAATATAAATACACTTTTTTGAACACCCAGAAGTTCGGAAGATTCTCACAATTACCAGCTTGCTTGCATAAGTCGCACAATCATAAAAATCACCACTCGGGTTTCTGTTTAATTTTTACAAACAGCCTACTGGAAAAGTGTGTTCTCGTGAACAGTAGTAATGCTTTGCACGGGGATAAAACACAGCGGACTAGGTTATCTTTACAGAAATATTCACCAGTACGCTGCAGGCAAGAAGAAATACTTCCTTCTGTCAAAACCAAGCGTTTGAAATCCACCATAATTGCGATCAATACACTAGTACACCCCCACCTCTAAGCGTCTGAAAGTCAAGGTCAGTTGTGTTACCAGGACGCAAGTGAGCTTCAGCGAAGCAGTCACGTGAGCTCTTGTTGATGAGTCACTCCCGCAAGGCATGCTGGTCGACCGACTGACGAGTTGAACCGCACAAGCGGTCATGAGCAAAAACGGTTGTAAAATTCGCTCTGTTTGAACAGGATTTCTTCAACCAATGTTGTGAAGACAAAATTCAATGCGACGTGGTTCCGGGCCACTGAGGACACCTATGAAAATTGTATGACAGCCATGAGATGGCCTTAAATGAATCAGAAATGTGAAAGAGCCGAAAGAGAGTAAAATATTAAGATATCCTTGAGAAAGCAAAAGCATTTTTTATCCTTCTACTTAGGTTTGGTAGGTTGTGCCTGCTCAGCACAGGTCTTTAACTTTAAGGACTATTAAGCAGATACGGTTAAAAATCCAGCTTTTGATTTTATCAACATCTAGCACATCAAACTCAAATTATCCCTACACGGTGCCTATTCGCAATTGAGTCTGTATTCGGGTTGATGAGCGTGAGAATTCACCACTTTCTAGCCGGCGTATTTTGTGATAACATGACGAACTTTCAACGTCAAAAGCACATGGGGGGAACCTGTATCGGAACCGATGTAACTGAGCTTATTTGAGTCAAGTTTTACTACTCCAGGAACATTTTATGTCAATAGTTATCCACTGATCCGTTCCTTGTATTTATTACACCCTGTCTGTTCTATTTGAAACTTCTGGATTATATGCCACTCAATTCTCTCTTCACATAGTTATGGCCAATAAACTTGTTGGTGGACTGTGATGCTAATTTTTTAACAGCGTTGTAGTAACCTAATATGAACGTAATTTCTCCGTAAACTCTGAAGTCTGATGGTTAGTGTCATTGATCGTTCGCTGTCACACTTGATAACCATTGTATGACTTGCAGAATGGAAGCAAAACACGGCACTTCCTCTAGTGTACCTCACAGGACAGTCAGAATAAGTTATTTGTAGGTCAAAACATGCCTGTCTGTTTTAACTTTTTGTGGCTCAAGTCTAAATTTTGTGATAAAATTTGGCTATGTACTGCACCACACTTATCACCCACATTCCCCTTGTTACGAAAACTGCGGAATTGAAAATTCTGACTTTCATTTTTAACGCAGCGAGATTCACGAGTACCAGTCCGTATTTTTGCTCAAACTCCTGAGAATCGTGTTATCAGGTGAGTTTTGACACGAAAAGTCAAAGGATTTCTTGTCCTGTTTTTGTGAACTTTTTTCTCTATGAGAAATCATTCAACCGGATGTGGTGAACGTTTATTCCAACAGGGTAGCTAAACTTCAATGTCAGGCACACAAAAGGAGCCTACTCAACACTGGGCTTTCATTACTATGTCGGAGTGTTCTCACCTCTGAGTTTGTTTGCCCACAAACTAACTCAGTGGCGGGTAATTTCGAGCTCTACCGGGATTTTCACAGTGGCCATCTGGTTTGAACAGAATCCACGTTATTTTAAAGCCACAAGTACACCCTAGTGAAGCTTTCCTACTTAAAGTGAACCAAAATTGATAATGAAATGGCAAGCAATTTCATAGCGATGGGCGCCATTGAATTTTTGCTCACAGTGGTCTTTTTCAGGCCTATTGCTCCTATTATTTGGAACAGTCTTCGCACGTTCCCAGGTGTCTGGATCGAGCAAATTGATAGCAAACCACGTTTGCTGTGGAGATCGTTTGCGGAAGCCAAATTTTGCCAATTAGCTGTACAGATCATTATATCCATAAATATTTAGTGTTTAGTATTTAGTATAGCAAGCTCCCACTGTGCTCTTTAAGCAAACCTGATAGTTAACTTTCAGCGGGCAAATAATGCATCCAAGGCTGATTTTCGATATCATTCTCTGCTCTTAGGATGGTTTGTTTGCTGAGGCTGTTGTCCATGGAACGGACTTTGGAGGTGAGACATGATGTCACACGCCCGACCTAATATTAAGTTTATACTTTATACTTTACGACGATGGTTAGCTTTCAGAACACCTTGGTTCAGTTGTCCGCAAACCACTGTAGGACACTGACATCGAGAAACCTACCGGAAAAACACTGCCTTTTCAAGAGACAAGTACTCACACTCGATAGGTTGAACAATTGATGATCTATCGACAAAGCACTTCGGTCACTTTCGCTATCGATGACTGCTGGTTTGTTTCCGTCGCCACCTGAGTCCAAACAGCTCCGTCGAGCGTGGCCAGCACCACCAGAACAATATCATGTGATCATAGAATTGTAATCTTTCCAATGACGTTTGAAGCGGTTGAATAACAAACATGGTGTACACATTCCAAACCTAAGTAGAGGAATGTGTATGAAATCTGCTTTCGGAATTTTAGCTTGGTGTTGATTGCTACCAGGAGCACGTGTGAAACTCCACTAATCAAGGTATACGACTAGGTACTGATTAGATGGGACATGTTTTTAAACCAGTGGTATATTCATCATACCACAGTCCATTTATTTCTGGCAAACCTACGCAACTTTTCCCGACAACCCCCATATGCGCGCATCGTCATGTTGAAGATACAGTATATCATAGCTTTCCATGAAATGAACTTAAATTTTAGCACATAATCCTCCACACAGTCATTCAGTTTTTGATAATAAAAAATACATCCAAATACGTAATGTACTACTCATAAGGTAGCTGAAAATTCGTCGACAGCCCACGACCGGTTTCGCCCTTCTTGGGGCTCATCAGGTAGGCGCAGTCCCCGATTTTCCGTCAACCTTATGTTCTACTTGAACCCAAATTGGACTGTTTTCGAGAAAGACACTCAGTTGCGAATCAATTTGGTTTTTACATCTATTTTTGTATGCTTCCGATTTAATCCTACACTTCCTAGTGCATCGCTGGATTTACCTTGGCCGAATGCGTCTTTCACTAGCGCTGCTTTCCCGCGACACTACATTTTCAATACGTTTATAAACCGCAAAATCCCTTCAAAGTCTGCACAAAAACCGCCCTGACGCTCAATAGCACTGCACTGTAACAAATGTGAAACCATATTTTTTGTTGTATTGTGGCCAATTTCAGTAATTTGGAGCTTCGCTACGCCCTGATCTAACGGCGAAAGCCAGTTAGTCTCAGCGAGGAGCGATCACTTACTTGGGTGTTTCCCTGGTTAACCTTCGAATTTTTCCATAGGTGATACATAATAGCTAATCATATATATATATATAAAACTGTGAAAAGTACATCATATTTTCTACTATACCTGCTTTCCATATTGTGCCCCAAAATCCATTGCAATATGGGTCCACGGTTTTTGCATTATTTTCATACTACCAACAAAGTTAGAAGTAGGTGGGATGGGGAATTTTCAACAAACCATTGGCAGCAAACGGAATCAAACTCAGAATCCCTTCAGGCGAAAATTCCTCGAATCCAAAGGAAAACGTACGTTACAATGTTCCGTAGTTTAACTGCCGCGATACCAACTGTAAATATCTTTGCCATTGCGTCTGAGGGGTAGGCTAATCAATCTACACCTTTTGCTGGGCTTGTCGTCGAGTTTCTCCTCTGTTTCAACCAGAGCCATTAGAAAATCAGCATTAGTTAAATTTTACAACAAAAGATTTGGAAAGCCCAATGCTGTCCCTGAGTAACAGGGTCCACATCATATTCCAACTCTATGTGTGGCGAGTAGACTGTGTGATTTTCTGATCTATAATTCATTTCTCAAGGACGTTTGTCGCACTGCATTATACCAGCCAGCGAGGATGGATGACCAGGGGTTGTATGAGCACTGTCTTTTAGTATCATTCTGAACACACCCCTATTGCAAAGTAACGTGGTGTTATCGTGAAGGTCAATTGAATCCCTATTCTACGACAGTATTTAAACAAATGTGCTGCGAATAGGCTACTTGATGTTCAAAATGGAATCACATTCAGGGAGTAGAAGTATTTTTTGTCATGACACAACTTTTGTTCTGTTCACGCGTTTCGTCGGAGCACGAGTTGACCATCACTTACAATTCGTTTGTTTGCGCAAATCGCTTCTGTAAAAATAACTCTCATCAATTGTCTATGCTGTGCAAATGTGCTTGACCTGAGTGTATGAGGTAGCTGTGAATGGACAGTGAACTCTGTGCTCCGATCCTGTCCATTGTTGTACATCATCAAAGTACTTTTGTTTACAGGCCCGAGCTGATGGTTTTCTGTGTAGTTTCTTTAGCCCTAGTTTGATGACTCAGGGTGCTACAGAGGGAAGAACACATAGGAAAATAACCAGCGGACGAATGTGGTCTTCCAGCATTTGTTCGAATACTGGACGACTATTACAAGTCAGATATAGTTCCGGGCAAACAGAACGTTCGGTTCGGACCTCAGCTGCGTTCCTGGCTGAACAGATGCGTGGCTGCTCTCTGATCGTCCAAGTCCACGCACTCTTCACAGTAGTTGGGTAGGCCGCACCACACTTCCTCGATAAAACTTAGTTTTATTTCGTGCGCCACTCGTCCTGTCCTGAAAATTCTTCTTACTGTGATTGTTTTGCTGTGCTATATGTCACTGATGACAGTGACGGTATTGTGCTCCAACTGGAATGATGAATTCGTGAAAAATATGAACCCAAATTGGAAGCGTTAACAACATGTCACGCTTCAAAACACATAAAACTTTGTGAAGTATAGAACAAGACGAGCTCTCGCGCTGTTGATAGAGTGCTGAGTGTGGGAAGTATTCACTGTGGCTTGAGCGTTTTCTTCAAAATATCTGAATGATCTTTGCAAATTCTAACTTGAGAATCAACTTTTTTCCGAGTGACTCTCAACTACTGACACCGCAAGTTGGTTCGGATCTATTGATTCTATGCATTAGGTGCACAAAATTTCCTCAATATATGAGAACATGTGGGCTTAGGTTACTTGCAAAAATTGTTTCGATTCTAAGGGATAGCAAATCAAAATCTAGGCAACAGAGAAATGCCACCATGTACACTTAAACAGCATTGACTCTCCCCAGAGGAATTTCTGTTGACCGGAATGGCATGTTTTTTTACACAACCCAAATAGAGTGAGAGGATAACACCCCTTCATGTTGCGAATCCCTTATAAAGAATTTGACTGCGACCCATGACCTGTGCTTGAAAGATTTACATCAGGTATCTCAGCGCGGATTTCTTCCAACAGAAGGCAAGAACTAAAACAAGAAATGTAAGCGGAATTCTAAGTATCATTTTAAGCGCATCGTTACAATGAAAGGAGGAATGGCATTCTCAAGGAAACGGTTTCAATGTAAATTTGGCAACCGGTGCACTGCATATTCACCTCAGGTTACCTACCAGGTTCACCATCGCAAATGCGTACGCATTCACACTTCCAACCAAAATGTTACTAAAACACGTGGTGGCCCACACTATAACCGTGAGTTCTATACGTTTAAACAAATGGCACAAGCAGGCAGCAACGTCTCTTCGATAAAGAAAAGAGTCCTCTGATCCAGACAGTGCGGGCTAAGAGACTGACTTTGAGCTATAAACTTGGGGAGGCAAGTGGATTTTGTAAGCTTGAAGAACACTGCTGAAACTACTCACTTTGAAATAAGTGGTTTTTGCCGTCCATTCCAAGTGTAAGTCGGCATGCACAGTAAGTAGTATATTCCATCTTACTCAGTCTTCTTAAATCGCAGACCTACCAGGAACAGTTAGTGATCGCGAAACAAGAATGTGGACAAAGCAAAAGACCGTATTGTTTGCTGTCAGAAAGACAGGATTCCCGATTTCCCTGACCAGTAATACGGCGTTAATTCCTTGTAGTAGAACCCTGCTTAAAAAACAAGTACACGTAAATAGTTTGCGAGTTGGTTCCCCATGGTTTGAATTACTTGTGATGGAAAAATCTACTGAGGACAAATCCGCTTGCCTTCATAAAAGGACACTTGATTAGAAACAGAGTGGTCTTTAACGAGTGGGTCAATTTTACTATGTGTCCTTAGTTCCAATTCACTCGTGCGATGAAACCATACAAACTGAATTCTGCCAAGTCAGGACACGAGGAGTGATTAGCAGTCTCTGGCCAATTGCAAGTACAATTTTGAACAAGAATAGGATTTTTCGGATAAACTTTCCATGAACTTGTCTGTCCTTCCGCATAATTAAAATCATGGTTGTACATCTGAACGAAGCAGGAGCGATTAGTAAGTAAAGCGTCCGGCAGGGCTTTTACTTCTAACAGAGATATTCCGAGAACGACAGAACAAAAGACCAAGTGTCTGACAATGAGCGTAACTGCAGGGTATCATAGCAAACCAATGAAGGGTCTCACGTTCACTCTGGTTCGAACAGTTCTACTCGTGAGTCCACATGAAAAGTGCAAATTACTGGACTCGAGTTTCTTTCTTATTAGTGCTCATCATCATGCGAGGTGAGTGCATTAGCACTACTCCACCAGCACACATTGAACGCATGTGAATCATTAGGTCTGAACATTCCGACACTTTGACGCTTGGACATTGGGACTGGTTTGCTCGAGAACGGTGCTCAAAACTCGAGAACGGTGCATTTTTACCTTTGGTTGGGATTCACCGGAATAAATTGCGCCAGAATAAAGGGCTGGCCACCCAAACAAGTGCTGTAAAAGCAACTTCTGGAAGTTTTACAACCACCTAAAACAATCAGAAGTTGTTCAGCAAGTCTCAAGCGTCCTTGGTAATGTCTCCCAGGAGGGTTAGTTGAACGGCATAAGAAAATTCCCCTGTTCAGAAGAGATAATTCAGTTGCCTTCATTGTATGCTGGTGGAGGAGTGGTAACGCACTCACCTAGCATGTCAGAGTCCGGAGTGCAAAACTCGACACGATCAAAGCTCTGCAACGCTATTGAGCTCTACCAATAGAGAAAATCGGTTTTGCACCTCTCATGTGGACTCCTGAGGATAATTAACTCTGCACAAGAACAGCAAAAGGACTGCTCAAACGTGAACTCTATAGCCCCCGCATCCACCAATATCCAATAAACAGTTTGTCTGACAAGAAGAAAACACTAGTGACCTGGCGTAACTCAATATTTTCCAAGAACAATCCCCGGAAAAAAGAACGCCGTTCAGTGTGGAGCTGTCTGTTGGTGAACACGAACTCAGAAGTACGGGTCATTGGATAAGAAATTAAAAGTCGCGTTTGCACAGTTTTTGAAAAGTAACAATCCTAAAGTGTTCCCTTCAACGTTCAAGGACTTTCTTTGAATATTACATAATAACGACCGAGCATTGAAACGCGGTTCCATCATTTGCCTATCAGCTTTCCATGAGATGCCGCCACGAAGAGACTGGACCTTACCGTGGTGTGGCGGTTTGTGTACCTCGGTGACCCATCGAGCTATACTGGGGGGTGCCCGCGTGACACTCACAGAGTCTCTCATACCAGGTTGGTCCATGGGTAGAGGTCTGACGAACACAGTCTCCTGGCCCTCCAGGTTGGGGGTTGGAACATGTGTGGCGACGTGTTCCGTAAAAATGGAACACCGCTGCCTTGCGGTTAGGCTTTTGAGCCAAAGGCTTTGGTTGAGGACCCTAATCGTCCTCCTGTCTAGGTGTGGGCGCCCTGGCAGTATCCCAGCCCTAGTACAACCATGACATTCACAAATAACAGTTCTTTCAGTACGGCAGTGAAGCATCAGTGTCAACACTGATGTCGCTGTCTTTGACGATTTCCATGAGATGTGAGGACGGAGCGTTGACATTTGACCAGACCCTACTCGCCGTACTATTGGTAGCAAAGTTTTTTGCTACTCGGTGAATTTTTCCAGACCCTCTTCCATTCTAGCTTTTTGTAGGGCTTTACCGCCAGCCAAGCAAGATCTATGGGTGAGAAAACAATTTGAGTGCATCCTCAAAAAAAAGTATTGTCTCAGACAAAACGTTTACATACCATGACGTGTAAACTAAAACTAAACCGTTTTAGATGAAGAAAATACATGGAAGTATGTGCCCAGGAAATCGAACAACGTATTATCCCTCCAAAGTTATTACCGGTCGGAGGTATACCGGTATACCGATATGACACACTGCAATCATCTTTTGAATAGGACTAGGTATTCTCTATTGGTAAATTAACCAACGTAATTAGTTAAACGCAAAGCATCACATACAGTATAGAATCCTCAATTCACTGGTTTCGTCTAAAATAAAGCGATTGGATGACCAATTATGCATGATAAAGGTCGCGCTGCTCGTTGACGATAATACAGTGATGCTACCTTAATTGAGACGAGGCCTAACAGATAGTCCGGTGCTAAAAACAGTATCCGTAGGACCTTTAGAACCAGTTTGTTTGTCACTCACTTATTGATACACCGGGTGTGGACTATGCCGAATACATCAACAAACGCAGTTGAAAGTGTCTGCGTGTTCGCGGGAGACCCCAAATCGGTTAGGCCAATAGCAGGAGTAGACGTGTTGGTGCTTGTTCAGAACGGTGACCTGGTTATGGCAGAACATTACTGCGAATACTCTAGCTTGCTGACCGTCAACCGTCGCCATTCGGATACCTTGGTGCGCTGGACACGGTACCCCTCTCTTTTCAGAAAAACAGCGGAACTGTAAGTAGGCCGAGTTTCGAAGATTCAGTGGAAACTAAATGCTGGAGCATTGCACTAGTTTTTTCTTTATCCCCGCCATCCGCATCGCGGTCAGTCACGCGACAAACCAGAAAAGGCGCTTAAAACAATGAAGCTTGTTGTTACCCTGGTTTCGAATCGGAGCAGCAGTTGTATCTCAGGTCAGTGGGACAACAAAACGTCTCGGTAGCAAACATCAGATGTTGTTCCACTCAAAGAATCAAAGTCTAATCACAGTACAATGTTACTCGTAATGCAGAAAGCCAGTGCTTCCAAGCTGTTGAATGAAGCCAAACCAGACCACTGCAGCCGAGAAGATCAGCTCAGAAGAATAAGAAGTGTACCGGTTGTTTGAAAGAGCTTGAAAGAAGCAGAAATTATGGTTTGTGAGAGCCTCAAACGTCACAGAACAGGAGAGACGAAGACTCATAAGACGCAGGAATTGACGCAACTGAAGTCAGGCAACTACCAGAAGGATGACTTCGATAGTGTAGCAAACTGCAGCGTGGATGCAGTCGGAAAAAACTAGAAACGTGTTTTTCGAAGAGAAACAGTGCAGAGCTTTCAATGACTGCAGTAAGTTGCAACGCAATAACCCAACAACCCTCTGGAATCGGCTCAAAGTGTCTTGACCGATCATCGAAGTAATTCACAGGTTGTCACTGAAGGTCCAGACGGGTCAAGGTCGTCCAGTGAGCAGTGCAAACGCATAATTATACTACGACGAACAAGCAACGACCGGGTGATAGATGCAAATAGCTACCTTGTCAGAAGCCAAACCGATAACATTCGGACAAATTCTTACAATCAGTGCAGAATTGAGAACCGTATGCAGCTAGATTGCCCGCTGGCTACTAAGAGGCCCGGTGATTTTACTAAATAAAATATGTTTTTTCAAGGACATACTGAGGTATTTTTGTTGTCACTGTATTAGATAGGCACCGTTGAGCACAGAAATCGAAATGTACTTGCTTCCTAACCAGACAACGTGGGTAAATTAGGATGGGGTTAGGACTAAATTGACCTGCGTTTAAAAGGAAAGCAGGAAATTGAGCGGTAAGTATTATTGAGAAGCTGCTACTTGAGGGACCGACCTGGTGCAGCACACAGCGTTCTAGACCTTTCTTCCCCAAGTTCCAGTTTACACCACCCGGGCTCGGTGGTTCTCTCACAGAATGGAAATGGCAGAGCCAGAACAGGCAGCAAAAATGCGTGCAAAAAAGAAAAGTGAGAGAAAATCTCAATAACGGAAAACAACAACGCGAGCAGGAGGGGAGGAATGGAGACGGGCAAACAGAAATCCATAAGCAAGCATGAAACACAATACTCTTGGAAGGCAAGAAACTAAGGGCAATAAACTGTGTTGACCGTTGGTTAACGTGAAAAATCGACAACTATTAGGTTTATAAAAGCCTGACAGTTTATCCAAGTCGCACGACTGGGAGCAAGCTTACGAAAGCAGCTAAAAAAATCAAACCTTTTTAAGTAATGCAACTGCAAGACTTGAAGCAGAACAAATGCACCTACAGACAGTTTGCGATAATAATTCGATGACATTGAAGGCGTTCTAACAGACTTTGACAGATGCCCCTCTTGTGGAAGAGTGAGAGACTCAGATATTTGTAGGCATACTCCATGAAAAAGACGGCGGACTTTTTACAAACTGAGAGACATTGTTTGGATTTCAGATAGTGTTGTACGGAGAATATACTGGTGAGACAATCATGATTGTGGTCTAGATTTCGTTCTGTAAACGAGGCCAATCTACCATGAACAGCCAAGAATCATTGTAGTAACCAACTGTAGTACTGACATTTGTAATTAGCTCAGAGTAAAACTCATCCGACAAGCAAAACTTCCATCTGACAGTCGATGCTTCAGGGGCCAGTCAACACGTGTGACCATGTGACGTGGATCCTGTGACTGAGTGATGAGCCACGCTATATCCCGTCTAAGTGCAATTTATAACACTGCTAATGAGCCACTCGTGGCCGAATGGTTAAGTGTTCAAATTACTAGCAAGGGATTGGCAGGTTCGAGACTCTCCGGAGCTTTATGAGATGCGCACGGCTGATGATTCCCAATAAAGACCCATGACGGTCCTTACACTTCACCAATGGCAGCTCTATTTGACGGTGTTTAGCGGCAAATCCTATGTTCGGGTTTTCTCTTCCATTAAGTGTCCGTTTCATCTAATTAATCAAGTTGTCCTTATTGTTTTTTATTGTTTCGGGAGCAGCAACTGTGGGAGAGCATGGATGAGATGGGTTTGCGACAGGACGAAATCTACACCAGAAGTTCCCAAATCTCCTCACATTACTAACAACCATGAGTATTAGACCACGAGAAGATATCCAATGCCCAATAGCTTCCGGTATTCCGCTTTTGTGAGTGAATTCGTTCATGTTCTACATTACATCATGCACGTGCAAACGTTCACGCTCAATTGGAGGCCAAGAAAAAAACGACAAGAAAGATGGAATACTTTCACAGTGGGCTGACAGAATAGTATAGGGGGGGTATTGACTTTATAAAATTAACAGTACAGATAGGACTGACTAAAGTTCACTATATTCCGATGTTACTTCCATTTTTCGTTACATTTAACTGGGGTGGGGGTGGAGTGGAGGTAAAAATGAAACAATTGCAGCATTCTGAGTGGGTAAGGAAGCAGAGTTTGTCCTCACAGCAATGCTGTCCCATTCTGAAGTCGTTCACACCATTTAGGTCTGCAGCCCCGTATCAGGGCTGCTGCAATAGAACTAAATCGTCGCCCGCTGGTCTGATACTTAAGCATTATACTTTCTTCTTTCAAAATGTTTGCAATCAACCAGATGGTGCCTAAAGTAAACTGGATAGTTTCCTTCATGAAAATATACTGCGATATCTCAAATATCGTACCAACTGAAACATGAGGCGGCCTGTGTGAAACACCTTTGAAGTTGAAGAACATTATAAAGGAGAGAGTCTCACTTGAGTCCCCCGCAAAAACCAAACTGATTTGCAAATGAGTGTGTTTATCGCAAACTGATTAGTATTTTCAGTGTTACAAGGGCTCTAGTCGCCAGAGGGTGCCCGGAAATCCTAGATAGTAATCACCATCTAGCCCATTTGCCACCGGTGTTTCTCGCAACAGTACTGAAAACAATGAACTCTTTAGGAGGAGACTCAAGTTTTTGGGTGGCTTGAGCTGTTCTCCACCAGATTTTACTGTGGTTTGTCCAGTTTCAGTATTGCACAGCGTCAAGCAGTATTGGAAGAGTTTCAGGCGATTGTCACTCAACTTTTTGATGTGCAAAGTAATGAAAGTTGCGGGAGAACATATGGTTGACGGAAACTCGGGGACTGCGCCTACCTAATGAGCCCGAAACGGAAGGGCGAAACCGGTCGTGGGCTGTCGAAGAGATTTCAGCAATATCGAATATCGTGCCAACTGAAACCTGAGGCGGCCTGGTGTAGCACATTCAGTTACCTAGAAACATCATAAACGAGAGGTTCAGCTGGGTTTCAGGCGGGTCTCTCGCACAAACAAAACTGGTATGCTGATAAGCGTATTAGGCAAAATTCGTGCAATTCGGGGACTACACCTATCTGCTGAGTCTCAAGTAGGCCGCAACCTGGAAACATCACAAACAGGAGATTCAGCTGGGTTCCGCGTGAGTCTCTAGCAAAACCCGGCAACCTTCTGAGCAGTGCATTACGTCTGTAAAAGTCGGTTTTGTTCCTTCGACTGTTCTGATGTTAAGTGCTCAACTGGGAAAGAAACTGGCAGGTGAATATTATTACTATTATCATTATCGCCACTATTACTAATGGTGTTCTACAAAATCGAGAACGATGCGGACGCGTACTGCAATTCCTAGTCATCGCCATTCGCGTGAAATTATCGTTTAGTTAGACCATCATACACGGCTATTGGGGTGTGTTTAGGATTCACTGATAAAATTCAATTGGTGAACACCAAATCTCAGGTTCAAGGTACCTTCATAAGGCCAAGTTATACTTTTTACCATGTACTTACGAGAACCCATATCTTCTTGTTCTCAGAATGTATGTATTATTTTAAGCACACTACAACTTACACTGCGGACACTGTAGTTGGCTGTTTATGAATTGAAAACCTATACGGTCCCTTCCATTTCAACAAATCAGCTGCACATTGTTACCAGTCGAGGTCAACCCATCGATTGTATTTTTTCATAGATTTTCGTCGAGCAGTTAAGGACAGGATAGCAGCTTCAGTTATAACAGTGAGCCAGACACCAGGCCGACCCTATTTAAGGTTCACATAACACCGTCATCAATTGCTTGATTGTTCGTTGAACATGCTGAATTTTTCATTCGGTTGTCTAGTGTTCTTAGTCACTCTCTGTGTATCCGTGGATGGTAAGTACATTTTTGAATAGGTTATTTGAAATCAGCTTGCCTGAGAGCTCTGCGCAGGATTGTTCATTCAAAATTTGGTTCTCCCCTTGAAAATTCATGCTCATCATGGTAAATTTTGGTCTTGTGTGCGACGTATCTGCGTGTAGACTGGGGGGTCAAACTCAGTGGCCATGACCAACAACACTCTATCACATACGGCGTCATTTCCACCAGAAACGAGTTTTGCACCTAAAGTTTTGTCTAACTTATCAGACCCATATTAAGTGTCTCACTGATTAACTGCAAAGCAGCGATTGTAACTAACAAAGTTTCGACGGGGCCACCGAAATACCCGTATATTGTGACCATTATAAGCAAGACAAAACAAGGAAATTTTCGGAAGAGCTGATTGCAGAATCTGACTGCAGAAACGATGTGCGCGAGTCATTCGGCGGGAGTCAGTGCTGATAATGAACTCCAAAAGTTGATGTGGCCTCAGCCTTGTCAGTATTTTTAGTGCTGTGAAAACAGCCGCAATAACAGCACTGTATTAGATTGCATTTTGCGCAAACTCATATTATCGGTGACCACGACTCAGTCCTATTGTCGTATGATTTGTTTGCGACACCTCAAAATGCCACTGGCAGATGGCTGGAAAAAAATCCAAAATCGCATGTTAGCTCGGACTTATTTGTGCTGAGTAACACACCGAAACACCGTTTTCAAAGGAAATTGCAGTAGAGTAACATTATAAAATTTATTCTGCAAAGTGCGGCATTACTTTGGACTGGTAAAATAGTTGGCATTTAACTCAACGGTTCTTGGGATAGGTGCTCAGTTCTGTCAAGCAATCTTAGCGATATCGCTTCGTGGGTTTCAACTCTTTAAGCTGAATGAATTATGTAACGAAGACGCTCTCTGTTTACTTTTGGTGCGCATTCTCTTCTCCGAACTAGAGTATCTTGGGAAATTTTCCAGTGGCAGCATCGAATTTATCCAACAATTCTGTTTACTCCGGTTCGTGTAATTTTCCATGAGACAAACGACATTCTATTCAAAGGTTTTTGTTTTGTTTTGAAATGTTTTATTGATAAAACCAGTTTGGAACTGGTAATGCTGTTTTTTGCCGTAATGAATAATTTTTCACCCTATGCAACAATCCGGTTGTTCACTCAAATTCCTGTGTGACAAATCACAAGAAACCGAGAATCCTGACATTGTTTTGCAACGTATTTGATCCTGTTCATTATCGTTTTAGGTTTTTTCAACGCAAAATCTTGCTTATGGATACTCCCCTTGAATAGTATTTCTTGAGCATTGTTGGATCAGAAAGGCGAGGCAGGTTTAGGTGCACTGTTTCAATTTCAGTTGTACGTAGTGGGCAACATTTCCTCCAGTCATAGGTTTGGTAAAAAATAAACTCACATGCTTTGGTGTTTAAGGATTGGGCTGTCAGGAGGTTTATCCAATTTCCAATGCATCTCTCCAAGCTTACACCAGAGTGTTTGTAAAAATATGGCATTTCCAGCAGGTTTTTCGTTAAGAATCAAAAGGTGACTTGGCATTTACTTGGCACAGTACACATCAGAGACGACAGCTTTCCGTTTCGTGGCACAGTTTGAACAAACCTGGTGGATCTAACGTGAGTCAGTGAAGGGCACTTCATTTGTATAGGACACGCATTGGATTCGTATGCAGATCCGGGTGTTAATAAAACTGAAGAGGGTTCAGTGACTAAGAATTCAACTGTGCATCTTTTCTCCTCAAATTGACATAAACAACAAACAAGGGAAAGGCACCTAGTTGAGTTAAAATCAATAGTTGCTCATAGGTAGAAAAAGGGCTTCTGCCAGATGCTGAGATGAGAAGCTACACAGCATGAACGCAATGAAACACCTGAAGCTAGATACGAATCGTCACACTTCAAATTAGTTGGCATGTGTTCCAACGGTCAAACTACCAGGGGAGTCCTCTCTCTAGTGATTGTGCGGCTAAAATTTACAAATGAATTGTCACACCTCCTTTGCGTATATTTGCACTTCTCCATTTCCAAAATTCCATAAACTTTTCTTCCGTTTTTTACCAAACCACACCGATTCCCTCTAGGCTTCAGGACTGTGGGAGCCTCACAAGAGGCACTAGTTCATATCAGCTGCCAATCCATTATTCAGAGGGTTGGCGACTCAGATGCAAATCTTAGGCGCATAAACGCGACGAAGAACGAGTGCCTCCGGTGGACCATTCGTCCGGTATGACCAAGACCGACGGTTCGGGTCTACTTCCGGTCGTATCTTTTAGTTCGCGCTATCCGCAGACGAACTTGCCACTTCTATGTTTATAATTTGGTTGAATGGAAATGCAGTATAAAGCACTGATCTTGTTGTACGTCAAGAGAGTTGGAATTGTTTTTCGGCTTGGTAATAGACTTGCACCAATGCATCAAAATTTTCAAATAGGAAATCAATCGCCCACTTCTGGAACACACGCTTTGCACCTCACCCGGCAATTCTGATCATATTGCAAACGAGTACACGCAGGCATTTAACTGAAACTCGGGTTAATATACCTGATGACTGCAAATGCTAAGATAACCATAGCTGTCCCACCGATCCCGTTGATCGAACGCACATGCTCAGTTTAGAACTATCCGGTCTTAGCTGGATCATAAAAAAATTTGGACTGAACCATGACACTGCTGCAGTGTACGTACATAAACAAATTTACAGTGTTTTGGCCACGAGAGCCTGGGTCACAATGAGAAGGGTTGAAATCGTCCTAAGAAACCCCAATTTCTTCTTCACACAGAACATTTTTTGTATTTCAGGAGCGCAGTTGTATTTGACAATGCATAACCAAGCACGCTTTTTCGACTCGTGGTCAGTTAAAGGAAATCCATACGACCCTTGCGATCCGGTAAGTCTCAGAAAAAGCTTAGAGTACCCTTATAATCAACAATGTTTCATTAAAAGTAGTGCTTAGGGTTAGGCAACGCTAGAGAACGTTGAGCACGGAGAAATCAGAAAAAAGCGTATGCATATTTGTAGACAGACACATAAGCAGATAGATATATGTATAGGTACCTCAACAAGCAGTTAGGTTGATGTAGAAATTGACTGACTGGCTGACTGAGTAATTAAATGATGGGTTACCTGACTGATTGATTGAATGATTGGTTAACTAACTGAACAATTTGTTGATTGATTGATTGGTTGATTGATTGACTGATTGATTGATTGATCGATTGATTGATTGGTTGGTTGGTTGGTTGGTTGGTTGGTTGGTTGGTTGGTTGGTTGGTTGGTTGGTTGGTTGGTTGGTTGGTTGGTTGGTTGGTTGGTTGGTTGGTTGGTTGGTTGGTTGGTTGGTTGGTTGGTTGGTTGGTTGGTTGGTTGGTTGGTTGGTTGGTTGGTTGGTTGGTTGGTTGGTTGGTTGGTTGGTTGGTTGGTTGGTTGGTTGGTTGGTTGGTTGGTTGGTTGGTTGGTTGGTTGGTTGGTTGGTTGGTTGGTTGGTTGGTTGGTTGGTTGGTTGGTTGGTTGGTTAATTGAACAAATGAACGAGTGAGGAATGGGTCGGAAGGTAAATGAAAAATTGGACAGCGGGATAAATACACATTTAAAATGGTAGTTGGTTAATGGATTCTGGTTTACTTTCAAACTTATCACTCCAAAATTTGATTTGTAACCGTTTTTGCAGTCACTAGGATTCCTCGTCGTTTTTTTAGTGATTCTCAGGCCCCGCTGAGGTTTCATACGCGTTACAGCACTTCTAGTGTTACAAACGCAATCTGCACCTATGATTTTGGAATTGCGGAAATTTTGGTAGCACCAGTTAGATAAATCGGTCAGCATCTCCATCAACCCGGTTTTTGTGTGAACAGTCTTGAAAAAACAGTTTTTTCCCACTATACTATGTTAGTAAAAGGTGGCTCTGCCAATTCCTTGCCTGTGGCGATCGTGGTTGCATGTGAAAATCGTGTTTCAAGAATGACGATGATGTTTCCATCAGACTCATATTATTATGTGAGATGAGTCGTTACTTTTTGTCTAGCTATTTATTGATGCCTTAACTGGCAGATTTGAAAACTAGGGGGCCAAGATCTAGTCCTAGCTAGATCAGTGGTATAATGTCCGATCATCGAGATAAAGTGGCAACCTCAAATAAATCTCCACATAAGGGGTTATTAATGAGCTAGCCGCTGCAGTTCAATGACGGTATTCTGGTATGGTATAGCGTCTTTGTTTGTGTATAGGTGGTGACATTTTTGGCTCACCTTAGCTTCTGTTCGTTTCTGAGCACAACTCACTATTTCTAACTACAGGTTCGCCAGGTGTTGAGCAAAATATCAATAGGATTCCCACTGTATCGCGTGCTCTGTCAAGTTTCGAGCTCAAATGTTGTTTATATGGATATCTGGACATTTTATCCGACGTGCTTCTCCAGTATGAAATATGAGGTTGAGCGAATGCTTCGCTCTCCCACGTTCCTTCCTGATTGGAGCTCATGGCTCATCACAGTAGGTGAGTATCCTATTTATTTTATGAGGCACATAATTCAGGCAACGCTTCTTAGAACGGCCTCATTTCGCTTCGTCTTCTGGTTTGCGAGAAGCAGCCACTACTCAGATAGTTTTATTCCTCCAGGGCTTTATAATTATATTAAATTACTATTCAGCCCGATGAGAAACGCCACTTATTTTAAAGTGCATCAATTTATCTAGCCTATGGACATTTCGCTTTGATTTTTACCTGCATAATTCATTCTGTTTGGCCTCTCGTCAATGTTACCACTGTGTATCAAAGCACATGGAAAACCCTTTCGGTCGAACACAACAAAAATATGGTGAGGCCCTGTAGCCCGCTTCGTTTACTTTATTCTCGTTCCCTTCATGAGTACTGTGACAATTTTCACGTTGTCTGGCACTCTGAGAAAATCAGTGCCGTGTTTAGTATGAATAATGTCGACTAGGTGGTGCTTTGTCAGTGGCGTTTATCTGAGGCGATTGTTGGTGGGATACGAGCCAAGTGAGTAAAATTTGCCCGCAGTAAAATGATCAACATTACAACAGACAACAGAAGAAACAGAGACCCTGTGGTGTCCGTCACTGTGTGGTGACTTCTACGTGGTTGTTTTTTATTGGTGAGGCTGAAAGCACCACAGATGTTGTCTGAGGCTGACGTCGATTAATCGTGCTTCTGGTTGGTGCTGATGAACTCCGAACAACGGACTGACAGTCTTGAGAAGCACCAAACCTCTCGCACAGCACCTTTTTCTCCGTGTTTGTAGACTCATTGGAACTGTTTGGATAGGAAAAAATAGTTTTCCACTCTGCTGCCAGATTAGCGGTTGATTCAGTTTTTTTAAGTTTCTCTTACTGAAGCAGATTTTAACAAGCAGAACGTGTACACTTTTTGTGTCCTGTGACTCTTGCTTTTGGCCTTCTTCTCGTATCTTCTACGTATGTGGCACTAAATTCAGCACAGTAGAATGCGGTTAGGCCACGCATTTTTTGATTGCCTGAATTTGAGTTGAAACATTGCGGGTTGCTTAGTGTGTCTGCTGAAGATGTTTTAAGTCTTAAAAACACAACAGTAAAAAATCGGAGCTCTACGCCTTCAAGCCATGCACGAAAACAACCCTCTACACAGTAAGAAGACATAGTGAGGGATAATGTTTCATGTGTATGCATTGCCACTTGCCTAAGGTTGCCTAATGAACTACGAAACTGCCTACCGAATCATTCCACAGTGTCTTTATAGTCTGATTTCGGGAGCCCAAAAACCGGTGTGATGAGGTAATCAGCCGCTGGTCTTGACATCTCACGTATCCCTTTACCTTGGGGCTATGTGGAAACGAGACAAACTGAGCTTAACAATTTTTGACTTTTTATAGCCGCTTATCTGTGACATAGTTGAACGTACAGTCTCCTCTGAGTTTGTAGAAACCATGGCTAGGAAGCTTGTAAATTTTCTTTCCACAGGATTTTCATCATCAGAGGTTACGCTGGCGCAGAAATCTTCAAGCAATTCATAATCCTCACAAATGTATGGGAGTGTAATCCGTCTACTCTATTTTTGTGACGTGGAATTCGCCCAGTTGGGTTTTCTGACAGACGACAATGTCAACTCCCAGAGGAAATTCGACATGCTGACGGTAACCAGATGCACAATTATCAGTACAAGAGGTCTGACAAATCTTACGTGGCCCGAATAGAAAGAAAATTTTCCATCAGACCATATGAACAAAATCGTACAATTAAAAGACCGCCCAATTTTTAGCTGTTTTTGTGAGCAAACTGCACACAAACCCAGCTGCAAAAGTTTACAGAAAACCTAGTGGTCTGTACAGGAAAAAAGAAGCCCGTCACTTTGCCGAAAAAGTGTCAGGCGTAATAATGAAAACTGATCCGTTCTACCAACCATCAGGAACGAAAAATTCCGTTACTAAAAAATGCGAAACTGGAACACAAAACGTAGGAGTGGCATGTGGAAATAACGGACAAACTCTTGTCCAAAGAAAGAAATAATTCATCTGATCGGATCATACATTTGATCGATAAACTGAACGCATTAGAATAAAGGAGAATAAAGGGTGTATCAACAGAGAAACTTGTATAATCAACCCATCAAAAGCATTGAAATTTTCCGGAACAAGAAGAACATCTAAAGCAAACTGGGAAATGCAAGTGAACGAGCAACTACAAGACTAGAGCAGCTGAGGACAAACCTGTAAAATCGGAGGTAGTAAAAATATATGATTCATAAAAAATCATACCTAAGAAGTGTAGACAGCAACGCAACCTAGATCATGATCCGAACAAGTTGAATTGGTCAAGATCCCTTAAAAGATGTGATTCGATGAACTGATCGAACAAAGACCACAAAGCAACATAGATCGCGTCAGATGTCCAGTGAGCTTACTAGACACGTACATAGCAACTAACCGCTTGCATCAATTGATACCAAGCACCCTTTGTTATCCGTGTAGATCCAGGTAATTGCTCAGCCGTCGTTAGCTAACGATGAAACAACTGAAAAATTTTGCAATCCTCCCACCCCCCACACTGAGGTTACCTGCAGCACTTTTCTAATCACACAGTCTAGTGAGAACGGGTTCTTCAGGAACGCTTGTCCAATGCCCCCCCTAAATGAACCATACCTCCCGTTGACTTAAACAGGCTTTACAAATGTAGACGTTTGGACCATGTTGATGACTAGGCTGACGACTGTCAGGTCTATATAAGAAAAATTAGGATGTTGCATTTGACGTTCAGAATTAGCAGAACAAAACTGTTTTTTACTATTGGAACTGCGCACAATGTTTGCCAAATTCTACACCTACATTCCACGTTAATTGATGGAGTTTCACTTACTTGTAGATCACTATCCCGGTGATCGACTTCCACGTAAGTTTATCATTGGTTTATTTTATTTCGGTTAAACGCTCGACAGAACCGTATAAGTCTGAGTTAGCCAAATTCCGGAGGTCAAGAATTTCAAAATGTTTTTTCCCACATGTATTTTCAGGGAACTGGTCCAAAGCTTTTCAAGTGTTATTTTTTTAGAAGCTTCGCTACATCTTGCTATGTGTACTAGAAACGACATATTCACTCTCAACCCGCATGTAGCAGATTTTCTCAAATAGGATAGTCACGTGCACTTCAGCCACACCCAAACACGAAGTGCCTCACTAGTTACTGTTATTTTCACTCTGTAGTGGTTAGATCTTATCATGTGAATTCAGATAGAATTTCAAAATGAACTCACCCAAAGTCTGTGCTGGACGTGAACATGTAGTGTAGCTAGGAATATGTTCGATTACTTGTCGGTCATTGGTTCGCGTGCAAGTTTCATCGTCCGTTGTCGGAACCACATGTTCTTGCCTTTTCCTTCGCCAAATATCAAACCAGCGAAAATGGAGGTCAAAACAAACTGGACGGGAATCTAGACATTGAGAAACGATTACAAAGAGACCAACAATTGCCACATGGGTCGGAAGGCCCGTTGCGCGGTGACAATTTGTCCCAGAAATCGATTTTTAGTGCACGTTCTTTCACTAAGTTTGGTCGACTTTTGTTCATCTGAACACAAAGCTATCCAGGTTTTATATGAAACGTTTTAAAGTAAAAAAATAAGCGTTTCGTTTGTCGTGGATAACCATTTTTAAAAATTTTCACGAGTAACTGATTATATAATTTATTGTAGAAATGCTTTAAGTAATGGTTGCACACGACAACCGAAACGTCGGATTATAGCATCTTTCTTCCACTATGCTGTGTTTTGATTTTAAAAGTCCCCATACAATGTAGCACATGAGGCGATCAATCTTTTTAAAATTTTCTGAACTTAGTCTGGCCTGGAACTCAATCTCTCCGTGGTTTATACTCAAGTACAAGGTCTAGCAATAGGATCTCCAATATCCCCGGTTTTGGCAAATATATTTATGGAAGAATTTGAACAGAAAGCTCTAGGCGGATTCCCATAACCACCCAAGATATTCTAGCGTTATGTAGATGATACTTTTGTCGTAATGAAACGAGACAAGGTTAATGAGTTTTACAACTATCTGAATGAACTGAGTCCACACATCAAATTTAGCATGGAGATAGAGTCAACCTCGGGTACACTGACATTTTTAGACTGCATGACACACAAGGTCGGGGGGGACTGAAGACCATAGTATACGAGAAGCCAACTGACACTGGGGCAGTTTTAAACTACTCGTCTGCCCATCCACAGTCGGTATTCGCTAGTATTGCTGTGTGCGTGTAAGGGCTCTGTGCACAGAGGAAGCTGATCGGACAGCGGCCCAAATTGAAGTAATGGACAAACTTCGGGGTAGTGGATATCCATCTAGCTTGATTAGGCGTCAATTGTGAAGGGTGCTGGTACCGGTGGAGAAACCCAAACGGGAATGGCTCGGGACAGCTGTTATTCCATATAAACCAGGGACATCGGAGACCATTCGAAGGATTCTAAACACGGCCAACATAAGAGTAGGTTTCCAGAGGGGAAACACTCTGCGCTCTGCACTGGTGCAATTGAAGGATCGCCTCCCGGCAAACAGAACTAGGGACTGTGTCTACAAAATCAAGTGTAACGACTGCATTAAGGTCTATATAGGACAGACGGCCAGGGAGCTTCACACCAGAATCGTGGAGCATAAGAGAAAAATAAACAAGCCGCCGAGAAACGCAGATGAATATCGAGCGTTATTAAAAGACTCGGCAATTGCAGAACATGCACTGGATACGGGGCACAAAATAGATTTAGAAAATGTTGAGGTTTTGAGACGAGGACTACGGTCCACATCACAGAGACTGATGGCTGAGGCGGTAGAAATCGCCAAGCATCCTAGTGTTAACAGAATAGAAGGCGTGGAACTGGCAAGAGTGTGGAGAACGGTCTTGGATCAGTCGAGCTGACACGTGTTGGTGTGCGGTCACCAGAAGGAGGAGTAGTCATCATCTAAATTCCACTTGACCTCACATCCCCCCCCCAACTAAATTGCCACAGGAATCACAAGCCCACGAAGACCAAGAAAAATCTACCAGTTGCGCCCGAGGTGAATAATCAACTGAAGCACCCTGAAGTGGAAGATTAGGGAACAAGAACTGATCGGAACTAATTTTAAACTGATGAGCCTGATGAGCCCCAAGAAGGGCGAAACCGGTCGTGGGCTGTCGAAGAGTTTTCAGCAACCTTATGAGTAGTCCATTACGAATAATTTTAAACTCCTCCAATTCATCAATTCAAGATTTCGGCAACCACAATAGCCGACAAGAGCCATTGATTGACACTCATCACTGACCGATTGTGATAAACTGAAGAGGACTTCCTGATTGGTGCCCCGTCTGTCTTATAACATGGCCAACTTGGTGACCTGTTCACTTGGCCTGATGAAGCTTTTGTGTCAAAAGCGAAACGTTGCCCGAATAAAACCTACCGATTGTTTACTAAGCTCTTCTGAAACGATATCTACGTTTTGTTCTCCTAGGGTGTTTTAAATCTGCTCAATCTAGTTAGTTTCACGTATTTTAGCTTCGTAACCTCATTGCTAAGGCACGCCAGCGTGAAAGTTTTATTTATTGGTAGAATTGCCTTGTGGTATATAAGTATAAAACTAATCCAGGGATCGGACGGTACGGTGGACTTTGTAAGATCAATCAGTCTCTACAATGCCGGCACTAAAGTAATCCAACCATTGCCTGCACGTGAGACGTGACTTTTCGATACCTTCTACAGATCTGTACGAATCTATTGTTAGAGACTGAATTAGGCAGGCGGATGCCTAGACACGTTGAGAGGAACCGCGCTTATCATCACTTGAAGCAGATGACTTGCGAGTGATCGGATGATTGGAGGAATACAAACGGCTTTGTACCTGGTAACAAAAACAACAACTACCTAAAAACAACCTGCAGTCCACACGTTATTGTCCAAGTTGGACGTATAGTCCTGCCGTTTTATTTACACACAGGTCCAGAGCTATAAATTCTGGTTCCGGTCTTCAACACAGATCATTGAATGAGCTATACACATCAGACAGTTTTTTCCACTCATTGGAGCAACTTTTGGAACATTAAAATGCCACGGCCTAGTGCAATGTTCCTTAAATTCCAGGATTTGCGGAGCGTTTTGTAGTTTGTCTGGCTTCTACATGCTTGTCGAAAATGGACAAGTGATATAGTTAAAGCGGCAAGTAAACTTGTTCCTGGAACCCCGAAGATGACGGCGGATGGTGGGTGTCTTGGTGAACAAATGATTTGTTGTAAATATTTGAAGCAAATTTAGTTGCATACATTGGTGGGTGTTGTCGATGGTAATTCGTACACAGCATCGGTTATAAATTGGTGACACGATCACTGCACTTCGCGTTTTCTGATAATCGTTATGGTGATGCTGTTGCGAGAAATAACAACACTACTAAAGACATCGTCGCGCATCTTCCTAAGTGCACCCAATCTTGAATAAACATTGTGTTTCTGAGCAAATTTTTTCTACGTTTCTGACGTCGAATTTCTTTTGTCCAGGCATCCGTACATTCTGATAAATCGTCATGAAGATAAAAGCAATGACTGAACAGCCGATTTTTATTTGTCCGTTTTACAGTAAAAACCGCACTTGTCCGCATCAAACGGGGCAAGATTAATTCAAACGACGGTCAGCTGATCGAGTCGAATATTGTAAATCTGGTAAGTACTCCTGGTAAGCACTCTGTTTTATCGTATAACTGGAACAACATACTGAAGTTGTAGACTGCGAATCGATCACCCATGGAAAATAATGTTTGGGGTTATGAGGATTGTTTGTTCAGTATGAGGATCATTTTGATACACAGTGTGAATCCATTTGAACTCTTCATCGTCATGATCATCACCATTGGCGTTAGTGGAATCACCAACTCCATTAGCTTGCATGAATGTGCACTGTTTCTGTACACTAACTATAATCCTGGTCCTTTATTCTGGGTTTCACTGCCTATTCGGCGGGTTTTCGAAGCTGCTCCATCTGCCTTGGAAAGGCAGATGGTTGATAAATATCCAGCATTTAACAGTTTGTGAATAGGTGTTCATACCGAATAAACAAAAAACCCAAATATTCAGTGCTAGTGTATACCAAAAATCACGTTATAGTGGTGCACAACTTTTGTGAAACTATGTCAGACATCCTTCAAAGGTCTGGGTCTTTGTTTACTGATAAGTTCGATATCATCGCTATCAGGTTGAATGAGGCAAAGATTGTCCGAGTTGGGAACTTCATTAATATTGACTTGTCTCTGGTCACTTTATTTATCATTTTGCTGCGGTTAGCGCCAGTATGCTTTCTTGAAACTGTGTAATCTGTTCCAAAAAACATTCTGAAGTAAGTGCCACCTGGTATTTTAGGACCAACTACAAAGGGTGCTGTCCTCAGGTGTCCTCTTTTGTAGATCGGCCCATTTTTATTACTGTTCTCTGGCCTGCCAGGCACTACTTAGAATGTATTCGGATCCAAATAGGGATAGAATCTCCCCTTCGTTTTTTCCATTGCTTCAGGCGTTTCTGATAGCATTTTATCCTGTTCTTTGTATTTTTGTAGGTGATAATATTATATATATATAGTAATATGAACTAACAACATACGTAAGGTTAAACCCAGAGAAACATAGGTATGGATGGAATTTCTTTTGAAAGTTAACGAGGTTCATATATTGTACAAGGTATAACCAACAATAATTCATATCAAGAAAGTGTATTGTGCACAGTAAAAAAAATGTACGGGAATTTTATTCTTAATATATTTCTGCCCTTCCAATCTACGCAGATAAAGGGACATATCGACCCCACACCCAGTGTGGTATACAGTGTGCCAACAACCGAGGTATACAAGCAAGAATACTATGCAGTTTATGTTGCGAGACCAGATGTCACTATCACAGTTCGTAGAGTAGATCCGAATAGTTATGTTGCCGCCATTACAGGTGAGATTTCCAGTGTCATTGTGATTTCCTCTAGATGCAACTATTCTTTGCAGCTCCTGGACCAAGAAGTAGCAAAAGTTGATGCATGACGGCTATTTGAATTTCGCCAACCCCTAGAGTCTGTAACCAAGATGACTATGCGTTTTTTTACACTAATTTACAACTTGATCGACTAAAAAACCGATCAATTTTAGTAACTCTGCATTGATGGTCGTCAGAAAGCCTCTGGCTGAAATGATTTCGATGAAGCAAACATCTAAGATTTTTTCACAATGGTTGGGTTTATTCCCTTGGATCATTTGGTTCTGTGAAGGACAAACTATCTCTTGAGAGCACCTTAAGGCGAGGAGTGGATTTTGTGCTTGTGTGCCCACCAGGTGACCAACATTTTATTATTTTGTTCATATTCATACCACCCTCGTTTGAACGGTCGTCCTCCTGTTCTGGCGTAATTATTCCGGTGAGTCCACACCAAAGGGAAGCACTGGACTCGAGTCTCGCTCTTATTAGAGCTCATCAGCAGTGCATATCCAGTGGCCGTGCCGGGATTTGAACCCCGGACATCTGACATGCGAGGCGAGCGTGTTACCACTACTCCACCAACGCACGTTGGACGCATCTGAATTTTCACGTCTGAACAGGCGAACGTGTTCACACTTGAGCGATGTGATTGGTGTGCCCCACCCACCGAACGACGACCCAGTAACTGTCTTGGTTGTGACGATTGATTATTATTTGTTTTCTGGAGCAAATATCCGTTCAAGTAAATAAAAAAAATAAACATGTAGGATGGTTGTACTCTTCTCGGACCGGGAACGCAATAATGCTGGGCATATTCTTCTTCAATACGTGGTTCTCGTAATAAAAACAGAAGAATTTTGGCCCAGCTTAGACAATTAATGAGGTTTTTTGTTTCTCTGGTTTGTCTGTATTCTGGCATTAATAAGGCCGTTCGCCAGTTTGGTCGTTACACTTTTTTTACGTTGATCTGATATCTAGTTATTGTACATACCTTGCTATTAAAAGTTTAGTTCATTGAAATACACTCATTTGCAAATCAATTTGGTTTTTTTTGAGAGAGACTCACCTGGAACCCAGCTGAATCTCCCGTTTGTGATGTTTTCAGGCAACTGAATGTGCTGCACCAGGCCGCCTCATGTTCCAGTTGCCACGATATTCGAGATATCGTGATACATGTATATTCGTAATGCACTACTCATAAGGTTGCTGAAAACTCTTCGACAGCCCACGACCGGTTTCGCCCTTCTTGGGGCTCATCAGGTAGGCCTACCTGATGAGCCCCAAGAAGGGCGAAACCAGTCGTGGGCTGTCGAAGAATTTTCAGCAACCTTATGAGTAATGCATTTAGTTTATTGAACTTTTAATGAACGAGCCCAGCCACCGAATTCACAAAAGCAGAATCATTGCATTATTTAAAAGTAGAGCGATTTTTGATAATATAAACAACTCTTTGGAGGAGTTAATCCTTTTGATGAATGAAAGAATGTCCCATGAAAGAAAGTCCCATACTGACTGGTCTATTTCCTGACGGTTAGTTTGACAGCATCTAGAGATACTGGTAGCCCAGATGCTTTGATTGCCTCTAGATCGGGTGACTGTTGATCTTTTCGCTAAGCTTGGCAAGTTGCTTTCAGACGCTTCGTCACGACCCTACCACGCATTGATGATGTCTCCGCGATTGATAACGAAACGTCTGCAAGCAACTTGCCAAGCTTGGCGAATTGATCAACATCCACCTGACTGTTGGCCCGTTGGTGCCATGGACCTTTCCCTGTTTAGTGTCTGCCATGTTTTGTTACTTTTTGGATACAAGTGTTCGCGTCCACTCCATACACCAACATACACACGCACGCACGCACGCACGCACGCAAGCTAGCAAGAAAGCTGAATATGTGAGTTCAACCAGTATGCTTATCGCTAACTCTTCGGCTCTGCAGCAAATCGATCACATTCTAGTGAACTTTTCTCACTTGCCGTAGAGATGTAGGACTACGGACTGAGTGTTATCAACCCTATCTTAAGACGCAATGTTCTTGGGGTTCAAACTGTGAGAATCATCCTTTATGAAGTGGATGAACAGAATTGTTTTTGGTGAACATGGATTCCGATCGTCATATTCTATATTTTGATTGACCTGGATCTCTGAAATGCCACTGTAACCTGGCGTCTCAAAAAACCTCAAGAACCTACTTTTGGTATTCAATTGCTAGCTTACAGTACCCAGATTAAAACTCTGAGTCTAGCCCTTTAAAAGGTTGATTCCTGTCTGAAAACATTAGAAGTCTCGCCAAACATTATTGACTGCAGGCTAATTTGGTTTTGACCGGAGGCACAGTCGGATGCATCACGATCTCTCGTCTATGACAGTCTCTGCAACGTTCAGTCGAAAAATATCATAAACGAGGGATTAAGCTGCATTCACAAAGGGTCTACCTGTGTCTGCCTGTTGAGCCCCAAAAAGGGTGAGACCGGTTGTTGGCTGTCGAACAGACTGCATCAGCCTTACGATCAGTGTGTTACGTCTAGATTGTAAATCTGTCCCCCTCAAGCTAATCATTATCTGTGATGACATACCGAACTGGAACAAAACATATGGCAGAAGCAGATGTCTTGGAAAGTCCAGAAACTGTAGCATACACGTAGTCTATCAACACACGGACAGAAAAAAATGGTGTAAGTGTGGAGACTGTGCTAAACGACATGTTGACGAAAGCAGACTGAGAAGTTTTCTGCATTTTTAGCTTGGCCAGACTTCTGGCAGTGTTTGCATATAATCGGTTCAAAAGCAAACCCATAAACGAAGACGTTGATGTGGCTTCTAGAACCATGAACTTTCACTCACAATGATGTTCCCGCCCGAACCACAAAGTCGTCTTTGTTACTTAGCTTTGTTCACTCTGGCTGACTCTAACATTACTGTAAATGTTTCCTAGCTGAATCGTAACTAATTTCACCTTCATATATGCAGTAATCATCAAGATTCTGTTGTTATCCTTGGACTAAAAAATATTCGTTTGCATCGATCGATAATGAAAACCGAATAACAAATCTGCATTTGCCTCTGAAATTACAGGAATAGGCCCACCGAAACTATTCGACTACGATCACCGTAAGTGAAACAGTTTGTATGACGATCCGTATAACGTGCGGACCTGTTTCTTCAAAAGAACTAGCTAGTTAGAATTTTGACAAAAGACCTGAGGTAACTTTATTTCTGGAACACTGTGTGGGTTTTCGCGTTGACAGTTAACAGCTTATACAAGACCGGTCATTAAGCGCCTGTCAGGATTGTAGGTTGTATTGAAACAAAGCGCGTTTAAAGTCCTTACGGTCGTCTGTTTAACAGTACTTGTAAAGACTCTTCTGTGTTTGGTACAACAGCTTTCTGGCCGCGTGCAATTCACATAAGTTTCCCTGCAGGAACCTTCCGCGACAGACGATTTTCGTCACTTTCAACCTGTTTGCAATCGATGGAGTAAAGTAAAATGAAGAAAACCAAGTCTGCTTAGTGCAAAAATCAAATGAACTAATTCTCACTTCCTAAAAACCGAAAAAGTCGTGAAAAATCTACTTGTTTCCAAGAACCAAGATGAACTTTTATGTTTATCTGAATCGATGCGTACTGACAAAACAGTACAGTTTTTTATTGATAGCAAGGTTAATCTGACAGCGAACCTAGGGCAATTTGACTGCAAACGTTTCGTCGCCAACCGACGTGACGTCATCAGTGTGCTGTTAGCAGGCGGAATGAGTCGTATCTTTGGGTCAATGGTTTTGCTTTGATGAACATTCAGTGTACGCTGATATCGCCAACCTGGACGGAACTTCGATTACTACTAGCTGTTCTGTGGGTTCTATCGATTGTTTGATATCCTGCGTCCCCATTGATCGGCAGTCACGTTATCCTTAAGTCTACGTTCCCCTCGTTCTCTGGTAGGTGCAGGGTTGATCTGCCCTTGGGCTACCTGGGTTATGATTTGTGTACCTTGTTGACCCTTGTGATCCTAAGGAGTTTCTTGTGTTTCTAACACCATAGTCGGATATTTCTGATAAGTTCTGTTTCGGTACTGCTCCTTCCCACGTAATGCGACGTAAATTTGATCTAGTTCAAAGCGTCGTTTAATCGAATCCGTCATGAAGTGCCATTCTTCCATGTATGTGTAAAAGTTGTTCTAGGGAGCACTGATCGCATCCCAGCTGCAACTTACCCGTTTTACTAATCTGTGCCTCAAATTTTCAGGCAGTTACGTGGCAAACACACCCTGGTGTCCAACTGGAACAGCTAAACATACTTCCGGTAAATATGTTTAACACAGTATTTAAATTCCTTCTTTCACCTGTTTGATTACTTATTT
The DNA here is from genome assembly GCA_003604175.2 of Clonorchis sinensis. Taxonomy (NCBI): domain Eukaryota; kingdom Metazoa; phylum Platyhelminthes; class Trematoda; order Opisthorchiida; family Opisthorchiidae; genus Clonorchis; species Clonorchis sinensis. The sequence continues at coordinate 10,137,067 of CM030374.1, read as the reverse complement.
TGTCTCATCTAAAAGACTATAATAATAAGAGTAAGGTTGAAGTTGGGAGGTATCTCAGATCGGTGATAAACCCTCTGGGGCAAGGTAAGTGGTATCGATTTTACCCAAAAAGTGCAATCCAACCACGTTTTTACGGGTTACCAAAAATTCACAAGGAAGGTGTCCTCATAAGATAAATAGTGGGCTCACCACCACATGACCTGGCCAGATTTCTAGCAGGTATCCTTAAACCACTTGCCGGAAAGTCACCCACGCACATCCAAAATTCATATGACTGCTAACGAAGTAGCTGGGTTTCGGTTAGAACTAGACGAAGTTATGGCTAGTTTTGATGTCAACTCGATGTATCCCAATGTCCCTAAAGCGGACGCTGTGGAAGTAGCGAGAAGGCTTTTACTGGCAGCCACAACGCTGCAAGAACTAACGCAATTCTCCGTAGACGAAATAGTTGAAGACATACAAGTATGCCTAAACCTCATTCATTTTGTTTTTGACTCAATTATATACTCGCAAGAACACGGTCTAGCGATGGGATCACCAATATCCTCGATTTTGGCCAGCATGTACATGGGAGACTTTGAACAGAAAGCTTTGAACGGATTCGAGTGTCCGCCAAGTGTTTCCTGGCGTTACGTAGGTGACACGTTCGTTGTGATAAAACGAGATAAGGTAAACAAATTCTTTCAATACCTTAACATTTTGGGCCCTCGCATTAAGTTGAGCATCGACCTAGAGTTTACATCGGGTACACCACCTTTCCTTGACTACATGACACATAAGAGTGGTGGGAAATTGAAAACCACTATTCACCGGAAATCAACAGATAGTGGTGTGGCCTTAAACTACTCCTCAACACATCCATGCTAGTATTAGTTCAACGATATTTAGGAGAGTAATGGCACTGTGCAGCACAACTTGAGGTAAAAAAGCGACTTCAAGATAGCGGACACCCAGTGGGTTTAATTAAGCGGCAACTAAGAAGGGTATTGGTGCCAACACCACGGCCCAACAAAGAGTGGGTCGGTACAGCAGTCATTCCATACAAAACGGGGACATCTGAAGTCATTAGAAGGGTACTGAATACGGCTCATATTAGAGTGGCATTCCAGAAGGGAAAGAATTTACGCTCGATGTTGGTGTAGTTGAGCGATCGCCTTCCGGTTTATAGGAACTGTGTATACAAAATAAAATGCAACGGCTGTACGAAGGTCTATATAGGTCAGACAGCCAAGGAATTGCACGTCAGAATCTGTTAGCATAAGCGATCCATTAACAGATCACCGAGAAACATAGATGGATATCAGGCGATAGTCAAAGATTCTGCATTGGCAGGGCATGCCTGGGCACAGGATAAATTTGGAAATTGTGGACATTCTGAAACGGAGGTTAAATTCACACCACAGCGACTGGTGGCCGAAGCCGTGGAAATTGCCAAGTATCTCAGCGTCAATAGAATTGAGGGTGTGGAACTGGCAAGCGTGTGGAGAGCGGTTTTAGATCAGCCGAGATGACGTGAGGTGGTGTGCAGTTATCAGCAAAATGGTCTGGGGCTAAAAGTAAGAAATCCAAGCATAGTAAGAGCCAATTAACCATCCTCAACCCCACCCCCGAACCAACTGTCCAGGCATCCCTCGACGAATACAGGCGAACAAAATCTGTGAACGACCCCAAGAGGAATATTCCATTAAGGTGTCCTAGACAGAAAAATCCAGGCTGCAAAAATCCGGGTTTAACATGAAGACAACTCCCACCTAACCAGTCTACCGTAGATGTTGCTCATCCCCACTAACAAAAAACAGGAACATCACACTGATACCCAGCACTGATCAAGTCGGCTAGGCATAAGAAGTCTCACGGATTGGTTCCCTGACTGCCTTCAAACCCAATCAACCTGCTTACTTACTCAACTGGCATGACGAAGCCTTTGTGTCAAAAGCGAAACGTTGCCCAGCGATAAATCTACCGATTGTTTACCAAACCTCTCTGAAATGATAACTACCCAATCGGCCCCAAAAGTTTTCCAACTGAGCAAAACACTTTCGTATGCGTATAGATCCAGTACCTTGAGGACGTTCTTCGAAATCATTAGTTTATAAAGATTTGAGCGAAAATCAAAAACATGCCCGGGTTAGCAAGGTTCACAACCCAGCAGAGACAATACAAATATCGTTTTTTGAACCATGCTGTAAATATTTCAGATTATGACCAAGACAAATTTGTGTGGTCGAAGGCTGTTCTCTTTGTTGGGCTCTACTTCTCCTGGTGGCCTGTCCATTGAGCATACAACCCGGGTTTCAATACTTAATAGCAACTGACTACATCATTTGGAGGAGCGCCTGGAAACCATGCTAAATCTAAATCCACAGAGATGGTAACTCAGACAGGGTTTGCCACAATGCACTGAGATTAGATGCGTGTCATTTTTTGTTTCTGCTACAATCGGGCCTAGGCGAGTCTCAGTAGAATGGAGACAGAAAAGTTTTGAGTAAGCTGTTCATGCCACGTTTGCTGCACCATTATGACGGGGAAATATTCCATCCAAGGCTTTAAATCCAACATTCTGCCAAATACATCTACCAGATCCCATAGGGCAAACTCGAAGAATGTCCTGGAACTACCGTGGGTTAACCGGCAAGATCAGTTTGCTCAATGACAAAGGCAGCTTGAAATCAGATGGTTTGGGCGGGACCGTTTAGACCCTCACTGGGACTGGTGCCTTATCTACCATACCGATACAATGATTTTTTTGCTCAAGCGAACCGAACAACATTTGTCTCAGGTATTCTAAAGCGTTTGTTCACGTAAACAAAGCAGTGTCGATCAAAAAGAAGCTGTCTAGCGAGAGGGTGTGTTTGTGTCGACTGCTTTTATGAACAACAGAGCCCAACTTCGAAGGCCATTTCTGTCGGGCAACCTTCCCAAATTATTCGCCCAATTTGAGAGCGAGAGAGCGCATTTCCATCTGTACTGATCCTACGTAGTATTTTGTTACCAGCTGACAAAGAAAGGAGTATAAAACATTTCAGTGAAATAAAACATGTGCGCAGATTTACTTTAGGTTAACATGTCTTCCTGTGCTGTCTACTCTATGAACGTCAGTGTCGATGCCCGTTGTTCATCTAAAATTTGTTTTGTGGCTACTGAACCCATAAAGTTCCCAGTGGAGCCAGACAGCAGCTTTCAGCATACCATTAGTCTGTCAGTTTAACCGATGGATAGTGTAGCTGGGATGGCCCAAGTGGTTAGAGCGCGAATTTACTGACCGCAAGGTCCGTGGTTCGAACCCGACTTCTGCCTGTCGACTTCCCCTGTCTAGGCTTGCAGTAGCCCAGCCTGCGTGCAACCTTCGGGTGGCATGGTAGTTAGGCACCGAAAGGGTGCTACAGCTGAATGAGTAGCTAATACTCGGGAAAAAACTAGTCAACTTGTTTATCTGCTGCTCACAGGATAATGATAGACTAGTTGTCGAATATTCGGGATCAAAAGCCCTTTCGGGTGTGCATATTCATGGTGTTTAGCATTAGGAAAAAAGAAAACCCTGTATTTCCATGTGACTTTCCGGCATTAACAGATAGAATGATGTTTAACATGTGCCGCTTCCCACATTGCCGACATATTCCGCACGAACTGAACCTCGGTAACATTCTGTCCTAACATTTCCCTTCCTGGCCTTACCCAGTACACTGAACTTAGACCGGGTAGAAATTTATTAACCACGTTCAACCGCTGAAACTCGGTTCCTTTGTCTAATTGGCAACTGATTTTTTGTCACGGCTATTGAGAATTTTCTATGTTAAAACTTTGGACAAAATGGCAAAAGACTTTTTTAAAATCTGTTCCAGTTTATACGGTTATTTTGGAAGGACCTCCCCAACCCGCATGGACAACCAAGTCACGCCAAAAGTTGGCCTACATGCTTTCGGAGACAAAGTTTAGTACGGAGAATGTACGTCAGTGGATTATACCTCTTCTCTCGTTAAAATACTTCAGTGTACTAGCGCAGTCTCTGAATAGGTAGCCTAGAGGATATGACAATCTCGTGTTTACGTTTTACTCTAGTGCTGTGGTAATACTGGCCATGAACAATGCACGTGTTACAATGCCGACCACCTGTTCCGACATTCCACTAGTTACGTTGAAAAAGATCTACGTCTACTTAGCTTCCTCTGAGTATCACCGCAGAATCATCTAACGAAAAGTTTATAAATTTTGGGTATTTTCTTAGTATGGCAAGCGGTTAAGGAACAAAACTGATGGTCTGTGGTTTAAAACCAACTGACTGTTGTACTGTTGTACTGTTGTACTTCCCTATCAAGGCCTAGGCCGCGTGACAGTGTATTAGCAGTCGTCCTGCCTCCACGTTTTGTGAGAGTGATGCACATTTGAGTTGGAGTCTACCAATCTGCTAGGCTCATATAACGAAAAGTAAGCCGGGAAACTTTTTCGTCTAAAGACCCTATCCTGCTGACCACCAGTGGCGATGATGATCACTGTTCATCTTTTTCCGTTGTCAGCCGCTCAAACCGCTTATCTCATAGGCCGGAGACTGATCAATAAAACTCTGCTTGCATCCACTGGGGCCGCCTTTCAAAACAACTCCAAGATGTGATGATGCTGATTGACGAAAAAGGAAAGACAAATGGCCGACCCTGAAACTTTCGGATTCGGTGATGATCACATCATCACAGTCATCATCATCATCCTCATCATCGTTATCGTCATCATTATCATCGTCATCACTGCGAGTAACATCACTAGGGTGGTGTGGGGTACTGGCTTCAAGAACTGTACAGTGGAGAAAGAACCCACACGCCGTCGAAAGTTAAGTTGGGTGAATAAAAATCAGTTAAGATAATAACAGACTAATCTGTAGGTCAAGATGCCGAATATATGAATGTTGTCGCTCGCTATGGATTACGGGATGCATGAACAATCCCAGACAGCGTTTTACTCCTTTCAGTTCGCCAAGCTGAAGCTGAATTTCCCGCAACTAATCGACTCCTCAGTCTTCATCCTCATCCCGATTCCATCCAACCCGCCTTTTGTTTCCTGAGGACTAATCACGTGCATCAAATATCCACAAGGTGGAAAACCGATATAGTAAGAAAGCCCATCTTGTTTCCATTGCGCACTTATGTTGTCATTGAACTAAAGTTAAGTGAGAGTTTTCATAGTTTTCATCAATCTTATGAGTGATATGTTCCGGTTGGAATTCAGGTAGATTGGCACAGAGTAAACACTCAATTCTCTTTCACCTTCTTAGGACGTCAACCTGGACTCGGATCTCGATGATATTTTGGAGACTCAAGGCTACCTCCTCGTCTCCTACAAGGTGTACATGCAGGATAACGAAATGAGGCCTGAACTACTGAAAATTCGTAGCTCGGAAGTCGAAGACTTGAGAATAGTGCGAAAGGAATTGACATGTAAGTTGTTGATCCAAAGTTTCACGGATCTAACGTGTCATATGGACACTAAAATAGGCTTTGCAGTGTCAAGAGCTGTGGTTGAAAGAAGTTCAGTCGAAATGCCAAGCGTCACAGCAGTCGGTCGCGCATGAGTTTTTTTGTATAAATGCTATCAGCTATCAGAATATCGACGAAACCTTCGGCTATGAAGGAAGCTTCAACTCCTCAAACGTCTATCCGTGCGCCGAAATGCAAAAAGTAGTTCAAAGAAAGTTGAAGTGGAACTGGGAAAACAAATCCATCATAATTCGCACGACACTATGTTAACAAATTTTCCGTCTAAAACAATAGGGCCCTTTTATCAATTTCGTCATGATAAAAGAAGAGATGCGACGCCGTAGGCTGACTGTTTTTACATTTTTTTTGGACACGGACGCAATTATTGTCCTCGAAGCTTGCCAGCAAGTCAGGGTTGTGAATTCACAAGACTTGGAAGCAGTCTAAGGGGGCCAATGGGACGACCGGTATGAAGAACCTGTTCAGTGGTCAATGAGTGTTGGCCTCGATCTAGCATATTAACCGTGCAAGTTGATTTCAGCGTTGCTTAAATCAGAAATTTTGGGGTGCGTTCAGGGACTGGACAGTTTTGACGTTGCTTCTTACTTCCAATGCGTGTGTATGGTATGTGAACTGAGACTACATGGTGGGGGAGAGAAATATTAAACGAACTATCTGCTCGCTTGTGCAGGTGAACTCCTCTGATGGTGTACACTGGATGCAATAGTGCGGCCGTATAGACACTATTTAGAGCCGATATCGTTCCTTGCATGTGGTCATTGACTACAATTAGTCGTCTTAACGCTGTAGAACTTTCAAGCTAATTCGTTATCCAAATACTTGCATGTGGTCATTGACTACAATTAGTCGACTTAACGCTGTAGAACCTTCAAGCTAATTCGTTATCCAAATATCATAAAAAATCTCGCAATGATTCACCATCGTCCCGATTAGTTCCACGACTGTCGTACTCAAATTCGTCACGGCGCAGTGAACCGGCTGACTTCAGTGTGTCTGTCGTCTCGACAGAGCGCCGGAGCGCCGACTCATCCACCAACATCGCATGGCTGTTGTAATCGCGTGCGCACCCCAGGTTTTCGAGACTGGTGAGGTTTTCCGAAGCACGGATAAAGTCAGCGGAGTCCAAAAAGGACAATTCAAGAGGCTTGTTCGAACCATGCTTCTCAAACCGAGCAAGACCAACTGAAGCAGGGTTTAAAAGTATTCAGCAACTTGCTAGTCCATTGCGCGTAAAAGTGCGATTTGTCCGCGGACCTACCACATGTCACGCACACTTATGCGTGCAGCTGGAATGGACCACTAGGACTGACTTCAAATGAGCCGCGAGCCATAAGGAGGGTTGAACATTTGTAGGCCAGTATGAAACAACAGAGATCATCTGGCTCCGGTGAAAGCGGGACCGAGGTGGCTATATGAAATTTATTGAAAAAATTGTTGTAATGAGAGGCAGACCAGAAGACTGGATAAGCTGTGTGATGCGATGTTTAGCATATAAGCAAATCACAGCCGACCTCTGCAACGGAACTATCACCAAGATCTCAGTGAGTATGTGAGAGAGTTAAATGCACAAATGAGCCTATCGCCACCACACTTCAGATATTCGCTGTTCAGATAACTTGGAAGTCTAAGACGGGTGTTCTCGAAAGTAGCCAAGCATACAACGATTCAAGCGGACTAAACTGTGAGTGTTTTATGCCAATGGTTTCCTCCATTCGTTGGGCTTTTGGTGCTTACAGTAGTGCCAGCGTCTTGTCTAATGGACGGAATCTTTTCGATAAAAGTTTATTTGGTCGACTGCCTTTGAACCTCGTTCCGGCAACTCCAACTGAGTCGTGGTCTCTGAGTCTAGACCCGGACTTAGCTCTTGCGGATGATGTCCTTCTGTTTTTATTGATAACGTGATTCCCTCATAAATCGCTCCTACTAGAATACCAGTTGTGGTCCCCTACTTTGATGGACAGTTGGCACCTTCGAAGTTCCGTAGGATTTCCCGCTTGTACGCACTTCCCTGACATTGTGGACTTGGGAAGACCTCAAAAGTTTTCAAGTAACCGACCACCGCGATCTCCGTAGCATAACAAGTGTTAACCGGCTGCAGCGTATACAAAGCGGAACAGGTATTAAGTGAGTACTTGGGAGTAAGTCGAATTGCTCGAGCAGCAGATAGGGGTTATCAAGTTGATGAACGGGTTGCGCACTTCGGATCACCAACTACCAAACAGAGCCGCGTTTTCTGCTCTAAATCCTTGTTGGCGAAATTTCGCGGGGGGCAGGCCATGATGCGGCAATGCGAAAGGAAAGCTGCGACTAAAAAGTTATGCGCTATAGCATCTCAGCGCATTCTCGGGGTGGGGGGTTCAGGTGATAATCGTTGAGCGCGACTATAAATCCTACGGGACATGGCACGAAAACGATCTCAGCGACAAACTTGCTGTCACTTATCAGCCGGACTCTCTAGTAAATGCGTGTTTATCGATGTGGGATTGGCTTGTGTTAGGTGAAATCTGAAATTGAATTTGGATCAGTCCCACTTACAGCGTTGCGCTCAAATGCGTTTATTTCAGTGGTTTCGAAAACTGTTGACTCCTGACCCTTGGCTCATTAATGTGAGTCTCCACCCCTCCCCTTCCCGGTCCAATTTTTCTAGGGCTTTCCCCATCCATCGTTGTATGCACATTTAAGTACCTCCGTCCGCTAACAGTATCGGTGCGATGTATTTGCTTTTCTTGTTAAGCACCGTAACTAGTACATCTGGATGTGTTTTTTCCAAGCGTCACTTGTTTGGAGCTGCTGTTGGTTTTTATAGTCATACAGGCACTGAGACCTTGTGTGTTAGACATTGGACCTCCTACAACACAATTTGGACGCTAGGAAGACAATTGGGTTACGAAAAGATGACCTAGTGTTGGCACATTTCCAGCCAATTAGACTTCACAAGTTACCTCATCAATTTTCCTGTCGAAAGCGTCTTTGAAGTTAGCTGCTGCTGCTGCTGCTGATCGAATGCAATTAAACTGTAAGTCCAGTTTAGCATTTTGTCCCACGCACACACCAGAGCCAATAAAAAACTACAGACTCGAGGGGATCGCTGTCTGAATAAGGTTGTCTATTCAAAAGGCAAGAATTACACTCTGGTTACCAAGCCGTTCATATGTCTTGCAACCGTGTTTTCGACTTCTAAGTGCGTAATTGTCTAATCCATCCGACGAAAGTTATTCAATATCGGAATAAGCCAACCAGCCGTTTTCTTTATTTCAGGGCCCAATGCGCGCTGCAATAAACAACCACGAGATTTTTACAAGCTAAGTAAGTTATAATGATTTTTTTCTTAGAACGATCGAATTCCATTGCCCAAACTAGCCGCCTTTGTAGATAAAGATCTTTACAAGTTTTTGTCTCTCCGAAGCGGTCATGGTCAATCAAGTCATCCAAATGCCAGCTCCATATCACGGGAATGAAGAACAAAACCAAGATCGATCCTTTTTAAGCCAATGGATAATTTACAAGGAACTAGAGAAATATGCCATTGAATATATTATGAATGTAAGATAAACTACTGAAAGTGAAACTGGATCCATACACACCCGGATTGTACTATCCACACCACATAATTTGTCTTGAGTGGATATATTCGAGACGCGGAAACTGAGAAGATTAATGTTTCACAGGTTAAACTGACGAATTCGGAACCAGATTGGACCGGAATATTTTCAAAACATATATATCCTTAGTATATATCCTTATGTACTACAGTAACTATAACTGCAGCCGGGCTTTTGTCTGACACGTTGATTCAATCATTTCTGATGCCTGTATAACTTTCAGGGTGTCGACTTTGTTACTCACCCGATAGACTGTATAGATCAAACTAATTTGAAAAGGAAAACTGCCGCATTTACGAAACAAGCGTGACTCGCTCTAAAAACTGGTAAATTCCTGAAACCGTTCCAGACGGATTTGTTTCAGTCTAAATCAATTTCATATGTTTTTGATACAGAAACTCTTGGTCCTCTTGAAGTTTTCGCATTATGGCAACAGCTTTTCGGTGTCTAGGGGTCATGTTACCCCAACGAAGCACGAAGGCGGGCACATTGTCGGATTACCCAAGCCTAGACAGAAGTCGAGATAAAGAGGTTGGATTCGAACCACGAACCTTGCGGTCAGTAAATTCGCGCTCTAACCGCTTGGTCATCTCGCATTATGATAGATGTTTCATTGTAAACACTGACTTTAGGATTTCCTGATCAAAGTGGCTTGGCAATATCGGCTCAAACCAGGCTCCTTATTGGTCACAAAGCAAATGGTTTGCCTAGCTAAACGCCTTAAGAAAACAAAGGTAGTGTTTTGTGCATGCAGCTTCATCATGATACTATGTGGTTGGCCCAGGAATCAGGCGAACTAATCATGCCGGTTCCATCTGTTCATACTGCACTATCGGTTCCTAAATTGTAATTGATATCTAGTGACAGTGTCACGTGCAGAGAAACCGAAAGGTTTTAGTGCACCGAGATCCACGAGAACCTCAGGTCCGACATATTGAGACCATTTGGTGCCAGTTTGATGAAAGCGGACTTCTGGTCTCAGCAAAAAACTAAAATTTCTAGAGAGAAAAAAACAGACGGTGTAACTGTAGGTTTTCTAACTGTTGGAAAAGGCGAACCGTAAAGTGCATGGGGGGATAAAAGATGTTTCAGAAACGCAACACGTTATTCCCCAACCATCTTCATAAGAATAACGGTCGGTAAAACTGATGTTAATCAGCCATGGGGGCTTTTAACTTCAAACTGAAAGACGGACAATTCTAGTGGTTGCGGTTTTAGGACCGATGAGTCTCATACAAAGGCTTTCCATACTTGGCAGGTTAACAACACTATCACTCAACAGATATCTATATCGCTACAGATCACTCTTTATGATTTGTGCGGCTTGTTCCTGAGGAAACAGTTTACTTTGAAGTAGAAAAGGTCGTAAATTAATACGTGTCTGTCGTACTACGCTTCCAGAACACCCACAGATGTTTGTTGTGTGGAGGAGGAGAAACAACAATTCTATGAGAACCGATAACAATGACGCAGATTATTCTCTAACCGGAAGCATGAACGTTATCACACCCCCTGATTAATCGAGGGTGCTCAAAAACGAACTGATTCTGGCTATAGTTTGTTAAGTTACAGTTATTATCGCTTAGAACAGTGACTGAGGGAATATCTGCGTGTGTCGCAGTCTCCTTTTGCAGGAAGTACGTTTTTCACGACCTCCACGTTTCTGGTTAAACGCCACGCCATTAGTTCGCTAATCCCATTTTCGATTTCTTTGGTTGTTCGTTTCCGTTCCGATCCACTTAGTGGTTGCGTGTTTCTTTAGTATCATCTGATACCTAGAGGTCATTGCTTTGTCGTAACCCTCAAAGTCCCATTCGGGTTTTTGGACGTCTAACCCGGTTATCACTGTTATACAAACTAAGGTTTATACTCAAGTTGCATTGTGTTTTGAACAGGTGTTGCAACCGCGTCTGGTTTGAACCCACAGGGCTTGAATGTGTCCAATCTATTTTGTGGACTTTGTATGAGATTCGATACAGTAAAAATCAAAACAGATGGTAAATCGTTAAAAAAACTAATGCTTTCCTAATACCTAGTACCTGACCACTTGCTGTAGGTAACAATGGAAGTGAGGCAAAACTTCTGCAATTGGGATAATTCCAGCCATATTATTCATGGCCTGAGGATGAGCAGTCCTCTCTATTGGAAAACGTTACAAAAAACATTCCACCGAGAGCTGCACATAACCTACAGCAGTGCAAAACATTCAGTAAACCGTGAACAGTGAGCCGTCGAAAGAAATCTCTCGAACTTACGTATTTGTTTGTCTTTGTACTGTTTATCTGGAGCTGATTTTACTGCGTCCGCTTTGATTTCACCTAATTCAAAATCTGCAGGCGAGAATGCGGACTGAAGATCATGACTGAAACGACATATCAGATCAACGTTGAGTGGTTTTAATGGATCCTGTGTTTAAGGAATGACTTGGCCGCCAAGATCGCCATTCTGATAGAAGCGGAGGATTCGTCTGGTAGATTAATAACCAGACATTTGGGAATTATGTTGTACTTTATGGTTCTCTCAGTTTGCCTCCAATCTCGCCAGTCGAACATATTCCTATGACTGTTGTTACCGTTATCCCTAAAGGTTACTTACTGAGTTCAACTTTTTATTTAGCACGTGCGCCTATGAAGCGGAAACAATATGCGTTTTTTCGAGTCCGGAAACGGCACACTTAACTGCATACCATATCACACTGTTTTTCCAGTGGAACGAGTAAGCAAGTGTTTTTGGAGGTTGAAGTTAACCCCTGTAAAATACCGTTTCTACTGTGGAGAAAACACAACACAGTCTTCTATAGCCAGACATTATTTACACAGATCATCAAAGTGATCCCGTCCCAAATTTGCTATACATATTCGCCATCGAAACTTACATGTCCTGAGGTTTGCCGTCGCATCAGAATAATAAAATAAAATAAAAACACAAACCCCGGAGCCGGACAAGGATGCAAAGAAGAAATCAATAGAACTACGAACTATGCAAAATAGGAGGTACACCACCAACCAGCCAAACACCCGAGAAGCCGACCACGACGCAATACAGACCACGAACGGACCAACCGGAAGAGACAATAATGGGCGGCCCTTTCAACAGTAGCATGGCCGTAGAAAGCAAGAAATACAAACCACAACGCGACACAGATTGTGATCGGTCCATCCAGAATCCAAGTACGATGATTGTCAATGGCCAATCAGGTTACAACGCAAAAGCTAGTCTTTGTAACCTGTATAAACGCAAGCACGAAGAGAGGGACTACCCATCCAACAGATCACTGAAGATATCTCCTCGAATGGTGATGAAACGTTTGCAAATCAATTGCCAAGCTCGGCGAGCAGATCAAAAGCCACCTGATTAAATACCAAATGAAATACTTCATTTTGTACTCAGGGGTAACATCGAGTTACTCTTAGCCTTGGTGAAAAATCAGGTGGTATTTTTCGTCCAGTCTACCAACCCATCCGTTCTATACACGTGTGATTAATTGTGTAAGTTGTTGCGACAACCATTCGCTGGTTATTGACCTTGTTATTAACGAGAAAGTGCGGAACGGTTACATAGATCTTTTTGACCTAAAATTCATAGCCCAGTAAAGCCTTGAATCGTCCATAATCAAATACATTGAGTACACAGAAATTGCACAATGCAGAGTGAGAAGAGACATTTTCCCTCACGAATGTTCTATGAAGCTAACTTTTATAGTTTTCTGCGAGTGGTAAGCCATTTATTCTAACAAATTCCTCTTGGATTTTTCCCTGTACATAAGCGCTTCCTCAATAAAAACACCTAGCTGCTTTGCCCGTGAACTTGACTTCACTTACCAGGGAGAGGACTATTTTAGCTAATCCATCATACTGCTTACAAGTAATATCCTCACTTCTTTCACAATTCACGCAAGATACCCGAGTACGAATACCACTCAAAACTGAGGGGCCACCACAGGCTTGGAGGCCGACAGCGAGTGAACTCAAAGCTGCCGTGGTTGAAGCGCGCAATTCTGTGAGTGAATTAAATACTTTTACAGGTCACTTCATACGTACACGTAGTCTGTGCCCTGTTGACTTCAAACAAATATACTTGATTGATAGTTGCCTTCATCCGCTGAATTACCCATTGAAAAAACTTGGAAACACAGAAAATTACTGTGAGGAGATTTGATAGTTTTTTTTTGGGGGGGGGATTTCGTCCTGTCAGGGATATCACTCTGTGCTGTAAAGCCGAGAAGTTCTGTGGTGATACTTTATTCTTATAAAGAATCAAAGCAGTGTACATCTCCCGAAACTCGGAACGTTTTGGACTTTCAGATTTCCGGCTAGTTGTTGAACACCTGACTGCTCATGGTACTTCAATATTGTTTTGCCTGAAAGAGACTGACTTGTCTTTATTAGACAGAGAAACACGTGATAAACCCGAGTAACATTGTCCAGTCATTTGTATGCAATGGACTGCAATTCCACACAGTATAATAAACTAAATTTATCCGGTATGTCCACATTACAACATCAAGTTGTTTCCGGTCTGCTCAAAACTAAGAAAATATCACAGAATTGTTGTAAACTGACGCAAACACTCAAAAGATTTCAGTCCAGTCATACTGCAAGCATCGCTGGGTGTAGTGGTTCGCAACGTTAGTTACAATTGAAATCAGCTAGGAAATTCATGTTCTAATTCTACTAGTCAGGTATTTTGGAAAAAAACCGTCCATGCAGCCAGGGTCCACAAGATCTTCATGTTGTCTTGCCATGTAGTACGCTATAAATGATGTATGCTGTGTTTGCCTCCCTGTTGCTTCATCAATATTTGGATGTCTGTGGCAAGTTAGTGCCAACAGTTTACGGAAAGACATTGTGGTTTTAGAGAGTTTTCCGTCCGGAAGTTTATCTTGTGTTGGGCTGGCTTCAAATGTGACATGTTTTGGGCATTAGTCAGCCTTGCCGGATGGAGATCACTGCAGTCTTTACAGGCAGGAGTAAGGGACACTCGAAATAAGTAAGTGAACAAGAAAACTCTGCGGCTCACGAAGTGCTTACTGCTGATGGTTCGCGACATCGCAAAGGATACAATGTTTCTCGGTTCTTCGTCACAGACTGAATTTACTGACAGGACGAAGTCTTATTTGAACGTGATAAAGGGTCGGAAAATTAGTTCATAATTTCCGAAACCAAAGGGAGTTCCCACTAGGTTAACAGAGTCTATCACTGTAGAGAAACCATCTGAACAGGCCTGTCAAGGTCAACCTTTCTCCCAACATGACCACGTTTTAGAGAATTTCACTAAGGAGATCAACTGAAGAGGCCAACCAGCGCTGTTTACTTTCGAATGGCGACCCCTTGACGATAATCTTTGACAGCAACTTACAAGCGGAAATAATTCGGCCAGACTGTTGTGAATGAAGTATAGCCGGTTGATTTGTCATTAATACAGCTTTTAGTACAATAGTACTTATAAGTAGGTTACTTAAGACGGACATCATCTGATTAAGCACAATTGATGCATTCTTTTCAAGAAGTACAGTTTCCATAGTCCAATTCATAATGTTCAATTGACATTTATATAAGGGGTGGTTTATGGGGACGATGCACTTGTTGCTTAGTAAATCGATTTCTGTTTTCTGCAAGCAACCGAGTAATGTGTACATACTTTACTATTCTCACTGCGTGTAAACAGTCATTGTCAATAACCAGCAGGATATGCGAAACAAGCCATATATGTATACTGAAGAAAATATAAAAGCGTGTGATACTTCACTCGGCCAACGGAGAATTTGTAAATTCTGAATCCAAACTAATCCTCCGCACACGTGAACTTGCCAGCGCTAATAAAGATATCCAATAAGGTATCGCCTTACTGAATAGCCCCAGCAACTCAGCAGATCCAATGTGAGCCATGGGTTCACACTCGTCAAATGTTGGTTATCTAAGTAACTTTGAAATACAATCTTGGATTTCGATATCGAATTTCGCGGTCTTTCCTTTTTGGGCTCATGGGATGCAAGAATCGAGTTGCGTCAAAAGTGATGTAGAAAGTTGCCTTTCTTGAAAACGGGTAAATTAGTGGAAACTCTTTGATTTGCCCTTGATTTCTTCCAGAATGACGGCGGCCTTGATTTTTTGGCCCCTTTCCCTCCTGTATGCATCGATGGTTTCACTGCTTTTGTAGGATATTGAGCAGAACTTCTGTTTGTATACTCTTCTAGCACTGTTCGCGGTACGGATTGATATGTTTTGACTGTTGTCTTCGATAACCAGGCGTGATTGAATCACGCCTATCCTCAGGGTTGTGATACAATGCCTAGTTGTTGGTGTGCGGACTGGTTGGGGATGGGACTGTTATACAAAGCTGAATGTACCTCGAATGTACTTCTCGACATTCTTTCGAGTTTGAAAATTGCACATTTCTTCATGATAGCAACAGACACGTCCTCGTTTTGGATCGGATTTCGTAAATGATCTGTCTCCTGTCTGTGAGTGGCACAAGTCTAACTTACCGCTCGATGAGCCAACATCAGATCACGTGATGTTAATCACGGGGCTGCCTCATGTTTCAGTGCGAGCCAGTCACACTGCTGATCCACCACACGTGGTAAGCCAATAAACGAAAGGTTAAGTGTTTGAATTCGCCGGTGATTTATGAGACACGCACGGGGGGGAGTCCCAGCATAAATGAAAGAATCGCATGAGTTCCCAGTATAGGTTGACTTTGCGTGCCAGATGGAACTGCATGTAGTTCGTTAAAATCTTCCCGTTCCCTACAAGAACAAGAAGCTCTTTGGCAGCAGGTTTGGTGTTTCAGTATATTCACAGCAACGTTCTGGTCCATGTACTGCCAATTCTCAGACTTGTCAAGTTTACTAGCCGCCTCACATTCTACGAAACTCGTTGTCAACTTAGCCCACAACGAAAAGTATCCCATGTTCTGCAGAATCATGAAGGGAATGTAACTGAACCGCACTAGGACAATTGCTTTGCTCTGATCTCCGGTGGAACGTGTTCTACGCTCTATATCGGAAAACCCAAGCTGCGACGACAGTGTTTACGTCCGTGTCTAACTGATCCTATCTTTCAATGCAACTACTCTGATGCTGATGCCATCTTGGTCGTATGAAGTCATCAACTGAGCTTACAGTAAATCGGTCGGGAAAAATGTTACCTAAGCAGTTTCAGGCTGATGTCTCCTGAACAACACGCTCACGCTAATAAATTTAGCCGAATTATAGGGAGTGACTCTTCTTGTTGATTGAGTTGACAACTTGTTAGACTAATACTATGCTTCAACGGAAGGGACAACAGTCGCTAATGGTGGGGTGGGGATGGTGACTGTGGTGGTTGTATTTTCGGTGACGATAGTAACGGCAGTATTGGGAGAAATCTGCACACATTATGCTACGACCGTCCCTCCTCATAAACGGGCAGTTGAGTGAGTATAAAACCACTACAACACCACTACACGCAGTTACGCTTTATAATAACAATATACATAATAATTTTCCAGCTGTAACACCCATTTTCCCAACCTGTCTGCCATACCAACCGAAGAAAGCACCAAAGCTGAGATATTACCACATGGAAGCCTGGATGGGAGGGGTTGAGAGGCTGAGGTTGGGTCCGAACCATGAACATTCCGGTTAGTATGTTCGTGACTCAAACACTGAGCCTTCCCGAGCTTACATTCTATACTACGCAGTGACATTTTCCAAGTGTACGCACTTAGTCCCAACCTCATAAGTTTATTCCCCTAATTCATTACCCAACCGATTCTGTGAGTGGTATCTGTTCCATCCAACTTTTACGCCGATTTGTACTTTTAAAAGTAAAATCGCGTATTTTAGACGGCTAAACGGTCATCCGACACTGAAAATACTTTTTTTTCGGTTCGCTGTTTATTATGTTGGTTGAACCAGTTAAAGCAAATGAGAAACCGTATTATTCCCGCAGGTTTTGATATGTCTGTCTGTTCTCAGTTTACTTGCTTTGGGAACTTGCTTTACCAACTGTTTCTTCGTTTCTTTCATCCCTTAAAGTTTATAAACGCCATACGTGGGAGTCGATTTGTCGAGGCTATTGATTTGTATAGAATTGAAGATATCCAGACGGACTGTACGGGTGGCTTGTTTGGCACTGGTACAATTGCACTGCGAGGAACTCCTCTACAGTATTACAGCAGACTGGATTTGCTCAACCTTGTGGATTCTTTCAACAGTATATTTGAAGACAAATTCCAATTCGAACTCGAAGGTCAGTCAGTTCAAATCTGCTTATCTCATACGTTTCTTTTTGTTGTATACAAAGCTGGCCCTAATAAATAATCATGTACTCATTTGAACCAGCCGACGAAACCCTCTCCTTTAGTTCAAGGTGAATTAACACAACTACGTTCTTCATCCGGACCCGTTGTAAAGTTCTCAACAACTATCGTGTGCTAAGCCGTCCATCGAGGTATGCATTCACAGCTTTTCTCACTCCGTTCTCAGTATCGGCTGTTTGGCCACAGCAGAGGTGTACCACGCGAACTCAGACATGTTTGTACCTAACACGCTCATTGGACAACTACTGAATGCTAGCGGTATATAAGGGACATTGTTGAGCGAATTCTGCTCCATATTCCATACGTGACAGGTACATAATCGCCCTACTTGGTCTTTAGTCGGATGCGTCCATGAACAAACCATAAACTTACTGTGACCAGCCTCCATGAGTTTCCCCGCGGTTGAGAAATTAAGGCATTGTGTTGGGATGTGTCTTGCGCGTAGCACAAATCTTCAGTGACAACGTTCAACCTTTTATCAGCTTTTATGAAGCTTTTTCGGCCTTGCACCATGTGCCAAAATGAACTCGACTCCAAGAGGAGCTCGGTCACTACACTTTCGAGTGCTCCGTGACTGACCTTAACCGTCAGCTGATTCGGAAAGAGCCGTTGGAAGAATCAATGTGTTCTGTAACTTTAGTTCAAGAGGACGCATTTCCAGGCGAGTGGGGGACCCGCCGGGTGACAAGCTCATATTGGTCTCCTCCAGTCCACTTCACAATCTGAGTCCCTTGATGACCATGGGCTACTTCGAGTAGGAGGTCGTTTCCGATACGTTGCTTTACCTTCCGAGACTAAGCACCTTAGCACACTGCCACAGAGGCAGTCAAACCCCAAACGTATCATAAAACATTACCACCAAATCTACGGCCATGTGGGTGCAGGACAAATGCTAGCAGCTATTTCCAACAAATACTTGCTGCTGTCTGACCCGTCCTTTCATCCCATTACTGCCATCAATGTTTTTCGCCACCATGCTACCAAATGGTAGCGCCTCTTCCAACCAAACGAAAGAACTGTAGTCGTAGACCGTTTGAATTCACCCGGGTGGACTACTTCGGGCCGCTGTTGGACAAACGAGGACGTGATACAGAGAAACCGTATTTCTGTGTATTCACGTGCATGACTATCTATGCTGTTTACATAGAGGTAGCCCATACTTTGGACAGGAATTCGCTTCTCTGTGCTTCCTCGAGATTCGGGGCTAGACGGGCAGCTCAGTGAAGCTTTATAGTAACATCGAGACCAATTTTGAGGGCACCAAGGCCGACGGAAAGAAATGTCTTTTAACTGAGGTCAGGATAAGTTTGCGACCAAGTTGCTAGAGCGCGAATGCAACTGGGTGTTCCCCGTACCGAAAGCCAGCCCTCATTGAGGTGTTTGGGATAGGTTGACTCGGAGTATCGGGCGAATTTTGCGGACCTTATTAGAAGAAAGACTGGTCGACGACGAGACGCTGCAAACAACTTTGACCGACATCGAAAAAATCCACAATGATCGCCCATTAGTAAAACTGACTTCCAATCCTAATGATTATGAAACTCTTACTAGCTGCTCCTCGGCACGAATCAGTCAACGGCTGATGAGCCTGCTGACGCACGGAACCTAAAGCAAGCCTGGAGAAACGCCAGCTACCTTGCCCACATGTACGAGAATCAGTGGATGAAGGAATAACTCTCAACCTTACAGAGAATATCCAAGTGGCTTACAAAAGAAAAGAGTTTGAAAGAAGGTGATCTCGTCTTACTAGGAGATGTTTTCACATCCAGAGGGCAGTGAAAGAAGGGAATTGCCGACAGGGCAATCTAGTCGGACGATGGAACAGTCAGAGAGACACTTATTAGGACCAGTCGGGGCACATTCCGTCGAGACGTACGCTAACTACACTTACTGGAGGATACTGCAAACTTCGGGAAAGAGTAACCAATTGGCTAATCGTTCTGCTGGCTTAATATTCGCGTGAACCCTATGGACGGGAGAGTGCTGATTCTTCCTGCAAATGAACGGTAATTAGTGGTTATCTGCCTTGCCCGTTCTAGCTTCTCACAAGCAGCATGATTTACGCCTGCTCAGTGTAACCACGTTTTGCTTCCCTGTTGTTCGTTCCCAAGGTTTTCTTGGGTCCTAGTTACTAATGTCGACATTCTGTTGCCTGTCCGTACCAACTCGACTAATTTTCGGCTGCCTGCTCGGACAAAAAATAGCGCCGCCCGGAGATCATACTCGGACTCATTGGGTGGCGAACAAGGCGCTCTCCACTGTGATAGCTCGACCCGTATTACTTTCGTATTGCATCCCACCTGATATTGATTGTTGAGATGTTGTTTTAAACGAGCCTAAATGCGCATTTCAATTCTGACAGGTAACGCATCACTTCGTCACGCTGTCAGCTAAGGAATATATAGTATATATAGTTTGTGCCAAACACACCCGTTCCCCTTTTGTCAGAGAGCATACCATTCATTTTGATTCGAAAATACCTCCGTGATGTGCTGACTGTCTTCTGCACCGTTATCCCTGTAAACTGCCCATACACACTTTCCGATTGCCGTGTGTTTGTAGATCATTTGGTACTTACTCGCCATTGCTTCCGGAAAGTTCGGCTGCCCCATTTTCTGCTCCTGCCAGTTGCGATATTGTTGACTGCACGTTCGGCTAAAATTCATGATATTTATTGATCCAACTGTCCGGAGAGTCAGTAGGCAGTGCAGCATGTTTTGCCCTCATCCATCTGTTCCTACTTCCCGTTATCTACCGGATACCATGAGCTCCATGGCTTCAACGAACCCGTAAGCTCCTTAGCGGCCCGGATAAGTTAACACATCCGTGAATTCTGCACCCGTCTATGAAAATTTCAACATGTTTGAGAATTGAAGTAAGCAGCCACGTCGCCGTTTGTGAGATGAAGTTGTTACCAAAAGTAGTGGTGAAAGGAAGAATGCCTTCGCTGCGGAGTTGTCTGTTTGAGAACACCAACTTAACAGTTACAGACTATTGAACAGGGGAGCAAAACTCTCATATGCATCTCGTTTACAAAACTGAATATCCACCTTCTCCTTGAACCGCGTCTTCCTGAACTTTTCTGGATATTTATTAACTGTTACTCAAATGCAGGCAAATTCTACAAAGAGACTCCACAAATTCCGTAACAGATCCCCCTTTTCAAGAGACGCAAAGCGGATTTACGAGAAGACGTGCTACTCACATGCCTCACCAGTAGTATCCACCGTTACAGTGGTAGTTATGGGGTAGGTCAACTCTATTAGGAATTCCAAGTTTCTATCTTCTTGGAGCGCTATAATAATTCAAAAAAATGGAATGGTTCCGTATAAATTTGGCACACTGCATTTTTACCAGCAAACATTTACTTGCGGGTCCCTCCACATGTAGACAATCGTAGAATGGGCAAACAACCGCTTAGTTTATTTAACAGGACTAGTTTTTGAGTCATAGTTTTATTGAGGTTCAAATGTGCGTTTCAGTGGTTCCGCATGAGTCTACACAGTGAATCTTCCGTGGTTATCATCTGTGTTCACCCAAGACGAACGTTTGTTCACCAAATACAACAGTGTATCCCGAGACCTACACGTTTTACTCTGTTTTCAACTTGTAGCACGGTTCACGGTTTACAGTCCGTTCTTCTGTTCGAACGCGTAGTAGTGAGTTGGCCTGGTAAGTTTTCATATATACAATATATATAGAATCATATGTAGAATCACTCCATTCCTTGCATGGTATTGAACTTGCGTGGTTGATTGCCTGTTGATTTTTGAATGTCTGCAAGCTCATCTCAGTCTCGAAAATCCTGATTTCCTAAGCCACTGGTTTATTTGTTCGCTCAATTACTATCCAGTGCGCATTAGTCCCATGAGTAATAAATGAGGAATCATTTCACCTTGTTATTCACGTTTTTGTTAGTTTCATTATTTACTTTCCTGTAACAGGCCAAGTTACTTCGCGGATAATCGCCTCATTCGCGGAGCTGTAACCGAATTTCGCCAAAGGTAACTCGCCGTGTACACAAGGCGCAGCCGCAAGAACAGTCTTACTCCGTGGATGTGTGACGTAGTCCCTCCCAGGAGCTTGAGAGTTTTTCAGTGTTTGGTCACTAGTGTCTGTGGTTCTACAGCAAAGAACGAGTGGGCTCGCTTTAGCGAATCCTCAAATATGTGGTGCGTAGTTGGGTATATACTAGTAAATCTGATTCATCAGACCAGCAGAATTGGCTTACCAGTTCGAGGTGGTCGGAGCATGCTCTACGTATTCCCAACCACCATCTACCGAAGAAAGCGCTGTTTTCTGTTCCAAGCGACTGTTGGCGAAGCAGGGGACAGGTGGTGTCATGGTAACATGACATGAAAGTAACTACTGAGTGCTGCGGGATATTCTCGTTTTCTTGGCTATGGCATACGTCTTCCAGCTTGCGCTTGGTTGGAAACCTTGCGGTATGTGGCACACAGCCAACCCCAGTGGCATGTATGCTGTCATTTCCTTGCCTGACTAACCAGCCAAAGCTCGTCTGTCGTTGTGCGCTAGGCTGAGGTAGGGCGAGGTTCAAAATGGTACTGGGTTGATCAAACTGATGGTGCCCTACTCCTAAAGGATGACCGTTTCCTCGCTAAAATTCCCCACCCTTTTGTTTTCTTCCCACTCTTTACCAATGTTATTCCCTCATAGTTGTATGACATTTTAGCGTCAGCATGTTGTACCAGTACGGTTATATCGCTGTCGATGATGACTACCTAACTAACTTCGTCCTTTTGGTCACTGTAACTCGAATAAGCCAAGCGCTGCCGAAAAGAAGAACATTGCTTATTTGTTCCATAGCTTTTTTCTAGAGAACTATAAATGTGAAGTGGTCGCTAGATTGTGGTAAGCCATGGACATCAGTCCACGCCCACCTCACTTTGCGAAGCAAATTTCATTCACAGGGCATCTCTCTTTGTGTTCTAGAAATGGGATGGAAGAACTTTCTCGATTCTTCAGAGGCAATTCCCAAGATTGGTTGTTGCATATTTGGCTATTGTTATCTGTAGGTGATCTATCGTACATTTAATCGGTGGGAGGCAAACACCAACTGAGGTTGAAACACTAGGGAATTTGACGCGGGTCATATGACCACGCTCCTGTTTTCAGTAGCGGGTCAAGTTGCGTCTGGGTTTTGCGCAAAATCTGTGGAGAAGCAGCACGTATTTGCCTAACCTCCACGTTATTCCACCAAATTGTGATAGTCTTCATTGAAAAACCAAGCACTTCTCGCTACTGTGTGCTGATGAATAGATTAGCTTGAGTCAATCTTCGTTGAATTTTGCAACTCAATAATCGCTCACTTAGGAAAGACTGACCTCAGCTTAGCCCAGCCCAGTGGTATGCACCGTCTTTGGAATTGAATTAAACCCGGTTGTGTTGGCAAAGGTATGACTTGGTTCAAGCACAACAAGTTAGTCTGCTCTTCCTCGTCTTATTTGTGCACAAGCACCACAGTTGCGCCAGAGTATCAGCCCGGTGAATTACCTGATTAAATGAAGGCGTGGTCAGCTATTGCAGTGGGAGATCAACTAATCGCACCAGGACACAAAGAGGAGCGGTCAAATGAGAACGATGTGTACGTCAATTCAGTCACATTCTAATGAAGACCGGTGAATCTTATATGTTGTAACGGTTAATGCGCTGTCTGACTCGTTTGGAGACGAAAGCAATAGGGCCGGCTTGGAAACTGGTGCATGAAGTTATACCCGATTGAGTATAATGACGTGAAACAAAGCATTATAATCTCAGTGGAAATTTCGTCCTGCTGGCTTTTGCTGGAAGGCCGCTGAGTCCCTTTTTGGGAATCACCAGCATTGCGCAACTCACGAGGACCCATTAGGGGTTTTCGAACCCGTGGCCTTCCGGCGAATGACTGAACACTTAACCGATCAGCGTCGAGCGGCTGATAGGCGGTGTGTTCACTTCCCTCCAATTTATGAGCGCCTTGCATCTACACGCTTCGCCTTGCGTTGCATTCATTTCCGTGGTCCAATTATTAGGCAAACTCTGCTTGCCCGTCCCGTCGACGCGGGTCAATGCTATTCTAAATAGGTGCTCACCAAGGCAAAAACATTGTGAACCACGTTGCTGTGCTCTGAAATCAAGCTATCCTGAAAACTACTCTGTATTGGCTTTCAGGGAAGGTTGCGCCCAAGAGTTCAACCAATACGAAACGTCCACAGTTCGCTGTCAATTATTTTTCTGTAAAAAGCATGTTTTAAAACGTGGTCTCCCGAAACCCTTTTTTGAGCACAACAAACAAGTTGCCATTTATACACCTTTGACATCCTCAGCCGTCAGTCGCTACCTGGAAACGTGGCTAGACACACCATAAAACGGAGTAGCCCCTGAAAACCCTGAGTCAAAGTATGCTGTGTTTTGAACATTCAAACAATGAGACTTGGGCTTCCTCACCAACTGACAATGCTTCGCCAAGTAAACAATGAAACTACTAAGTTTTGACCGGAAACAACCACTGCCAGTGCACCTACCTACATACGGTACTACGCAACCAGGATAGGGACGGTATTGTGCTACTGTTTTTTTGGTATACTGTCTGCAAATGCTTCACCCTCTAATGACAACAGGTTGGCTAGAAACCATAGTGCGGGGGTTCAGGCCTGATCAGATACCAGTGGCCTAACCTCCTTACAACGCATACTGACTAATCAACGTGAGGTTGAATTGACAGAAGACGTCTGATTTCGGACCAAAATATTTCCCTCAAAAAAGCTATTACGCAACTAAATTCGTAGGCCTCATCCTGACGCTAAGCTGAAGGGAAACAGTAAGCCATCATTATGTAGCCTTCACTTCTAATTACTACCACATTCAATTATTTATGCGTACAAAAAGTGTTAATACTAATAATAATAACGTGTTAATAATACTCTGGACCAGCTCAGGACTTCCGTTCACGCTGGTTTACTCACTGGTTGGTGTCGTCCTCGGTACGGGTCAATCGCATCCGCATAACATCATGACACACCAAACCAAAATGAAACCAGCATGTGTATGACTAGCCCGCTGCTGTTTATATTTCAGATTTCACTGTTAGAAAATACAAACATTCACTAACAAGTCAGTAAATGTGTTTTTTGATATCCTCTGAAATTGTTCTCCAACCCTGTGTATTCTTCCATCTACTGTAGAGCTTGACGACGAGGAAAGTGACCGCCCAACCCTAGTTGCCGTATCTCGTAACATCTGCATTCACAATTGCAGAGTTGCGTGGTGTCTAGTATCAACGTTATCGTCTGAACTGCTGTTGCTGTTGCTCTTGAATGCCGAACTACACCACCTTCCTGACCGTTGCACAAGAAACACTTGTCTTCCGAACAATTTCTCTTCCGTTCAGGCTATTCAGCCAATCATTCTATGAGGCAATTTCCAATGGTTATCTATAAAATATTTAGTATATTTTTTGGTATCAACGGCGGCACACACCAATTCACAGTATCACTTCTGCTCGCGCGCTGCACATTTTTCACATTAGCACGAATTCTCGTGTGCACAATGTTTAAGCTGAAGCATGTTTGGAACTTCTTCCCTTTCAGTCAATTTCTTGACATCTTTTTCTCAACAACAGTTTGTTCTGTGCCTAAAATTCTCAGTTTTCTTCCTTCTTGGTTGTGTTACGTGAGTCATATTCTTTATACAGAGAGTTGAAGAAGACCGAGGAGGAGATTGAAATTCACGAACCAATAGTCAGGCTGAGGAAGGAATAAGCACACCTAGGAGGGTGAGATGGCTCAAGTGGTTAGATCGCGAATTTACTGACCGGAAGGTCCGTGGTTCGAACCCGACCTCCGCCTCTCGACTTCCCCTGTCTAGGCTTGGGCAACCTGGCAGTATCCCAGCCCTCGTGCTTTCTTCGGGTGGTATGGCAGTTAGGCATCAAAAGAGTGTTGCAGCTGAACAGATGAAGAGGAGGAGAGTAGCTACCGTGGAAACGCAAATAATACTAGCAGGGTGTTCCAGGAAAGGAGCCATCCGGCAATGAACAGCATTGCGATTCAAGACGCGTTGCATTTGCAGTCAGCGTCAGCCGACCGTAGACTATAAACCTGATTACGTGTGGCTTGGAAGCTGACCGCAAAATAAAGCCTGCGAAACAGCTCTGCGCGCTGCCACTATTACTCCTGGTCATTTTCCAGCTGATGTTCTTACAGCTGACAAAAACGTTTAATGTCCAATCCAAGAAAAGTCAAGTATTGTCACTCTACATTATATCTGCATAAGTTTTTTTTGCTTGATTAGTGGCACGTCAAGCATAAATATTTTGAAGGAGTGTGAACTTTAAAAGCTAATGTTGGCTTATTCAGACCATTAAAAATACAAAGTAAAGTTGAAACTTTAAGTAGGAGATCATCAGGCTGCGACTCATTTGTCCGAATAGTTTTACAATTCAAATCAATTTATTGCCTGTAATTTTCCCAACAGGATCGCAGTTGTAACTAATCCACTGGGAAATAGCAAGATCAACTGCGGAAGACAGACATCCCAGGGCTGAGCTTCTCAGGATCTTGTCATACTGCCACTAGACACTGCGTGAGAATTTTAACTTAACTGAACTGCTGTTCCCGAATATTCCGTGAGAATCGATAACCAGTGAGCACGTGCATTCGGGCGAACAGCCGAACAGAGGGTCGCCTGATTCCGCGTCATGTCTTTTCTGAAAATTACGAGAATTTGTCACTTCCGCCATTGACGAGTTTTCAGTTAGACCTTCTTTGTAGAGTGGAACAGAACACACGAAACTACAAATGAGATCTCGGACGTGAGTTAACTGATATTCCGGCTTAGCATCACTTGCCATGCCACATCATATAAAGCCAATGGACCCCGTACAGGACAGCTGATACTACATTCGGTTCGCACTCAGTGACGTTTGCAACCAGTTGGGCATGAGGGTTGCAACAGGCCAAATTTTGATTTCTGAGTTTCCATCGCTCCATGAAGCGTAGAGAGCGGTACGTGAATTGAGAACTGTACGCTTCCGTATTATGAGTGCTTGTTCCATGGAGTAGCCTGGGTAAAAATCAGTGCTGTCATTTGCGACAACGGTGAGAATGCGCTGAAGTATTTTTTCAAGGCAGCCTTGCGTGCACACACACAAAGCTCCTGCACTAGTGTATCGCATCGCGCGGAATTCAGCCTTTGTTGGTCAACCCGCCTGCATTTTCTAATGGAGCGAAACTAGAAGGAATATAAACGTGGTGCTACTGACTAATGTTGCACATTCGTTACGCCACTTGTAGCTAATTGAGCAGTCATCCTCATGTATAGGAAATACCTGTGACGGACGAGAAGAAACCCTCACAACACTGGAATTGAGATGAACCTGGTGCGCTTATGGTTGTTGCGTCTCAGAGTATCCAGAAGTCAGTCGTTTCTGCAACTTACGGCTCTTCGAATTTCTTCTGTTTCGGTAATGTTTTCTGCACGTTCGACACGTCATCGACTCGGCAATTCCCTGCCATCCCTATTAGGTTGAAATTCTTAGTCGCCAGCTCTTATTGTACACACTAACTTGTAAATCCACTCGCCGGTTTTTGCTCATTTAAGTGACAACGTCAGCGTGAACATGACCAAATGTAACCATTTTGGCATAGCTCACTTTCCATCCATCCATCACTTTCCATAACCGTCCATTTAATTGGGCTCTTGCTACGAAGCTCACAGAGAATGGGCCGGTTTCTCTCCATGAGTATCCCGCGCTCATTAGTGTGACCCGGCCCCGGTGCCCATCTGGCTGTGTGAAGAACAGCTGTCTGTGTTGCTCACAGGCAGCGCGTCAGTCGACAAATCTTTCTGAAGGAAATACAAATGGCCTGTTAGCCACCGATGCCTTCGAATCCGGATGAAAGCTCTATTGCCTAAGTCTCTTTGATCCACCACACCACAGCGCCGTTTGACATCGGCTTTTTTGCCTTGGCCCAACTCTTAGGTTGATTTCTTTAACATCCTCTCAACAATTCTTAAAACATGCGGTTTTAATGTGTTATATGGTTTCTAACACTTTGAACCGGCAGAGTACATAACGTTTAGTTTGGACTAACAGCGGCCACAACGCTCGCCAGTGGGCCTGTTGTGTGGACTCATGCAAATATAGCTAGTCCTACTGGACTTGGAATGTCCGATGTATGGTTTGCCCACT
Source organism: Clonorchis sinensis (assembly GCA_003604175.2). Taxonomy (NCBI): domain Eukaryota; kingdom Metazoa; phylum Platyhelminthes; class Trematoda; order Opisthorchiida; family Opisthorchiidae; genus Clonorchis; species Clonorchis sinensis. The sequence continues at coordinate 10,109,486 of CM030374.1, read as the reverse complement.
TCCACCTACACGTCGCTGGACCCTTAGTGCCTTCGAAATGGTTCTTCATTTTGGGTGAGTTGCTTCCTACAGTCCCTGGCCAAAGGCCAAAACGGTAACTACAACATTTGTTGAAAACTGAGAGAAGAACAGTGGCAACTGCACTATCAACACGGCGTATTTCCTCGCTTTCTTGACTGGTTCGCTGTTGTTGTAAACCGTACTGAAGAAGAGCGTATTGCTCTTTTAGTGGACACCCCTCTAAAAGCCCAAGAAGAGCGTATTGCTCTTTTAGTGGACACTCCTCTAAAAGCCCGTTTTGATGGAGTACGGCACACACAAAGCTTCGAGTAATGGAAGCAAATTTTAATCTCGGTAATTACGGGGTGAAACACCGGATAACTTTGTGTAGGCCAATGTGGTCTGGCTCAACATTAGCACCAATTCAAGAGGCGGTGGTTAAATAAGAACAATCCTGTCGAAGCGTAGGCGCATCTGCCTCCCCTCTCGCGGCTAACGACTGAATAATAGTGGACGAGTGCAACATCGGACACCTTAAGCCGGTACCATGACACATTCTTCACCGACAGGATAAAGATTTTTAAAAGGTCCAAGTCCACAAGGCCATGTATCCCAACATGTAAACCATATGCAGTCACTAAATTTACTTTCCTCTCCTTTGAACTAGTAAGTTAACCCGCTGCGCCTAAATATTCTAACATTGGTTCTACTGCACAAACTTCTCAGCTATTATATCAAAGGATTGCCCGATGTGATACCTGCACGTCAATATAACAGTCTGATGCGCTCGCACATTGAAAAATGTCTATCAGTGCGAACATCGTGCCCAAAAAACAGCAAAACGCTCCTTGGCGCTATCCGGTGCAAAGTAATCAAGGTAGCACAAGGAATACTTCAGCTATCATAATATTGCCTCCTTAGAGCCATCACAGTCTTTCAAACTTGACAATGGTGGCCTCTAAAAGTCCACTACAGATAGTTAGGACAGGTTTTCCCCTAGCTCAAGCAACTCAGCTAAAATCTGCCTGCGGAAATGATAACAATGGAACCCGCCCTTCCGGGCTTTGGCTTCCTACTGAGGCATGCCTCTACGGAAGTTGCTTTGGTGTAGTACCCTTGTCAGCGAACTCGTCACACAGTTGTTGGCGAGCATGGCAAATGATGAGACTTCGGCGACCGTATCGCACAGCAAAATAATCACATAGTCTTCTTCATAGTATCAGCCTAGTGTCTGGCGTCGAAAGTAACGAAGTTCTGGAGCAGCTGGAACACAACACTGGACCATCGCAAGCCTTTGCATAATGCTGGGAGTGATTGACGCCTGAGCCATCATCGCAACACGTTGGCACATACATCTGAACCCGGTTGGAGGCCATCATCCGTGTGACCTTGCCACGACGTCAATGAAACCAAGCGCTTACAGCGGTTACAGCCGCAGTTTTATTGTCTTAAATTTAGTACGCTTTTCATGAATAGCTCACTTTCGAATACTTTGATTTGACCATTTTTGGCTTTGCACAAAAAAAAGACATAAGTAATCGGCATAATGATAGATTTTAATCATTTTCTGCTGGAGTAAAAATGTCAAACTCCTAATTATCTCGAGCGAAGCAGGTGAGAATTTCCTTTTTTTCTTGCCTGTCGTCATTCTTGTTTAATTTAACCTTGCCAAACTTGCCTCCCTGACTGGGACTTTGGTATTTTCATTCTGTATTTAGTGCTATCTTCTTTCGGTGTTTTGTAGTTCCTGACACTTATCCGCCCGCATCATAGCCCAACGCCTTCGTGGATAGCTGATCTATCTAGAACAGGATTAAGTATGTCTTTCGAGAAATACACTCATTTGCAAATCAATTTGGTTTTTGCGAGAGACTCACCTGGAACCCAGCTGAATCTCCCGTTTGTGATGTTTTCAGGCAACTGAATGTGCTGCACCAGGCCGCCTCATGTTCCAGTTGCTACGATATTCGAGATATCGCGATACATGTATATACGTAATGTACTACTCATAAGGTTGCTGAAAATTCTTCGACAGCCCACGACCGGTTTCGCCCTGCTTGGGGCTCATCAGGTAGGCGCAGTCCCCGAGTTTCCGTATGGTCGATTGGAGCGAAAATTCTGCGTGTTGTCTCTTTGGTTAGAAACCGGGTTTCATGGCCGTTTCACCGGCACTATACTTGGCCCGTTTGTCTGAAATCGTGGCGGCTGACGTCCACTTTGGAATGTGAAGGAGGACAATGTGGGCCATTTTCCGACCTGTAACTTTTTGTAGCTTATTAATAGCCTGCCCATTGCACTCAGCTGTGGTCAGTTTGATCCGCTCGAGGGTTTTACGTTACCTGGTAAAACTGTCCTTGTAGCTCTTCATTGCCCGAAGAAACTCGTAAATCGCCCCTGTCTTATGCTATGTTTGATGTGTGACTCTTGGAAGCGTCGCTACTAGTCAGCTTGTTTCCACTAGACAGTTAGTAACTAGTACAGTTAAAATCAAAACTGCTACAGCTCATCAGCATCAATTGTGTGTTCTTATTTAAGCCATAACTGGACGTCTATTTCAAATTGCTTAGCTAGATGTGCAAATCTCAAACCAAAGGGAGACAAACCGTTGTAATTCAGGGGATAAAGCTGACACCACTGGAGACGCAACCAGCGAAGTGTTTGAGGGGTCAGTGAATTGACTTCTTTTCCCTTGCTTTGCACCAACAATCCATGCAGTTAACGCCCGCATTGCATTTTGGTGACGACATGGTGGTTGCAGGAAGTTCATTCAGTATGGTCCTTCGAGGGACCCTTGTACACCTTTTTCGCGGCCTGCAAATTAAGAGACGCCATCAAACATATACTACCGCATACTCTTGGTTACAGTGAGTTATCATGCCTCTGTAGTAACCCAGGCTTACTGGACTCCAGTGGTGGCAGCTGCTTCTGGCCAACAAGTTAAACTCACGTGTAGCTTCAAGCAATCCAGCCAGTGTGCCGAAGCAGCCCGTCATATTTGGTGGACTCTCAAGAGGAGGGCCTAGAGTGCCTCTGCTACGTTACCATGAATATATCATCCCGCATCTTGGATTTGCTGTCTCGGTCCGCACTTATTCCCTTTAGAAGACTACAACCTAGAGTGCGCAATAGAAATCACAGATTCCAACCAAAAGAGGTATAACACATCAAGAGGCAACCTGATATAAGCCTTTGAATACTGAGGAGTTTGCATGAACAAGACAGAGTCTCGTTGAATGAAAAAGTTTACTTTTATAAAAACCAAGTGGTAATACAACTACACAAGTCAGAGGTATGAACTAACACGATTATTTCGCCCAAAGAAACAACCCGAGACCTTTTGACCCGTTGTAGTTCTTGACTCATCGGAAGGGCATCAAATTCCCGACCCACTCTCAGCACGTTATCACAAACGACCTCTCCCGAATTCAGGCAAGGGCAAGGTCAGATTGAGTAACTGTCAGGGATAATAATTCGTGGATCATCCTTCGCGACCCCCATAATTCCACCGTCATATAAAAGGAGTCCTTCGCATTGGCACACCGGCGAAAATATACATAGGTAATGTGCTTCCATGCTTTGAACATATATTCAGGTTTGCCCATCACCCTGTTAAAATCAGTTTTTACTCAGTAGGACCAGCCAGTAGCTCGAAAGCCACGGTGTTTTAAAGATTATCTCTTCTTGGGTCTGGATTGCTGATGCTCACTGGTGTGAGGAGGTTGTCTAACTGGGCGAGCTTTCATGGTTGACATTCACGTAACCAGGAAACAGTATTCGGTGTCCAAACTTGCCTTAAACTATGAATTGCTCAAAATATAGGTATGTGATACAAAATCCCTAGACCGGAGTATTGAGTGCTGTTTGTTGTAGCCTACAAAATCCTCATTGACGCAGTAGCTGGGGCAAGTTATCACTCAGACTGAAAGTAGACAAAGAGTTGCACCTCAACAAACTTTCTCATGGTTATATATGCTCTCACAGAAAAATGTGATCGCTTCAGGTGTGTACGGTGTGCAATGTTCTACAAGCACCCTGAAATCAATAAAAGATAGCTTCGATAAACCATCCAAAAACTACATTAACGTCTGCGTGGCTGACAGCAAACAGGTAATGTGTTGGAATACTGGTGCTTTAGTTGGTATTTGCTCAGGTGGCTGTTGATCTGTTCGCCGAGCTTGGCGATTGATTTGCAAACGTTTCGTCACCATTCGAGGAGACATCTTCATTGCGCTGTTGGGTGCGTAGTCCATCTCTTTTTTGCGTTTATATAGTTTGCAAAGAGCAGCTTTCGCGCTGTAACCTGATTGGCCATTGACAAGAATCGTACTTGGATTCTGGTTGGTCCGATCACAATCTGCGTTGCGCTGTGGTTTGTAGTTCTTGCTTTCTACGGCTACGCTACTGTTGAAATTGCCCTCCATTCTCGTCTCCTCAGGTTGGTCCGTTCGTGATCTGTGTTGCGTCGTGGTTGCCTTCTCGGTTGTTTGGTTGTTTGGTGGTGTACCTTCCATTTTTAGTAGTTCGTAGTCCTATTGATTTCTTCGGCGAACGGATCAACAACCGCCTGATCAAGTATCAACTAACGCACCCGAGCCACCAGTATTCCAACACATTACCAACAGTTTCAGGTGTTTTGCACTCAAGGCAGCTCGTGGATGGAGGACTTTCGCATACTGACAAGCCTCCACGCGACAACAGCTGGGTTGTGTGCTTGTGAAGCCGCATTCTTCCGCGTAGCGTGACCTACCGACCACCGATTAATCACCCGCAGGCCAGGGCCCTTGCGAGAAGCAAGAGGTGGACCGATGGTTGGACTCAGGATGACGGATGCGCATAACCGTATTACGAACTATGCGCGGTTCGCCATCGAAGAAAAAACACTTGTTTGAGAAAGGCAAGACCGGCCCTACTACAAAAACTCAGTACAGACATCGAGCGAAGAGTCAGATCCGCCGCGGAAAAGAAGAGAACTATTCTAGAAACCAAGATTTCAAGACTGGTCAGAAACAACGAAAATGATACCATCAGCACCTACAACGAAGCATGCATCAAGAATCTCTCTAGTAAAAAACTTGCTACTCAAAAAGAGGATGTTCTTGCTAAACCACTAAACTTTGATTTCAAGTATGCCACCAAGCTGGAGTTCTTGGCTAACCTGGAGGCAGCAATGCAATCCGCATAACTGGATAAGAATGCTCAACAAAAACTCCGTCAAACTGTTATACCGGCCATCACACGAAAAATAACTGTTAAGCTTCTCTCAATCAAGGAAAGGGAAGCGTTGAAGATCCAACCACCATCAGTCTACCTGTGAACAAAGGACGTATGAACGTTATCATGGACCAATCGGACTACGTAGACAAACCAGAAGCTCTGCTCAACGGCACGATCACGTATCGCCGCCTGAAGGATGACCAAACCAAAAACTTGCGAAACAAAATCAATAAAAGCCTGAAGCGACTGAAGGCCCTCCAAAAGATCACAACCGAAGAATATCGGCGACTGAGAGCCAGAGAATCCAATACAAATTGGAGCGGTACGTTCGAAATTGGTTTCGTTTTTCCCTCGTGCTAGTTCGTGAAAGAATTCTTTCACTATTCAAACTATTTACAGAGTTTACACGTGTTATTTGTTGAATCTTCTCACACCAATATAACATTTACGTGATAACCCCTGTTACTTTGCACCCAGTTCCTATTCTGCATCTAGTCGCACCCATGTCACTAGTCAATGCAGGCTGCTCTCTGCAGTCATCGATGGTCCGTAACAGATGTGGGCGAAATGGCTGTCCGTCGAACGTGAGACGCGGTATGCAATGCCACACCTGCAAGGCCTGGTGGCACTTTAAATGCACGGGTTTACAGGACGACCAGGTAAGCCAACTGACTAACTCTCCTGACCCGTTTGTATGCGCCAGTTGCCTCTACACCAAGGTTGCAATGCATTCCCAAACTAAGAAGAAAGCCATAAAAAACAAAACCAATTCCTCACTACCGAATCACACAAACCAGTGTAAGTGCTCTTCCTTAATCGATGTACTCGCGGCGAAACTGGAGCTTCTCTCTAAAGCTCTGACAGACGCAAACACTGAAAATGCAGCGATCTGGACGAAAGTTGATAAGGAACTTTCCTCGCTGAACGAGTACCTCGCACTATCCACCCCTGGTCTGCTGGCTGCGAAAAAGTCCATCCAGCTCTCCGATGAGGCAATTAAGACCGCCACGGCGTCTCTAGTGGACAGGCGCGTAAGGGAGAGCAGACTGATAATCTGGGGGTCATTCTCTAGAAAAATCACGCCAACGAAGCAGGCACCATCGCTCCTTGCAGTGTCCTCTCAAAGCCTGACCACGAATCGCTTCACGCAGACTGGTTACGCCAGAAGGGAAGCAAGCGGTCACTTGGGCTTCTCGTTACCCTTTCCTTGCCGTCGGCCATACAGAAGATCTTGGGTCGGGCTGTCAGCGTCCAAAAGCCAAATCCAACAACAAGGCGTCTATCTGAGGATGGCCCTCTAGACGCACGGAAGCTGGGCCACAGCAGTTCTAGGGAAGAGGTGCGGAAAAGGCTTCCGGATGGCACCAATTCGGCCGATCCCAAACTTAAGGCCAAACCGATTGTGGTTATAGCCCCTTGTGCTCCTGAAAGCACGCCGAGGCAAACGACCGCGACTCCGGACAGCAGTTTCTACTCAACCACCGCGGACCCTTCGAATTCTGAAGGCAGTGACGCTCTGGAGGAGGCAAGCCTCACGTGGACGGAGCACCTAAAGTACGTAAAGCTATCAGCGCTTCTTTCCGTAACAGATGTCAAAGGTGCAACAGTGAACTCCACACTCAAGTCACAACCGAGCTGGATTGGGTCAGACGAGCGGAGTCAAGTGGCGAAGCCTACCGGCAAACCAACCACATGCGCTGACGTCGACATCGGGGAATGCCGCGAGAACCGTACAACCACTGAGGCTGTGAAACTGCCAATCTCAAGCTCCACTCCGTCTAAAGTAGCCTCTTTGATTGTGGACACAGCTGTCGCCCAGGACCATGACAGTCAAAGCCTCAAGCCTGACCACGGCGAACCAAACAGTCCCTCATACACCCAGTTGGCCACGCTGATCGCGGGTGACTCGGATGTCCACACAAGCGCGAAAGAAAGGCGACTGCAGCCAAACAAGCAATATACAATTCGCCAACTCAAAAAACTGCTGGCTGGCTTCAAGGGGCAGTCCTCTGAGAAAACTAGCCTCATGGGAGCACCACCAAAAGAACTACCCGGTGCTGCCACCCAGCGCTCAAAGCATCACAGAGACACCTTTCCGACCAAACCGTGCCAAAATGCCCAGGAAGCCAAACAGACGCAAGATCGCCCCTTGAGCAACAGCAAACCTGGCCGTCCAAAAGAAGTTAATAAAAGGGCTACAAGTAGCAATGGTCGAAATCTTCGCCCACGGGGAAAAAACTTCGTCCACCAAAGCTAATAGGCCCGCGCAAACCGGGCTCCCACAGGGCGAAAAAACCCTGCAAATGAAAAGCAACCCACGAAACCACCAATCGAGGGAGCAGACAAATATGCCTCAGAGGTCCCTTCGGAGCCCTCGACTCAAACCCGACGTGCAGCTATTAAGCCTGCTAACCTCCCTGGTTACACAACTCTCGGCTCCTCACCTTCGGAGGCAGCAGAGACAGTGTTGAAATGCTTGTCCACAAACTGTCTTAGCCTCTTCAACAAACTTTGTGATATTAAACAGTCAGTTTGTCTTGAACAGCCGTCCATTATCGCACTCACAGAGACCTGGCTCACACCAGATGTCTCTGACGCGGAGATCTCAATAGACGGCTACTCTATTTTTCGAGCTGACTCAAAACGAGGGAGAGCTGGTGGGGTTGCTTTATACTTACATGCGGCCCTGCCAATCCCGATTGTCCTCTCTGATACCACTCCTGCACCTTTTTGTGATGCACTGTGGCTTCAAGTCCCGCTGCGCGGGTCCGATTCTCTCCTTCTCGGTGTGGTCTACCGTAGCCCCTCGAGTCCTCCGGAAGATGACCACTTCCTCATACGAACCCTTGGGCAACTCTCCTCCAGCTACCACTTCACTCATCTCCTGCTGGTAGGTGACTTCAACGCTCCAAAGGCCCCCTGGACGGAGCTCCAGTGCGTCGGATCAAGTGGACCCTTTGCAGCGGCGTTGACCGAAGTCGTTCAACAGAGCGCTTGGACTCAACATGTCGTTGCACCCACCAGATACCGCGCGGGCCAACAACCGTCCCTCCTGGATCTGGTCATCACCAACGAAAGACATTTCGTTGATCAGGTGACAATTAACGCTCCACTGGGACATAGCGACCACTGTGTGCTCACCTTTGATTTCATCTGCTATTGGGCCAGAAATCCCGAACCCCAAACGTGGATTCGAAACTTCTGCCGTGCAGACTTTTCGGGAATGCGCATCTTTCTTAACCAAGTTAAACTGGGGCCAGCCTCAGTGGAAGACTTATATAGGACTATTGTCCAGAAAGTTCACGAGGCTGACGCGATGTTCGTCCCAAAAAAACCAGCACGCAGTCGGATGAGCCGTAAACTACCCAAAAGGATCCGGCGTCTTCTGGAAAAGAGGTCACAACTATTTCTCAAAAAGTTGACTACAGGAGACACAGAAGATGAGCTGGCATTTCGTAAAATGCGGAACCGCTGTAAATCGGAAATCCGCCAATGGAACATACGAAAACAAGCCACCATTCTAGACCTCGCCCGGAAGAACAGAAATGTGCTGTTCAAATACATGCGGCATCGCCGAAGAAACAAACCATCCGCGTTCTCCCTGAGGGACAGGAACGGGGAACCCACGAGTGACCCAATAGTGGTATCTGAGTTCTACAGAGATCACTATGCAGGTCTGTATTCAGTCCCAGCGTCCTCGTCACATCCAACGTTGTCAAGGCGTACCTACGAACGGCCTCTAACCGACTTGGTATTCACGGTGGAGGACATTCGTCAACTCCTGCACAAGATCAACCCATTCTGCGCGTTGGGGCCCGACGAAGTCCACCCAAGGATCCTGAAGGAAACGTCGTACACACTGGCAACTCATTTCCATCTGCTGTTTCGTCAGTCGCTTGACGAAGGCCACCTTCCCTCTGTTTGGAAGGAAGCGATTGTCACGCCAATCTACAAAACTGGTGACCGACTATCGCCTGGCAGCTACAGGCCTATAAGCCTCACTAGCGTGCCATGCAAGGTGATGGAACGCATTCTGAAGCGAGCCATTCTAGATCACCTTACTTCCAACAACTTGATTTCTCAAGCTCAACACGGATTTCTCCCAAACCGTTCCTGCGTGACGAACATGCTCGTATTTATGGACAGCTTAACCCAAGCCAAGGACGAGGGACTCATATCGGATGCCATATTTTTCGACTTTTCAAAAGCATTTGATCGAGTCCCACACGTCCCTCTGCTCCACAAACTCGAGTCTTACGGGATTCAAGGGAAAATCCTACACTGGATCAAGGCATTCCTATCAGACAGATCATTCCGAGTGAAAGTAGGCTCGACCTACTCTTCTGCGGCGCCGGTCTCCATTGGAGTTCCTCAGGGCTCCGTTTTGGGACCTTTGCTGTTTCTGATATACGTCAATGACCTTCCAGATGTTCTTTCAAGTCCATGTCTACTTTTTGCGGACGACTTGAAATCGTGGAGTTCCAATGCCAGTGCCCTCCAAATTGATGTAGACGCCGCAAAGCAGTGGTCGTTGGACTGGCACCTTCCTCTGAATGACGAAAAGTGCGTCCATATGTCATTTGGAGGAGACTCAGCGAACTCCTTTGTCATGCATGGTGAGAAAGGACCAGAAGACATCACGAGGATAGATGCCAAAAAAGATTTGGGTATCTGGCTCTCTCCAAACCTGTCCTTCTCACTGCACCTTGAGAAATCGGCTCAGAAGGCATTCGCTGTTCTACGGATGATTCGGCGTACCTTCTCTCGTATTACTCGCACGGACTTCCAAATACTCTATGGGGCCTATGTCAGACCGCTCCTTGAATATGCCAACCCGGTTGTCTACTCAGGACGCACGAAAGACGTAATCCTCATTGAGCGTGTCCAGCGAGCTGCTACGAAAATGGTTGCCGGTCTCAAGTCCATGGACTACGAAACGCGTCTCGTGGTGCTCGACCTCTTTCCCTTGGAGTATCGTCGCCTCCGAGGGGACTTAATTCTTACTTACGCCGTGTTTGAACAAGGCTTGGCCAACAGGTTTTCCACCGTTGATCCAGTTAACACACGGCGGGGACATGGTAAGAAGATTTTTGAGCTCAGAGCGCACACGTTCGTTAGGCAAACTTTTTTCTCATTTTGGGTAGTTGCTGCGTGGAATAATCTTCCTGAGACGGTTGTCCACGTTCCCTCTAGAACTCAGTTCAAAACACTATTAGACACTTATTTACGTGAGTCCTCGCGCTGGCAAACATACTGCCCCGCGCTGAGAACTTAAAGAGCAGTGCTACACCCTTTTTTCACTTGTGCCTTTCAGGTGAACGACAGCTGCTGAACGACAAGAACAAAACCGACCCGGGAAACTTGGGCAAAAGCCTCGCTCCTGTGTATCAATCCGTGAATTGTTTCACCGTGTATATCGTGACCTTGGTTGTCAAGATGCGGAAAATGAAAATGTTATGGTTGTGAGAACAAAAGGCTTCTATTCATAACGCTACCAAATTTCAACACATGACTTAAGAACACACTAAGGAAGTCCCATACCATTCTAGATGGTTATCTCCGTACTTATGTGGTGCCGCATCACCCAATTTCCCGCTAAACAGCAATCGATAATCCAACTCTAGGCCATGGTTTGTCATCTGTGTCTGTAAATGACCATGCAAGGAAAGGCAGGCTTACAGGTAGCTTCAGTCAAATTCAAGTATGCCAATGCCACGCAAGTGAAACGCAGCAGGACCTACCCCGCTTCACAATCAACCAGAGGAAGTACTTGAATGGACGGTTGCCTCCCAATGCTCCGATATAAGGCCGAGGATCCTGTACTTGTGAAGAGTTGAAAACTCATGCCTGCCCGTGAAAGGTTACTGTATATTATGGGCATTTATCAGGCATAACCTTACATCCTAGAGAGCTGATACGCTGAAGATATTAGGTTCGAACTTCATAAACTCATTTCGAAAAACGATGCCCTATCTCCAGTCTGTAAAACCAAGCGTGTACAAACCCTGTCTATTAGAAGTACGTAGACCACCCACACCCAACAATGTTGATGTTTGGACCTGTGTACAATTGAGTGCAAAGGGATACGTGTGGACCTGGCTTTTATCTTCAGAACCGTTTGCACAAAGTCACGCCTTGAAGAAGGCGTGATAGGACACTGCTTCAAACAAGAAAAGTTACGACTGCAGAACGACAAGCACTTATTTTCTGTCGCTCCATGATCCATGCATTCATGGGACAACTTATCACAGTGTCCCCACGTCACCTTTGGTCACTGCATTTAGAATTGCAATGACAAAATAGCATTGATATAAGTTAGGTTCCAACCAACACTCGGAGACAGGTATCAGTGGATTCCGAAGCCCATTCATCTTAACGGATAACTCATAAGAAGAAACTGACACGAGATGGTCTCCTACTTTCATCAGCCTAGACATGAAACTGAGCCCAGTGTAACACAGCGAACAAGAAGCGATACATAGTTTGGTGGACTCGTGGAGCCAAAAGAAGTGTTCCCACTCATGTTCGGAAGCACTGATGACTTTGGCGCCAGATTTGGAGTGTCATACTCACGGACCCTGAGGATACATATGCATATGATACATATATATATATATATGTATATATATGTTGACAGAGGCGTACACTACGATCTCTGAAGCAGGCTGCACGCTGATCTTCATGGATTCCAAGGATATGAGTACCATGGCGTGTAAGTTGTGCGGCTTCAGTAACCAAAAGAATGAGCAAATTATGGAGGCGGAAGAGTAGGAATGATTAATGCTGCCTGAGAATTGGTGTACAAAGGTGATGGATGTGAGCATCTTGAAAGTAGGTGAAAATGGGTTGGGATATGTGTTGCGCATGCCTAACCATCGTTTGCCGAAGGGTGCTGTTTTCCATGCCCAATTCAGAGTGGCGGAAGCAGAGAGGTGAGCAACCCTTGACCTGGCAGAAGGGCATGAAAGAAATCACGAAACGCTTGGGTGCTGTCGGTGCTACTCGCCTTCCAGGATGGGGACCGCGTGATCCCCACTGGGTCTGGTTGGAGACCCTGAAAGATATGGATGTCAACCGATGTCAGTGGCAATCTTGTTGTCAATTTCTATCCAGATTGCCTGAATGAGTATTTGGAGTTGTAGGCACCTCGGATTGATTGTAGTAAGCTAGCACTAGGCCGCGTCCACGTCCAGCTTTATTCTTTTCTTTACAGTAAGGCTTTCAAATAAATCATTGTTGTACGGCAGTGAAGCATCGGTGTTGAACACTGATGTCATGCTGTTGGTGATGATGATGCAGCAATGAAAGGGAAGAGACCGTGTGTAATTTGCGTCAGAAGTGAGTTAACTCATCTTTAGGGCTGTCTAAATGAATGCAAGAATGGTGCTTCAAGCAACTAATTTTTGGGTCCTAAGCCTGTCTAGGAGCCCAACGGAAGACACGTAGCCTAATTCTTATCTTACGCCTTTCTTCAGGTTAATTCTAGTCAGATCCAGGCGCTTCCTCCTAATACGGGATTTTACTGCCCCATAATTAAACTGAAGTGTGTCATTAGTGGAGAACAACGACGATATGGAAGAGCAACTATTCCTTCTATAACACAGCGGAGCTACGTCAGCATTATGCAGCCCCACAAGAATAAAGGCAAACAACACGTTGGTCACGTAAGCTACGACCGTCCAGACTCTACAGTAAAACTAATTATGAATGCCACAGCTAATCTTGATCGGATGACAATTACTCTGATTCCCACTATCAACATCTCCGTTGCCCCTGTGAATGGAGGCGGGAGGAGACCTGGCGTTTGGAAGGGACTACTCCTAGCCGTTAGGGACAGGTACGGCCAATAGTGATCTATGGGGCCCATGGAGGATCCGAGCTGCAAGCGTCCTCGGGGTGGGATGATCACAACAAACACGAACCTTCGCTGTACGTATGAAGTCAAAGTATAAGATAAAGTGGTATTCAACGCTACACACTATCACGTGTGTTCAGTCTGAGAATGCACTGAGAATATGGGCAGGGACCCCGAAGCTTTCTGGAGAATTTATGACAAATGAACTGCAAATTACGGAAATTTTCCGTGATTACCCTGAAGCCATACACCGAGTTGATTACCATGGACCAATAAGTGCGATGACTGGCTTTGCATCTCCTTGTAAGAAGAGATGTAATCAGGAGGGAGCTAATGGGCTTAAATCCAGGAGATACTTCAGAAGACGGCTTTTTTCAGCCCTATGAAGTCAAAAATGTTTTTGTTGAAAAAAAGGGGGATAACTTCCCTCTTCAAACATTCCTATGTAAGGGATTAATGCTGCACAGATACACAAAATAATGCCCGCAACATAACCAAGAAAACTACTGCCTGGTTATTCTGCTGAGTGCTTGTCGTGAAATTAGGGAGAACGTCTTTCGCTCCCGCGTCTTTCAGCATCTGCCATTAACAGACAACGTAGGTTTGTACCAGGGCTTCCTTCCTCATAAATCTCCTTTACCCAGTGCACAAAAAGGCTTGAAGGAACCGGAAGAAAGAGGCCTCTGATTGGGTCAACTATCGGTTTTTGCGTGCGAAGCATATGGCATCGGTGACCAGGTAATACTGTGAACCAAGCTATTTTCGTGGGAACAAACAGTTCAGGTCACGTGTTGCGAAAACTCGTCGCTCAACCGCAGTTCTCAGTGGTTTCCATATAGGCAGCATTTGGGCCCCACATCAATGATCCACCCAGTCGGCTGCAACGTAAGGATTTTCTCTTTGCGGACAACGCACAACTTCTCGGCGCCAAAACAACTGGAAAGATCTGCAGCTTGAGCCTAACAAAGCATCAGACTCGACTAAGATCTAAAACCTTAACTTTACGAAATGAGCAGCGGACTACACGGCTAGCAGGTCAGTCAGAGAATGGTTACCTTTTGCGGTAGAACACCAGCTTGTAACATCATAGGTTACAGATCCAGACGTTTTCATATCTCAGGGTGTGAAAGTACGATTGTTGTTTCACCTAGTAGCGAAACGTGCATGTGGAGTCTTGCTTAGATTCAAAGCAACAACTCAGCTGGCCTCATTCCTCTCTAACGCCCACACACGAGCTTACTTAGAATGCCGCCTATACCATAACTCAGGTGAGGCTCTAGAACTCCAGAAGATACATAGCGTCTTACGAGGAGACTGGTATGAAGGAAACAAGGTCTACCTGATCCAGAAAAACTAAGGTGCTTGAAGTTGTAATGTCTACGAAAGCTGCTGAGAGGGTATTTGTACCTGCTTACCAGCCTTTACGGCGAAGTTCATTGGTACAGGGTACATTCCAACTCAGAAGATCGGGTGCTCACTGAGCACTAGCAGATTACTTCTGCACCACAGTTATGTACGTTCGTAATAAATTGACAACAGATGTCATAGAAGCATAATCGAAGAGAACCTTTGGGACTCATCTCGATTCAGAGTTTGGAAAACTATCTCACGATCCGATCTAGTAGAGTAGAAGTTGAGCTAATGACCATTACAAGGACAACAAGGGAAACAGCGCCATTAAACCCAGTCATATTCACAGGTTCAGGCGAAATACGTGCTGTCATGTCAAGAATGGCGGTAAATACCTTAGCATCACCGCTAGCTAGACTTTCCTATCGATCACTAGCGGAACAATTTGCACTACACGACTGAAAAAAGGCGGTTATATTCTTTGTACATAGAGACTGGGGAAGACCTGACAAGGAATCAGAGATCAACAGTTTGACTGGGGTTCTAGAGAAAATTGGTGAGAATAATATTGCACACGAAAATGAGCGAAAGTTTGCTTGATCGTACTAAACCCAACACTGATCAACACGGCTTTCTTACTGGCAGGCCGTAGCCCAGAAATCTGCTTGTGGCTCTAAAACGGCCACTGAAATCCCCGACAGGAGTTGTACGATTAGACTACCTTGATTTCAAAGGCGAAGTTGATCCGACAAAATCTCGGTTGCCTAATTCCAATACTATAGAGATTTCAAAGAGATTTCCAAGGTGGAGTTTGGTTGCCTAATTCCAATACTATAGAGATTTCCAAGGGAGATTTCCAAGATGGAGTTTTTTATGAAGAGGGGTTCCTGTGCAATGAACCTTCTTTAAAAAGATTACTGATTGTACGATTCACCCAGATGTGGGATCCCTTGCGGTCAGTCCCTAGAAGATGATGACCGTTCAAACAACGTTCTCAAATTGTATAGTTAAGGTTAACGGTCAACAGCGTTTTGAGGTATATTTGTATCAAAGTCCGTCTGATCCGGACCAGCCAATAGATTTTCGCTTATATCACCCTGCCAGCGAGCAGTGGTAAAATAGTTGCTGAGCAGAGTGAATAAGCTTAGCCTGGTAGGACCCACCCTAACCCGCACTGACGGTCTCCACTCGACTGGTGGCGGAACGTTTGTAATCCAACTACCAAGCTCAACGAACAGACCAAAAACCAAGCAGCACATCCAAGTTACCTACATTCCGCAACACCGCTCGACTGGGGCTGTGGTAATAGACAGTCCGTGTCGTCGGTGTATCATCTTTAGCAATGTTTCACATAACATTGCCGAACAAATTCAGTTCCGAATTTTACAAGGATGTCCATAAAATTAAGAACATATCGGTTCTAAGTTTGCACTAGGAGTGGAGTCATAACAGTGCTGGGATAATGCCATCTCTCAATACGGAACGAACGATTACACTCAGTTCTTTTCGGCAAATCACACATGGTTTTGAGACATTTGGACAGTGCCCGATGAAACTCTGGATGATCGCCGATGAACACACCGGCAAATGCACCTGAATGTCATTACTTGTCTGGAATTCGACTGACGCTTCATGGGATATACGTATATTAAGTATGGACATGCGATTCTTGAACTATCTCCCACAACAAAGTTAAACATTCAGAATGACTGGATTTCTTCCGTCCAAATTCTGGTCAGGCAATCACTTTGCAGCCAAAATGATCGGTCCTGGTAAAACAATTCAAACATTTGTGCTCTTTAATCATCACTTGTAAAATTTACAGGCTCAAGGCTTTGTGATTGTCCAATCCTTTGTGAGGATCGTGAAAAATTGTAGCATTCAGATTCCTGATGTGCAAAGCCAAACGGAAACCGGTTGAAAACAATCAATTCATTTACTCAGCTCTGAACTAAGGTACGCCAAATACAGTTGGAACTATTGTGTTCACGGATAGAAGAAAGGAAGTGGACGTTGACGATATTGCACCAGTGGCAGAAACCAGTGCTTAACTCCCACAATTAAATCAATTAATTAAATGCAGTGCGATATCTCGGATGTCGCACCTAATAAGACATGGAGTGACTTGGTGTATCACTTTCAGTTGATGAAAAGCATAATAAAAGAGAGACTCAGCTGGGTTTCCGGCGAGTTTCCCGTGAAAATCAAATTGGTATGCAAATAAGTGCATCTGTCGTAGGACTTATGGTGTAAAAATCCTGTGCCTAGGAAAAATGGTTAACAGCTGACAAGAAGCCAGGTAAACTGGTGAATGTGAAAGATTACATTCGCTTGGAACAGACAGCGCGGACAAAACTGTTTTGATTATCTATAATTATCTTTAACCTCCACATAATGTGATCGTAAGAAATTAACCTGACCTTCGTCTCTTTCTTTTCAGATCTTGTGGGGTAATTTTACAAAGCACCAAGAGCGGCTGTTCGAGAACGATGATCTTATCACGTACGAAACCAGCAACTCAGAAGGTCAGTACAGTTCACGTTCCAACGACAGCTGTGAGAAAAGAAATTCCGAAACTGGAGGACTTCTTGAGTAGGAGGGACTATACTGGAGCACTGACACTGTTGGAATTCGAACGCAGTTGTAGTAACACTAACTTAGAGACCGACTTGTGGATCGCCTACTCAGCATTTCATTTGGGGGACTATAAGCGAGCAGCAGATGAATACAAGAAAATACTTTCTCGTAAAGATGCTCCGGATGAAGTTTCCATCTATCTTGCATGTTGTTATTTCTTCCTCGGAATGTATCAAGAGGCTATGGCACACGCCAAAGAAGGTCCGTCCTGTAGGCTGCAAAATCGTGTGCTGTTTCACGTGGCACATAAGTTCAGTGATGAACGTTTGTTGCTAAACTACCATAACTCCTTGGCCGATGTGTTGGAAGACCAACTCTCTTTGGCATCCATACACTGCCTACGTAGCCACCATCAGGAGGCAATCGACATCTATAAACGAATCCTACTGGACAACCGTGAATATCTGGCACTCAATGTGAACATTGCGTTATGTTACTATAAAATCGATTACTTTGACATCTCACAGGAAGTGCTTGGAATCTATCTGCAAAAGTACCCAGACAGTGCCACAGCAATTAATCTGAAGGCTTGTATCAACTTCCGATTATTTAATGGGAAGGCGGCCGAAGCAGAACTGAAAGCATTGCAGGAAATGGCCTCGCCATCGTTTACTTACGCCCGTGATTTGATCAGGCACAACCTGGTCGTATTTCGCAATGGGGAAGGAGCGCTTCAGGTGAGTCAATACGCTTTCTGGCCTTAAGGTGCTAAGTTAATGCGACCAAGGTAGTTTGGTATAGCGGAATATTGAAAGCGAGTTTTCGGTTGTGCGACGGATATTTCCATTGAAGAATGTCTAGCACGGGAAACTGCGTCAGTTAGGTTATGTGTTGCGTATACCGAACCATCGCTTGTTGAAGACAGTACTGCTTTCTGTGCCCAATTCAGAGTGGCCAACCCTTGACTTGGCAGGGGGATATGGAAGAGATTACGAAACGCCTGGGTGCTGTCAGTGCTACTCGCCTTCAAGGATGGGGACCACGTGATGCTCAGTGCGCTTGGTTGGAGAACCTGCAAGATACGGCTACTGATCGATGTCAATGGCGTTATTGTTGTCAGCTTCTATTCAGATTGCCTGATTGAGTGTCTGTCGCTCTAGGCACCTCGGAATGATTGTAGTAAGCTAGCATTAGGTCCCTTCCCAGTCCACTTTTATTCTTTTCTTCACATTGCAGCTTTCAAATAAATCATGGTTGTACGGCAGCGAAGCATCGGTGTTGAACACTGATGTCATGATGATGATGACTGGTGCACTCATGGACCGTAATTAGATAAGTTTAGTATAACGTGACCTCAAGATTTCCAGGAGATCTCGACAGCACAAAAGAAAAACTGAATAGTTATCGATGAAAGTGATACTCTATTAACATACCATATCACATGAACCCTTCTTTAAATCCGTTTTGTGATTCTTTTTTATCAGATACTACCACCTCTACTGGATGTTCTCCCAGAGGCCAGACTTAATTTGGTGATCTACCATTTGAAGAATGAAGAAATCCACGAGGCTTTTGAGCTCATAAAAGATATGGAACCGAGCACGCCACAAGAGTACGTCCTTAAGGGAGTGGTTCACGCCATACTGGGTCAAGATCAAGGCTCTCGAGAACACTTGAAATTGGCTCAACAATACTTCCAGCTTGTGGGTGGATCAGCAAGCGAATGCGATACCATCTCCGGGCGCCAATGTATGGCATCCTGCTTCTTCCTTCTGCGCCAGTTTGACGATGTACTCATATACCTAAACTCGATAAAGAGTTACTTTTACAACGACGATACTTTCAACTACAACTACGCACAAGCCAAGGCCGCGATTGGGGCGTACAAAGAGGCCCAGGAGATATTTTCCCTAATTCAGTCTGAGCGTCTAAGGTCAGAATACACCTATTTGAGCTGGCTCGCTCGCTGTTATATCATGAACAAGCAAGGTCGCTTGGCGTGGGAACTCTATCTGAAAATGGAGACATCTACAGAGTCGTTCAGTTTGTTGCAGCTAATTGCAAATGACTGCTACAAGATGGCACAGTTCTACTACGCAGCTAAGGCGTTCGATGTTCTCGAACGACTGGATCAAAATCCCGAGTACTGGGAGGGAAAACGTGGGGCGTGTGTAGGCGAGTTTCAACTCATTATTGATGGTCAAGAACCGAAAGAACGCTTGAGGGAAATGATCCAAATCCTTCGGAATACAAACAACCCACAAACGGAGTACTTCATCAGAATAATGAAAAAATGGGCCAAAGAAAACCGAGTACCTGTTTAAATGAACTTTTGTTCGTTAGCCTGATGTACATTTTGTTGGATTGGACACAAAATGCATTTAGCCACATCTTTGTTGAATTCTCACAACAATAAAAATCCTGAGTTACTCCAGTAATGTAGGTTTGAGATGAATCTCTCGCATAGCAGCCAATCACCGATGTTGAGCAGGGTTTTAAGGGGTGAAGTAAGTAGATTAAACCTTTCACGAGCTTACACTCGCTATGGTTTACCAATTGTCCAGAAAGAAACCAAAGTGTCAGAAGCCTTTAGCGCAGATTACCTATTTTGGAAACTACCATCCATATGGACCACTACTGAGAACCACATTTTGCGTGCTACTGGTTATGCAGAAGATACAGACGCCCCTTACTTTTCTGCCTGTCCCATTTTACCACAGTAAACTAAACACTTCATCCATAATTTGTTATCATATGCTTAACCTGGACTGCCGAATCCCAACAAAAATGTTCCCAGTAAAAAAACATTGGTTTGATTTGGTGGAATCCATCGCCAAAATGCCGGATAAAACCCAACTTTCCACTTGAAAAACATCGTCACTAACTGACATCGGATCAGGATATGACAAAAGCCAACTTGAGCCCCGAAAAACCTGCATATATGTAAGGTAGAAAACAACCGCAATTCTCGAGAAACGCACTCACTCAAACTAATTCGATCGTGAACCGTCGACGAATTTTCCGTAACCTAATGAGTAGCATGTCCCGCCAAGGAAATTCCAACTCTCAGTTACCTCGTTTGATACTCTGATGTTCTCCAGCATAAACACAACCAGCATTCACATACAAGCACGCTACTGATACCCGCGGCACACGCAACCCGAGTGATACATTGCTTTCCGACTCATTTGGATCACCAGTGTTGGAGAGTGAACGGAAGAATCGAAACGTTGTATACGGAGTAAAAAAAATGGCCTTCACAGTTTTCTACATAGTGTTCGTGTGCAACCTGTAGGAAACGCAAGACCAAAGTACTTTCAGGTTTATTCGACCATGTTGAGAGCAGTAGGGAGGTTAGGGTTACACTCAAGTCCGGAGCATTCAGGTCGGAACCTCCCGTTTTAGTCCAAGGTGGCTTACGATTGCAAGGCAAGAAAGGCACGGCCTTAGAAAGATCAAGAACCGGATGAACTGGTAACAACCCCCCCCCACAAACCGATACTCCCAGGCTACCCTTAGTCCCTTTCCACCATAAGGAAGATTTCATACTCATTAACTGCAGACAATTGCGGGATTTTTGGAGTTTGCATATACATCATCACCCTGGCGCAATTATTTTGATCACTCCATAGCAAAAGCCGTAGACGTGGATGCGAATTACGCGCCTTGCTGGAAGCTGGACTCCGGACGTGCTATCACCATCCCACCTGCGGACGCTGGATGAAGCAAGATTACCACACGTGCACAGGAAAAATTGTCCACACTTGGAGTGATGTAACTTGTATCTGAAAGACGCACTGTTAGCATTCAAATACATAGCAAATAGAATTTACCCGTCCTAGCTACTGTCGTACAGACAGATCTTTACTTACGGCTACCATCTACAGAGATTCTTCGAACGCAATCTGACGTACCCTAACGGAGCCAACCTGTAAAGAAAAGAATAAAGGTGGATGGGGAAGGGACTTAGTGCTAGCTTATTACAACCAATCCGAGATGCCTACACCTCCAAACACTCATTCAGACAATCTGGATAGAAACTGACAACAAGAACGCCACTGACATCGGTTGGCAGCCATATCTTGTAGTGTCTCCAACCAGGCGCAGTGGGGATCACGCGGTCCCCATCCTGGAAGGTGAGTAGCACCGACAGCACCCAGGCGTTTCGTAATCTCTTTCATACCCCTCTGCCAGGTCAAAGGTTGGCTACCTCTCTGCTCATTGGAAAATTACTAAAGCTGCACAAACAGTTCTCAACTAGCCTCATGATCACGTTTGGTGACTGCTCTATCTGTCATGTCAACTACCAGTCCACTTGTGTTTTCGGGGATATACACAGCATGAACAGCCCAAAATATATATTTTTTCAAAATGGCCCCACACATATCCAAGTAACCGGAAGGTCTGTGGTTCGAATCTGACCTCTGCCTCTCGAATTCTCCTGTCTAGGCTTGGGAAACCTGGGAGTATCTCAACCCTCGTGCTTCCTTCTGGTGGCACGGCAGCTAGGCACTGAAAAGGTGCCTGGCTGAACGATAGTCAGACCAAGCAACGACTAAAAAAGTGTGGACCAGGTTGTCTGATAACTGAGAAGTTAAACACGGTGTATGTAGCGGCTGATAAAAGTAGCTCCCTGTCTTGTTCCCTTAGTGAAGTGACCTAAGGGGTTCAATGGTCCAACATCAATATTGAAATTTTTCCCATCAGTGTGACTTACTCCAAGCTAAGAACGAGCGGTTTCCCCGGGTATCTAAAGTGGGAGAACACAGTTGCGTTCATGTAGTCTGATTTCACAGAATCCAACGACGCAATGCTTGCTTTGACCACACCACATATGTTACTCAGACGATAAACGTAGCAGTCAACTTCTGTTTAAACTTCAATACCTTGTTCTCGATTCCATTTTCTCTTCTCAATACACATTCGCAGGGACCAGGCAACAACTATTGGGCGGCTTACCTAATGTTCTTTGCAATTTTACGCTAAAACAAACAAATTCCCTGCTTGTCGATGATAAGCCTCGTGTCATCCTCGAACCGAATCGACCGATTCATCTAATGAACGCATAGCTATGGTAAACAACGCCCAAACCCCAAAACCATTAGCTGTCGAAACAACAGGTATCATGATTGGGATCGTCTGCACTTTCGTGATTGTGCAATCTGCAAGCAGTCTGATCCCTAAATAGGCGGCTGCAAAACGAGAATTGTTTGACTAGAACCTCACACATCAAATACACGAACCGAACAATAACTCACGTTTATTCTTTCTTATCGAAAAACCAATCATGGAACACCGGTCGAACATCTGACACCCTAGTCCGAACTCAAAGGCTGTAAGCTATAGCTCCAACAACATTTCGTCCGGTAACGAGAAAACCGATATAAAGGAGGATAACCAAACGAAACATCGCTTTCCGGCTTTGTGCATTATTCCAATGGTGTTCAGTCACACAGGGGCGAGATAGCTCAAGTGGTTAGAGCGCGAGTCTCCTGACCGGAAGGTCCGTGATTCGAACCCTGCCTCTGCCTCTCGACTTCCCCTGTCTAGGCTTGGGCAACCTGGCAGTATCCCAGCCCTCGTGCTTCCCCCGGGTGGCATGGCAGCTAGGCACCGAATGGGTGTGTTACAGCTGAACAGTACAGCACAGTGAGCGACTGGCTCCTGCTGGCCTTGAGTTGAGGGGTATCATAAGCAAAAAAAAACGGAGAGTGCGACCATCCTGGGTGGCTCGAACAGATTATGGACAAAAGTTTGCACTGACTGCGACATGTGGCCACTTCGGAATGTTCCTTCACCCACTACCCCAAACGATATTGACCAATTTTTTCTAAGTTGTGCCAACCACGCTTCCATAGCTGGTGACCACGTCATCGGCTAATAATCACATTTCGTTTAAAGTGATGAGGAATATGCAAAAAATGCTTATCGTGGTGGTCGTTCCCTTTACAGTCGAAAAACTGACCTCGACAGCGAACGTTGATTGGTCCGGATAATCTACATTCGGTAATGTATCCGATGAATGATGGTTCACAAGGATTCGATCAAGCAAGCTATTTCTTTGGAACTGGGGACCGTTTCGACTACATTGTCGTTGTACTTGGACGTTGTTATCACGAGAGACCCGAAAATGGTGGTGATCCGAAGTACTCTTTGCATGTGCGTTCGGAGTGACACCAGTTGTTAAATCGCACACTCGTGGTCGGATATCATGATCTAAGCTAGCAAGGGCACTTGCTCTAGCGGCTTGTTGGTCAATCCAGCTGAGGTTGTGGAAATTTTCGCTGCGGTAACGATAACTCCCTTGGCTGCTTATACGGCAGAATGAAGTTGACGTGAAGAACTCCAATCCACCCACCTCTTACTCAAATGTCTGCCCCACGAGGCAACCGTGCTGAGGGACCACAAATGATTCGACTTGACCCAATCGGCACTGGAGTAGAGTTGCCTTCCAGGAGGGGGCAGGGTGTGTGTGATACTGCGTACACAAGAATGAGTTTTGACTGTGCTGAACAATATGCCGAAAGTCATGGTCAACTGTTTGGCGATCGGACTGTCAGGTTTCCAGGACCGACAGTTCATAACTTGTCCTTCTTCGGTAGAAGGCAGAGTCGCTGAAATAAACATATTACTACCTACCTACCGCGGACACTACGCGTCTATCGCCAGTTTGAGTCCGAAAAACAGTTACTCATACGATAGAAGTTTGCTATTATTTTTCCTAGCTGATCCCATTTGTTTTCACAAGATGTTCGCCCCTTACGGAAGGACGTTTTGGATGGCGTGGGATCTTTGCAACACTCAAACCTCAACGTGACAGTCCTTGGTATGAACAAAACAAAGCCCCATTGGTCATGAAAATGAAGTTTCTTCAAAGAGGATATATTTATCTATTTGATAAACCCGTACAGATTAGTCGAAGTAACAAAGCTCTAGTGGATACACGATCACCTTTTGTCCGGTGGTTGCGACGAGACATCGCCGGAGTTCTTCATTCGTTCCTCCAATTCCTTCTGTAACTCATCCACACGATGGATATCTTTGAGTGAAAATTTGGCGCTTCCAGGAGGCAAAGGTTGGCGCTGCAGTGGAAGCAGATCAAGAATAGGATTACAATTGTTCCCGATAATAAGTCACAGGAATATATTTGATTTCCGATGAAATTATCTAAAGCAAGAAGGAATAAAACCTACAGTTGCTCCAATTTCCAAGCTTCACATCGGTGAGGCACCCCAGACGACAAACAAGTAATGTGTGCGTCAATGACCGTAAACAATTAAAAAGACCAACAAACAAACACTTACTTGAGACGGATGTGGTTTCCATCCAATAAAGTAGAGTAAGCGATAGGTTGCCGGAATACAACGCTCACCGGGATTCCCACCTTCTCGTGGAACGCCAAATTTTTCTGAAACCAACAAAACGAGCGGAAGAAAATCAGCTACCCTGTGCGTATCCACGAACGAGTAAAAACGGAGCATGCATGGAAGCGGTCCACTTCTCCGTTGACACTCAGCTGATGCCCTTCGCCCATGCATCCTATAACCGACCGAACACATAGACAACCTTGGCTGACTTGAAACTGAACAACTTTTATGCAGTTGTTTGGAACATAGCTAATTTTCCCAAGTGATGGTTGTCTACATCTTCACATTTCGAACCAGCAGTCTGTTTACAACTGACAAGCGAGACGAATACAATGCACCCGAAAATCACCGATGTCAAGACACTGGTGACCGCACGACGTTTATGAAGGCGTCATTCGTTGCTTAATCACACAGTAACAGTACCATAAGGTTAGGAATAAAAAGGCGCAACAAAACTTTGGAATAAGGCCCGGAGCGAAGACCACCGCTTTAGAATGGCGGTCAAGCAGATCAGGAGGCAAAAAGCGCTCAGAAAGCATAAACCAACTTCGGAGATGCAAAATAACGGCAAAGTTTCGTATGGCTGTGGGACTTGAGAAGGTCTCACAACGACAGGCCGAAACATAGCTTTGAATCAAGCCATGAGCGAGAGCTATTGGCTTGCTGGAACTGTAGCTAGGCATATAGACGCCTACCCAAATTCCCTGTCTGAAGAATCGGTTCACCAAGGAAACGCGCGCAGCGAACGTATGGTAGTGGATTGTGTCGCGGACCACATATAAACGATCATACAAAAGAGCTGCAGTGTGTGTGTGTGTGTGTGTGAATACCCATTTGGCTAGCCGACTGTCTTGTTGCTGTAATAGGATGCATATGCCGTATGTTCGCGTCGGAGTACCATGTACACCATGCAGAGAGGCTATCCAGTCAGCTGCGTCGTACGAAGTTCGGGTTGAAAGTCGTCTTTTGACGCCGGCCGAATTTCAGGTCCTTTCAACTAGTCACAAAAAACATGCGGGTAAATCGACGTACTCATCGTCAGTCCCCACATCTGCTGATGCTTCTAGCTAACAGACAGGATTGAAAGGTATACTTGCACACTGTAAAAAACAGCTCCGTGTACTGCTGTGGCAACCGATAGAGGATGGTCGTTCCACTCGCATGGCATAAGGGTTTCAAGAGCAGACAAAGAACCCCCAAGGTGTACAATTTCATCATGCCAGCGAACACAACTAACACGCCTGGACCAGGTGAGACCGATGGAAGTACAAAAAAGTATTTTAAAAAAACGTTCAGAACCAACAACACATGCTCCAGTTGGAACACTGGTCTACTAAGGAACGGTGCATTGTGTCACCTGACACGAGTTAACCAGTGGAACACCACCCGCCGGAAATAATTATACAAGCTAGCGGAATTGTGTGTGAAAGACTGATGAGGGGCATTTTCTTCAAAGCGCCCATCAGATGAACTGACAAACGTGCTGGGGGAGGAGGATGAGGCAACGGGGAATATCACCTTGTCACAACAAAGTCGAGACTTGGTATTCTTCATGTGGATGCATAATTGGCTGGAGATTTGTTTGACATCTCAAAGGTCGCAAATTGTTTCAACATAGCAGCTATCTATCTGGTGCTTAGTTTCCTAATGTCATATCGACTTAGGTTGGACCAAAACAAGTGTATTACGGACATGGCAATTGTAGAACGACAAGGCGAATCTACGACGAGCAGCAATCCGCCGAGGTGCTGTATATCCTTCGAGTCAACAATTCGGTCTCCTCACGGTGAAGACATAATTGCGCAAAAAAAGAACGAACAATTTCCGCACTTTTCGAGGCAAATTAAGGGGACTTTCGTAAGTTACCGATAGAATGCAGTGAGTAGAAAAAGGACGAAGTCCGAGGATGATCACAAGAGTGCGACACACCTCCCCCTAAAGTTGATGCACATAAAACTCTTCGGCTGACTTACAAGAACTTCTGCCGAAGTATGTACGTTAAAATTCGTTGTAAAAAAAGACTCCAACACTAGCAAACTACGTGCCATATTGTGAATAAAACCTAGTACAATATGAGCCATGTGGATGCTAACGATGACCACAATTAGCGACAGTCCAACTGTGACAACATTTGGTTTTGCACACGAGCCGTTACTTCTCATCACTTCCCAAGCGGTTTTTGCAATAACACAGGCACTTAAAGCACTCAATACACACACACACACTTATGACATCATTGTCGTCATATTTTTTTACCCGGATGTGCTATCAGATCGGCTGTGATCGAGCCAAATTAGTCAACAAATTTGGACCAAGTGTACCGGCGATCAAGTGCACTCATACAGTCCGCATTTTTCTAGCAAAGACATCTTATGGCACTGACGTGCGCCTGGTGTTAAGAGACGATTCAATTGTCCTCACCTCTCCTAAGAGTGTCCAGGTGCGGATCGCGACAGATCCATGTATGTTTACAATGATACTTCACATCCCCATCCCCATCAAACACGCGTACAGAGTACACAGATATTGACCGGTCGCCAAAGGACAAACGCCCATGGGAGTGTGCTTCCGAGTCGCAGGATCATCATCATCATCATCATCATCATCATTGGATAGCGACATCAGTGTTGACACTGACGCTTCACTGTCGTAAACGCTGTATGCAGCAAGTAAGGTGACCCAGCTGATGGCACCACGCGATGGCCGATGTGGCATGAGAGTATCGTTAGTTGTGAATGTCATGGCTGTACGTGGACTGGGATACTGCCAGGGCGCCCACACCTAGACAGGAGGACGATTATGGTCCTCAACCAAAGCTTTTGGCTCAAAAGCCTAACCGCAAGGCAGCGGTGTTTGGCGGGAAATGCAAGTTCATTACCATTTCTATAGAACAAGTCGCCACACATGTTCTAAACCCTAACCTGGAGGGCCATGAGACTATGTTTGTCACAACTCTGACCATTAATCAACCTGATATGAGAGACTCTGCGGGTGTCGCGCGGGCACCCCCCAGTATAGCTCAATGTGTCGCCGAGGTACGCAAGCCGTCATAACGCGGTAAGGCCCAGTCTCTCCGTGACGGAACGCGCCGCAGGAACGATGGTTCAAAGCCCTAATCAACGGACTGTCCAGATTGACGGAAACTCCTTATTGTGACCATATTTACATTTCAATCCAAACGAAGTGGCTGCACAATAAACGGATTTCAAGGAAAGGGAAAGTCTCACCATCATAAATAGCCGACGCAGCCAAAAGAACATCACGATGAATGTGGACGGGTCGATCCGCTATGGCGTTTGATTCACCCATCCCGCGTAAGTCGTCCATCAGACAGAACATGTTCGGGTAGTGTACCACAAGCTCCTCTACGTCCTGCAAAAGTATCGAAGAATCGAAATTGACAGCTAGGACATATAGTCTAAATATATTCAAGATCTTCATGCACTATACGGTCGAGGTGCTATTAGTGTAATGGCATATACTACTGATGGAGCGTGCGAGTAATGTCTCGTCAAAACTTTAAAGTGTCTTCCCTGCATCTGATGATTTGGAAATTACTGGACTGTCTAACAATGTTTGGTGATTATCTTGTAAGATTCACAAGACGTTCAAGAAAGTCCAGGAGGACGCTCGCGGATGCTGGTTTTTTCAAAGACTGTGAAAATAAGGTTTTTACTTTTGCGTCCGATAGCTTGTAACCGTCCAGCTCGCTTATCAATAATGAGAACTCGGAACTCGAAGGCGCTCTTCAGTTCACTAGACGAGGTAAGTTATCAATAATAATAATAATAATCATAACAATACTTAAAACTCCTGCTATTGCTTAAATTAGGATCCAAGTACCTACACGTGGTAACAATATGGCAGGTGAATAGATGAAGAGGTGAACAGAGATAACAAGATAGGCTATTTTTTATAAGTAACAGGTATAAAAACAAAACTGCTCCACGGTGAACTCGGTATCGCATTAAAGTCTTCCTATTCTATGTGAGTAACAAAACATAGGTACGTTCAATCAATTGTAAAACGCTTGGAACCGATTGAGTAGTCATTGTTTTCGGAAAAGTTTGGTTTGGTAGATTTATTGCTGGGCAACGGTTCGCTTTTGACACAAAAGCTTCGTCAGGCCAAGTGACTAGGTTACGAGGTTAGTCGAGATTTAAGGCGGACTTGACTTAGCTGATTGATTCTCCTTCCGCCTTAAATCTCGACCAACCTCGTAACCTAGTCACTTGGTCTGACGAAGCTTTTGTGTCAAAAGCGAACCGTTGCCCAACAATAAATCTACCGATTGTTACCAAACTTTGCCGAAAACGAAAACATAGGTACATTTGGCTAGCCTTGGACCGTCGGTGCCCCATAGTCAATTGTCTTGAATTCACCCACAGGTCTTGAATTCGTCTCAGGGTTGGGTAATCATGCTTTCCGTTCTAGCAAGAATGAGGTCCTAAAGATGTCGTGCTTCAGGCGGGGTGTTGTGCTTTGGTGAGTTTGAGGGGAAGAGCTGGTTAATCAGAGTAAGCCCATTGGACAACGACCATCTCTGTACGGTGAACGCGTCACATCAGACCGTTATAAACCTATCAGAACGAGTTCTAGTCGTCCCGATACGGGAACCAGAAAGCTTTATTTCAAAGGGCAGCACTATGACATGCTCCAGGATTGCCACCACTTCTGGTCGGTCTTGGCTGCAATAGCTGTACAAATGCCTCATCGTATCCACAGCGATGTTTTCCGGATTGCTAATTTTGAAGTTACTGTCACTTCTACAAAGTACACTACATGAGTGCTTCTGCAGTTCAAATCAGCCATGCCTATCACATCATACTTAAAACTGAATCGCCTAGTGTTGTACATGTACTGTCTTGTCTTCCCCGTTAGTTTGTGATACTTCCATTGATCACTCCAGAACAGTTACCCGTGCAACAAGAATAGTGAACCAGGTGTAATGGACAGTATTTGGGTCATTTTTGTGAGCAATTTCGTCCAAGAGCACTTTATGGGTATTGTATTGTCGGAATACTGACATCTGACTGCTATCCTCTCCAACAAAAACCAGGAATCTTGCGGCCGACTCACCAATGTGATGAGATTGAATCCAGTTCGATGGAGTAGTTCACCCATATCCACATTGTCAGCGAAGGGGCTAACGTGAGGTGCAAAACCACCCAATCGCTCCAGTTCGGCCAACTGAAGCGATAGACGTAGTTCGAACAGAGTATCGGAGGCTGACATAACACCAAGGAAACAGCCATCGCTTTTCAGAGCACGAAAAACCTGGGGGAACATCAATGGGATGATCACGCTATAGGTTAGTAAAGAGTGAACAAAACGTGTAAACAATGTCAAAATCCGTTGAGACACTGAGACAAGTACGAGGTTACAATTGATTGGAATCGGGGATTGCGAGGACGAAGGCTGTTTGAAGCTAAATGGCCTTTGATGGTTGCTGGTTCACAAAACACAGCAGTGTGATCAGAGTCTAGCTACTAACAGTTACGACGGAATGCTAAAGAATATCATCACGTCCCTCTAGAATAGAAAAAAAGATGGTGTTTTTTTAATATGCGGGGTAAAGTTCTTATTGGGTGAGGAGTACAACGAGTTGACTGTCAAACTGGACTGATTTGACTGTGCATGAGCGCCATGTTACGGACAACCCCTTCAAGGTGAAGGTAACAATCGAATACTTCACAGGATGCGTTTACGGTAAAAAAAAAAGTTGAGTTTAATGACAACTGTTTAACACAAGAACATGGTTAGTGTTCACAGACAAATCCAAAAAGTCTACTAAACAGCTAGCTCCCAGTAAAACACATTTCATCACTCACATGTCGCAATATGCCTGGCAAGTCGTTGACCCAATGGAGGCTGGAAGCAAGAAAAATAATTGGAGGTTGACATTCAAGCTCGGCTGTCTACCGAGATCATAATCAGTCAAAATTTACATAAAATTGGGTGCGAAACTGACTGGGTGCGACACCACTTCTCCATAAAGGATAGCGTTTACACACAAAAAAACTGTTCAGCTGTAACACCCTTTTGGGTGCCTAACTGCCATGCCACCCGAAGGTTGCACGAGGGCTGGAATACTGCAGGGTTGCCCAAGCCTAGAAGTCGGGAGGCAGAGGTCGGGTTCGAACCACGGACCTTCCGGTCAGTAAATTCGTGCTCTAACCACTTGGGCCATCTCGCTCCCGATACTCATTAGGGGAGAAATTCGAGCAGTGTTTATCGCTAACGGATGACCGATAAGCGCAAAACTACTCGTTGCCTTGAAGGAGAGTAGTTTTGGGTCAAGAAAATTGAAAATTAGGCGAACAGCAGCACAGAGAGGTCAACGGAAAGACAGAGAGAGAGAAGAGTAGGTCCACATACAAAATCTACCTTTAAAGCGGAAGCAACAGTGTACAGTAAGCCAACTTTTGTAGGTGTGTGAGATCACCACTGACCAAAATCTAGGTTTCAGCGACGAACACAACACAGGGGATACAAAATGATGACAGATGACGGAATGAGTTAATGCTGCTCTCCAGACCACCACGAAGGGTGTAGATCAGGGTTTTGAATTTACGAGAACGACTGATTTTCATCGCACTGTGTATTCACGTCCATCTGATGGGTAAGAGGCTGATAAGTTGATACAAATACTTGGAGCGGCGAACCGATGAGGCACCCGTGGATTGGGTGGTGATACTTTCCCGGATGATAGTGTGATTCACTAACACTACATACGTGGCGTATTCAGAAAAAAAGATGTTAACTGAGATAGGTAGGTAGTTTATGATTACTGGACATTAGACCGCTAAATGTTCCAGAAAGTCAAGAAGCAACCCGTTCAAAGCAAACACGAAATGCAAGGGAGAAATCGTCGGGGAGACGCAGAACATATGCATGGTGCAAGGTGGCCGGCGCAATGAGCTCCGGATAATGTACTTCCTCGAGATAGTTTGGAGATTGAGGTTAAATATCCTGACCGGGAAGGCGTATCCGTTCCCAAAAGTATGGGGGACTAAGGAGGATCCCAGCCCCCGTGTTGCCCAAAGCTCCTGTGTCAACTGTGACTCGAAAGATGCTTCAAACTGAAATTTTGCGATAATCAGTTTCTTGTGAAGCGGGCAAGCAGGGGATGGATGAAAACCTTGGCAGGATGTGATGTCGCTTTTAGCAAGCAACCTTGGCATTTTACGGTTCCTTGAGCACGAAGTGGAGTCCATGTATCCAGAATACCACAACCCTAACCAGAAGCAAGAGTCGACACAATTGAAAGTGAGGTTTATCACGGAAACCACAGAATGGTCCTGTCCTAGGACAGATATTTATGGTTAGAATGAAAATGCGAGGAAAAGATTTAACTGGATGGGCTAAATTTTACAAACGATACATTGGTGATACCTTGGCGGTCAAGAGTCAGTGCAAGAGACAACAGAAGTGTTCCAGGAACTGGAAAGCGCTCAGCAAAATATGGAACCGACAGCCCAGGCACCAGGTGAATGACACAGTTGCCCTCCTGGACATCCAGCTGATTTAGCAAGACGATATTTACATAATTCACCTTCGACAGATTGCTTCCCTAGACAAAGATGGTCGGCTATAGAAACATGTTGAATACGTGATGCCCAGGAACAGCGATCGGCTGTCAGATTTGCAACAAGAACGATTCAGTGTTGGCTCCGCCGACCACACAGAGGCCGCGCTGCTCCATCTCGCTCTTGACCGCATTCAGGCAGACAGCAACGCTATCCTTGACAGGTCTGTTTCGTGATTTTGGCGTGGTCCTTGCACAGTAGGTGCCCAAACCATTGCAGACGCCGTCGTTGAAACATTTTCGGACATTATCATTGGACACTGTTCTTAGATAGCTTTGCAAGTGCAACATGCCAAAAAACAGAATTTTGGTCCGTACATTCAAAACATCTGCGTCTTAACTTCATCTTCGATGACGAGAACAATGACGTCTGTAGATACCGAATCAATGAGCAATCAGTCAATATCAGCACTTTGAACACCAGGGCTCTGAAGACCTAGCGTTGACCACAAAATTGAATGGGAATGGAGAGTGGGCCTCCTTGTTGGACACGACCGTCTGTATGGAAGCTTTTGGAGAGCTCACTGTATACTGTCACACACCCGCAAGTCTGAGAATACAGAGAATTTACTATTGTCAGGAAGGCCAGATTCCTGAAAATAGCGCCCAGAATGTCCAAAACCGACTGAGATCCTCACACTTCACCAAAATCTCGATAGGAGAGCCGGCAAACATTCAGGCCAGTAAATCAATTCACCAACACCATAAAAAATCGTTCAGCTGTAACATCCTTCTGGCGCCTAGCTGCCACACCACCCGAAGAAAACAAGAGGGCTGAGATACTGCCAGGTTGATTCTGTTGACAGCGTCAAAAGCATCGAGGAATACTATGAATGCGGGTCATCTATACGTATGGCAAGATGACAAGGTGCTAAGATGTGGTCAATGCAACCCCTAGCAAACCGAAATCCCGTTCGCTGCTCTGGAGTCAATAGCTCAAGTGATGCAGAGCCTCCTTACGACTGCAGCTAAGGGCATCCCTCTGTGATTACCCATCATGTCTCTTTTTTGAAAAGCGGCACTGTTACCTACTCTACCTGTTTGCCTGGGACAGCCTCCTCCTTCCAGCTAGAGACAAACAGATCAGAAGAGCCCTGAATGTGGACGTCACCCCATCCTTCCACTTACTTAGCCTTCTCTGTCCACTAGGCGTCACGGTCGGCGCGCACGCTAAGTTGCATTCGACATCAGATAATTCCTCGGGTTGAATTACGTTCGGGATTGACGGGAACGTTTCTCCGAAAGTGGAACAGTGCCACTGTTCTGTCTGGTATCTAGTGCTTAAGTGAAAATAGCGTAACAGTGCGGCAGGCGAGAACTCTTGGTACTGTGTAAAGATCCGATTATCTTGTTCCAGTATGGGTTGACAAGCAAGAAGGGGTAGTTAGAAGAGAGTCCAGAAGATGGTTCTCATAAATTCGTTCAACATTTGTCAGTTTTTTGGTTCCTAAACGAGTTGGCCACCCCTTGCGCGGATCCGAAACGCGACTCTGGATGAGTGCAGAATGAACGAGTGTCTTAAGAGGAGTGGTGCTCGGTTACTGATCCAAGCGATCGGTAACCAAAATGAGGTGTGGTCAGTTTGGATGCATGGCTGGCAGAGCGTTAAAGGGCACCACGTAACCTGAGAATTTAGGCTGTTCCGAAAGTGGGCATGCTATATAAGAACAAACTTCAGTCAGCAAGTAGCTGCAGCAGTCATTCGTCGTTATCCGTACGTACCGGTTCCTGTCCAAGTCAACCATATAATCGAGTCACAGATACGCACTCAAATCTCCGGCAAACAAAACTATATCTAAGCTTTTAGCTCACCGAAACAGGCGCGCACGAATGACATCTACTCGACCAGGGACGAGGTATTTGCAAGCTAACTGCAAGCTCGACGAACAGATCAAAGGCCACATGATCACTTATCGGTGGGCACAGCCGAGATAACAATATTCCGTTACATTTCCAGTCAGTCATTTCGTTGGGACCGCCTTGGTGATTGACTTGCTTTTACCATTTTACTTTTAAGTTAAGTAAAGTAAAGTAAGGCTTTTAAATTAAGGACTCTTGTTTTGCCCCATTTATTTATTTATAAAATATACCCGAAGAGATGTAGCGAAATACACGCAGTTTATCGTGCAATAGCATATTTCTCTGCATTCCCTTCATGTCACTCAAAATACCAGTACAACAAAGCTCTGAGTATCTTTCTGTATTATGATGCTCATGTGAGTAAATTAGAGGCTCTACAAGCTGGAAACGTTAAATGTCGCTGGCAAGTATAGAAAGGGGCGAGATGGCCCAAATGGTTAGAGCGTGAATTTACTGACCAGAGGGTCCGTGGTTCGAACCCAACCTTTGCCTCTCGACTTCCCCTGTCTAGGCTTGGGCAACCTGGCAGTATCCCAGCTCTCGTGCTTCCTCCGGGTGGCATGGCAGTTAGGCGCCGAAAGGGTGCTACAGCTGAACGAGTATAGAAAAGTCTATTTTTGGAATGTACTTTCGGCACTCTGCAAACACGAAAATGCGCTGCGAAACTTACCTGAGACACGTGAGGACTAGATCAAGCGAGTCATTTCGAAATGGAAGCGCTTCTTCATCTGATGTGATGCTGCCTGTTGGAACATCTGCTGACTGGGAGCATTGGTTCTGGGGGGGGGCGAGGGGTTGAGAGTTCCAATAAAACTAAGTATCCGAAACAGGGAATCAACTTAACGAAGACAGTAGTAACGAGAACGCACGTAGAGGAAAAATACCAGGTCTTTGCCAAAAACCGGACACTTGTCAACGCCGATGTTGAACAGTTCGGCTAATTTAGTCTAAGGAAGACCAAGTGTGAAAATAAGAACACTGGAGAGCGAAGAACACACACACTTACAGAATCCTGTCCGCCGAGAACGAATGTCTACAATCAAGCGCATGATCATGCGCTTTTTTTACTCAGCATAATACAAAATACAGTTCCATTCACAAATCCCAGTGAATCAAATCTCGGTGAAATAAATAAGAGGTTCTGGTGGGTGAGCAAACGCCAAAGTACACCTTGAGTCCATCATATGAGATGGTTCAGAAATGGTGTGAGACCTTCATGATAAAAAACGGTGCGAATTCGTTCTTGAGTTTCCGATCTCCCAAGTATTTAAAGCGAACCAGAAGAGCATAATTTTTTAGTACGTTCTAGGGTTTCGGCCGCTGGGCGAACGTTCAGCCAACCTGTCAATTCATTATTTATCCCTTAAGAGGAATTTCGCTGTTGCAGCCAGAAGTGTGGACAATTGGCGGGTAGTCGGATGAAGGACAATACTCGAAAGATTTCGTTTTATAAAAAGTGGTACTGATTGCTCGGATTGTCAAGCGACAGCGGGGCGAGATGGCTCAAGTGGTTGGAGCGCGAATTTCCCGACCGCAAGTTCCGTGGTTCGAACCCAACCTCTGCCTTTCGACTTCCCCTGTCTAGGCTTGGGCAACCTGGCAGTATCCCAGCTCTCGTGCTTCCTTCGGGCGGCATGGCAGCTAGGCACCGGAAGGGTGTTACAGCTGAACGATTTTTTTTCAAGCGACACCGAAGCGTACGTGATCAGCTTTGAAAGAAAGCCATTTCGCTACCGAATCCATCATTGCAATCCATGTTTTGGAATGAATTCAAGATAGTTGGTAATTGATCAGGTGGCTGTTGATCTGTTCGCCGAGCTTGGCAATTGATTTGCAAACGTTTCCCCACCATTCAAGGAGACATCTTCAGTACGCTGTTGGGTAGTGATTAAAGTGTGAACATACTAACCGGGGGCTTCATGTCTTGAACCCAAATCCAGAACATTTTGTGACCCTGTCTAGGCCTGTGCAACCTGACAGTAACTCAACTCTTGTGCTTCCTTCGGATAGCATGGCAGCTAGGCACCGAAAAAGGGCTACAATTGAAGGTTTTATATTCTGGAATGTGGTCTTTAATTCAAAGTCCACTGGCTAATCACAGCTGGTAAACACTCTGCCGAGAAGGCCCCAAAGTTGTTGAGCGGAGAGAAATTAGACATTAAAACGAAGCGTAACTGACGAAGAATAACGGCGCAGAATGGGCAAAAAAACTCGTGCTCGAAGTAGATCTGCCTACCACACACCACCTAGCCAATAGTCATGGAATCGTGCTACCTCGTGGGGTTAACAAAGAGTTCGTAAGAGGTTCTGATAACGCCTGAAAGTTCACAACCTCCTCAGCGCCTTCAGAGTATAATTAACACACCTCGAAAATAGATATTCCGGGTCATGACACCATATCGGAGAGAATGGGAGATCCTGACTATCTCCTGCTCAGAAGCTTGAAGGCTTGAACCTCTCAGGATCTGTGAGATGACTGTAAATTCTGAAAAGATATGCGGTGACTCCCGTCAGCTTATAGCCCTAACTTAGAAACTGGAAGATGACGGGGCTGTAAATTATTTTCGGCTTCCAGGTGTCGTGTTACCAACTCGGACAAGATAAGGCACAGATTAAAGTAGATGAAAACAAAACAAGAAATGAATATCACATCGTACTTACCAAAACGTCGATCGAACTGTCGCACTGAAACAACAAATCCGTTGAATCTGTGGTTAGATACCTGGACAAATGGCCACGTCCACAACCCAGATCCACAGCGACCGCAAACTTCCTGAAGACACCGAGGAAACGGGAAGTTATTACAGTGGGACTCTCAGACACATTGGAATAATGTGCTCCCGAATGGACAAAAGGAAAGAATGATGATCAGCAAAACAGACCCAGGAAATAAGTCCAGCAAGACGTGGTCATGCAAGGACACCAAATGAGTCTGGAAAAATGTTAATAATAGTAATAGTATAGTAGTAACTCAGTTATAACAGGAACAGTCGATATGCTGAGGATGGGTTCGAAACACGGACTTTCCGGTCAGTAAGTTCGCCCTTAAACACTGAGCTACCTCGAGTCTAAAAATAGCCAAGAATAACCAGTGGTCACTAAAGTGGAGGGTCATCAGCTGTAGGAACCACGTGCTTGTCGTACAGTGTAGCTGCCACAGTTTCGTTCACCGATAATTTGGGGAGGTGAGGTAGGTGGCTACGCATTGGAGGCGGGAGCTGATAAGTTGGTGCGTAAATGCAGGACTGTCAGCGGACTATTAAGTGGAAGGTATTACTAACTAACTCAGACAGAAGCAGGGAGTTGGAAGACTGGATTTCAGTGGTGTACAGTTGGAACCATTCACTGTAAGTGCCCCTTGGTAGAGAGAAAATGGATAACAGAAAGAAGAAGACCCAAGTGCTAGTCTAAGATAAACACGTCTAGATGTCTGCATTTCCACGAAATTCAGCAACATCAAAGGAGTGTGAAGACAACCCTTTCAGTAACAAAGTCTGCCGGTTGCAGTTAAATACCCCTGGACTGCCTACGCTACGCTGGTCAGACCCAGGAGAGGTCAGTATTCAGAGGTCAGACATTGATGTCGACACTCGAGACATGTGTAGCAGTTCCGCCCGTCTCTCAAGGATATTCTCATTTTTAAAGCATTCCACAAACCCCCAAGTCAGTCTCAATGAAGCTAATATTTCAAACATCCATACATCCCACGTAATAAAGTAGAAACAAAGATTACAACTGAGAGCACCGGAGAAATTTGCCTGAATATTATTGAATCAGACGGCCAGGCATCAACCCACCTAGATATATCACAGACTCGATCAGCCAATCTGGATGCAATTTCTTCACGGACGTATTCATACAAATGTGGATTTGGCAATTGTGTTGATCGGATTCTTTGTTTCAGTTTTGTACAGCGATCAAACACATACATCACATTCTGACCACTGATGGTGGAACTGTGAAATTGTGCCGCGCATACGACACTGGTCCGACAGAAGATTCTGCGGAAGAGATTCTGGAACGTGAAGTAGAAAAAAACACTTGGACTTCAGTAGAACTACCTGACCCACCCATTTAACCGGGTTCAACGAGAACCGAAAACGGGACTCCGTCCCGTCGGCGAAACTACTGCAACGAAAAAGAAAGCAGAAGGGTTCGTTCGCGGCACCAAACCACACAAGAGGGCTAAAATACGGCTGGGCTTCCCAAAAACAACTGCCTCAAGCCACGAAATTAAATGTTTGAAGCTCATATCTTAAACGCTGGGTTATCTTCAGCATCCGCGTTCGCAGCGGTTTGTTGACAAGCAAACAGGGGCATCAAACAGTTAGCTGGTTTATCCAGCCGACTGATATTGGCAAGAGAATGAAACACTTGATTCAACCCCGATGTGATTGCAACTGCTGTCTCCCCGGAATAATGCGCGAAAGTGATTGGTGATACTGACAGACAGTCCGGTCACGCAGCCCCGCTCCAGCATAATGCCTATCACCTTTAACGCGTGGTGGTTTCAATCTCTAGATGGACTGTGCGCTACAACAATCCAATGGAAATAAACTGGCTAGGCATCTATTCCCATGCGTGAACATTACTAATTGTTTTCTCAAGCCACAACAACTGAAGTAGTTTATAGCTGACGAAATGAACTGGAGTGAACATACTGGGAAGATTCGAGTTTCTTCGTTTGCTACACATTTCATGAGAAAAAATTGCTGAGTAGGCTGTGAGTAGCCGTGAGTAGGCTGTTGTTATTGTGACATTTCATCAACTGCTATTTATTTTACGCTCTGGTACATGGGCGTACGTATTGGTAGAGCCAAGCCATGATTACTACTCAGAATCCACTCTTCATTTAGCGCTCAAATTGGAATGCTTATACTTGTGAAGGATTTGCTCCACTAATTGCATTGTGAATCATGCACGCACTTCGAGGTCAATCCCGATGCGACTAATGCACCCAAATAGATCGAGGCAACCAAACCCTGCGGCCTTAATATCCATTCATTTCTTTAACCTGTTAAAGAACATGGGAATGGCTGAGCCTTTGGTAGTGAGTACAGTTGGCCGCCTTGTTGATCGCTTGGAAGAAGTGAGTTATCGTTAGCTTGAGATAGCTCAGTGGTCAAGGCTCGAACTTACTGACAGGAAGGTACGTGGTTCAAACTCAATCGCTCGACCGCTCCCGTCTAGGCTTGGAAAACCTAGCAGGTGATCCCTGATCCGTGGTGATCCCTTGGAGTGGCATGATAGCTGAGCACCGAAGGGGAGTTACGGCTGAACGAACGAACGATACCGTCCCATATTCGCAACAATTGCGTCCAAGAGTTCACCAGTGATTGCTAATGAGTTAAAAAAATAGCACTGATAGTACTCTGCTTTGCAGTGACCACCAGAAGATGGGAGAGTCAGGTGCAGTAATATTCCTAATCGCTTTTACATAAAGCACGGTCAGTAGTAAAGTCCCAAAACAGTGCAAGTCCTTGTTCCATTATTTGGTGCTGTAGATGGCACGGAAACCCAGGAGCTCAATGTCAGGCCTGAATATTGAAATCCATGCTTTTTTACAATACCCCAGTGCGGCAGCACTAATCTGGGCATGGCAGTGATGATAAACAGACTTAGGACAATTCAGAATTTGGTTTGGGAAGGACGTAGACGTAATAGTATCCAATGGACCAGTTTGAAAACGCGTATAAGATTGTAGCATAAGATATGAATAATTCAACGACACAACTGCCATTAGGTGCTCTGTCGTTCCAAAGCACTTCACTGTAAGCACCAGCGGTCAAATCCTTTGAATCTGCGGAAGTTGACTCCTGTCGTGGCGGGGATTCTGCTGCTCTCGTTGCTGACACCGAGCAGTTCACTTAGGCCGACCCGTTCTTTTTGCTTCAGAATAAAAGCCTTGGAGGACACCTTCAAAAGTTTGAAGATGAAATTGGGAGATGTCAATCACAGGATAAAAGCCACTTTTCCATAAACCACGTGCAGGAAGGGCCGGCGATGCTGTCCAAACGAATC
Organism: Clonorchis sinensis; assembly: GCA_003604175.2. Classification (NCBI taxonomy): domain Eukaryota; kingdom Metazoa; phylum Platyhelminthes; class Trematoda; order Opisthorchiida; family Opisthorchiidae; genus Clonorchis; species Clonorchis sinensis. The sequence goes on along the minus strand of CM030374.1, from coordinate 10,069,654 downwards.
TTGACTCCACTTCCCGAGTAGACCATGCACACGGAAGCGGAATCAACGGTAAACCCCATCTTACACTGGTACCGTGTCAAGGAAGTCTCCACATTTGGTACCCAGCTTGCGAAGTGTGCGAAGGAGATGAAAGCAAACCGATTCGCATACAATGAAGATGAAAGTAATGTGCTATAGGGTAGGCTATTTTCGTCACGATGTGACTGAACCTTAGCTCGGTGTGATGGTTTCTCCACCTCAATAACATATTGAGCTATACCGTGGAGTGTGTATGTGACACTAAAACAACCCCTCGTACCAGGCAGGTTAATGGGTAGAGGTCTGACTAATGCTGTTTGCCGGTCCTCCAGGGTGGGAGCTGAAACAATTGTGGCGACTTGCTCCTTGAAAACGTAGGCTGCTCTGACGGCCCTACGCCAACCATCGTTGTCCTGTGGTTAGGCTTCTGAGCTAAAGGCTTTGGTTGAGAACCCTCACCACCATTCCTCTGTCTAGGTCTGGGCATCCTGACAGTATCCACGCCCAAGTACAACCATGAAGTGCACACAGTGAATGTGAAAACACTGTGCTAGGTAAATATATATGTTTTCCCTAAGACGGCAGTGTGGAAAAAACTTTCCATACGTCATATCTCCGGAAGCACGATGTATGTCCTGTGTCGTTCAGCTGTAAAACCCTTTTGGTGTCTAGATGCCAGGTCACCCAAGGGAAGCACGAGGGCTGGGATACTGCCAGGCCGCCCAAGCCTAGACAGGGGAAGTCGAGAGGCAAAGGTCGGGTTCGAACTACGGATCTTCCGGTCAGTAAATTCGCGCTCTAACCACTGAGCCATCTGGCCCCCGATGGTGTATGTTGAAAAGTCGGCCCACTACACATTCTTCACAGGAGAGTAACGAAGAAACGGCAAGTATAACATGACATGCGCATTTTTACCAATTTTTAATGTCAACCGTCTTCTTTGTTTTTCATTTATTTGATCAGCGAATGTGTCGGGAAGCACATGGTGTTAGATATCTGATACACTTGTCCCGAAAGGCTACGGGGAAATAACAATAATAATGATAACCGCTTAGTTGGAAAACCCTTTTGGTGCATGGCCGACACGCCACCCGGAACAAGCACAAGGGATGAGTTACTGCCACACTGTGCAAACCTAGGGAAGCAGTCGAGATGCCAAGATTGGGTTCGGACCTCCCGGTCAGTAAGTTCACTCCTTAGCCACTAGGGTGTTCCTTATTGCACTTTTCGAGTACCTGGTGGTTCCGATGCAATAATTCGTGGCATCTGTGGTGTGGGAGCTTCAGCCAGTCGCAGGACCTCAAATACTCTAACGAACTGGATTAAACCAAAAACAGTCATCTTCGGGCTTCACGATTGTCTCGTTCAACCATGACCGATGCTGGTGGACGCGATAAACAATTTTTTGTCGTATCAGCATGCGTATGGCAACTCCGAGATTGTCGGGGATAGGTACCTTTGACAACGAGTGACGTCGTCCTTTCCAACTCATGCATGTGACCCGCTACCATGTGACCTCTAGTGAGGTATTCCTATTTACTGCCTCTTCGTGGAAAAGGCGTTTCCATCAAAGCAAAGGGGTGACACAAGATGTCAGACAGCATAAACTTGTTCGCAATCCACTGGTTGTCCAACTAGGAGTGCCTGATAAACTCCGATTCCAAACCGACAACGAGGAGAACATCAGCTTCGGTGGATTGGGCGATCATCTTCTGAATCCAACGGCAATGTTGACGGTGCTGATCACTTGTTCTCTCCCTGCTTTCTGCTCTTTGGTACAGCTCCGATCAAAAGCCGGGTGGCGGTGGAGACGCAACTTATCCCCATAAAACTTCAATGGTGCCGTCTCTAGCACGCAACTCCGTTCATGCTAGGGCGTCTCCGGAAAGCCGGCGCAGACCTGCTGACCAAGCGGGTGGAATGGTTATAAAACAAGTTGTCTTTGGCGTAAAAGATTTCTTCATAGTTGTTGAAATATCTGTATCTTACTTGACGCCTCCACGCAAAGCATCTGGACACAGTCTCTAAGATTATCAGTCAGATAGCAGCTGTCTTTCGGAGACCGAGTGACCTAATGTTGGTACGCGATGACCAGCAGACAACTCACGGATAACCCACCGTGTTGCGATTTACGTAACTGTACACACAGTACACTTATCGTCTGGGACCCAGTATTCCTAGGCTTGTGGTGGTTGGTTCTAAAAGTACCGTCGTGAACGTGACTGTGAGAGCTGCTCTGGTGCCTAGCTGCTATGCAACCCGAAGGAATCACGAGGGGTGAGGTACTGTCAGGTTGCCTAAGCCTAGACATGAGCAGATGAGATGCTGAGGTTGGATTCGAACCACGGAACCGCTGGTCGGCAAGTTTATACCTCAACCAATGAGTTACCTAGAGCTCACCAACCGTTGCTTCGTCTCGTCTCAGGTTCTCCAGCCGAGGAGGTGTCAGCTGTCAACGCGACTGAGTTGAGTAGTGGCTTTAATGCTTCGTTGCCAAGTCATGGGCCAATTGCCCCTGGGTCATCTCCAATCTATACAAGGCTGGACGAAGAAGGCCTTACGGCGCAAACGGTCCTCCGGCGTACGAAGTACGTGGCCTAGGAAACATAACCTGTGGAATATGACCAGCCGATTTGTCGATGAAAAGTGAACTTGTCGGAAAACCATCTGGCGTATTTCAGCATTACTGACCTGATATCCGTGCCACAGCCGCGTAATGCTTCGGAGACACTGACGGTCAAACACAAAGAGTTATCGAAGGTGTTCCACATGGACCGGCCACGTTTCTGATCCACAAAGCAGGGCAGATCGGACCACTCTACTCGTCACAGTCGAGCTGATCCCACTTCAGTGGTACAAATGCCTGAGGTTACCAAACGCTGCTTTGGCCCTCCTAATTCTGGAATTGATTTCGTATCCAGCCAGTCCTCCTAGATTCATGCAGCGGCCCAGGCAGACTGACCTGTCACATCGATCGGTTCGCTTGGGTGTTTGATCCCACTCCTGCAGCACTTTATAGTTTACAGATGCGAGGAGCATACTCAACTGTACAGTAAAATTATCTAGGTTAATTGAAAGGGTCTGATCCAAAGAGGGGAATATAGTCAGCGTGCTCAATGTCCAGAAACGAACGCCCCAGAAGTATTTTGACCCCCAAGCCGTTAGAGACACATCGATTACCAAGCTGAAAATGGCTATAGAGGGCACCTTTGTCTGACACTACTGGGTGGGATGAAGTTGGAAGGAAACTTGCCCTACACACGCGTCTACGGGAGGAGGCATTTAAAACCCTTATAAGAGACGAGAACTGGGAAGAGATGGTTCATCGCCGGGCTGCCATGGAAGCTGTTTTTCTCAGCTTCAGAGCTGCCGTCTGCCGGAGCGTACGCGGACACAATAAGGCTTGTCGCATCAAGATGCATCAATCGTAATTGGACCAGTCAACCGAACAGCGCAGCTAAGACTGTTTACTGTGATCCAGTTCATTAAGGATATGTGAAAGGGACGTGTAGGGAGAAGGCAGTAGATGAAGGTCGGATGTTACTTTTCAATTTTCCAGTCTGAAGATGGGGGTTTGGTTGGGGTTCCCCACCTTGAACAGTCAGAGAAGGTAAGGTCTTGCTCGGAGATCATTCTCCAGTCTCTGATTCAAAAGTCTGAACTAAGAGACAGCGGTTGTCAATGTTTTCTTGAGAGACCCTTCGCGGAACCAATAACTTAACAGTCTGAGTCATTTGGCTGCAGACAGCTTGCTTGACCCAAGGACGCAAGGAGTAAGATAGGTGTCTGACTCCTAAGGCGCACAGTAGACATCAGCTGGGCAGTACCAGACTCTTTGGTTTAAGGAGTATTTCAGCCGTACTGAATAGCTCCGTGATGCGATTTTTCGCAGTACGGCGATTCGCTTCTATTCGTCGGGCCGCTCATTGTTGGCCTTCATGGTATGGTTGAACCTTAAGGAACTGAGTTCCAGCGAGTAACACGCAGGGCCATTACCTCACTGAAGCCCAATCAGCATAAGGCGACAGATGTGGCTCGGAAGCCATCAGTAGGCATATTCAGATAACATAAACAATCAGATGGACGACAAGGGCTCTAACCTATCGGCTGATCGATTGGTTCAGGTAATTACCTGGTCGGTTACGACCAGTGGACCAGTTTGAAAAGCTCCATAGAGCAAGTGTTCTCAAGCCAACTAAGCTACTTGCAACGAATTTGCAAAGGTGAATATTTGGAGAAACAGTTTCTTCATCCAACCATAACGGTAGCTTGTGCCACCTAATCGCACGATAAGCGATAAGCGTGCGATTCGGTCGGTCGAGTAGTCGACCATTCGATAGGTCTGACACCAACGCATTCAGCGCTGGTGATTCAAGAAAACCTCCTCGGCTCATATGCGTGATTTCGGTGAACTTTCGACTTCCAGAGTACCTGCTATGTGGAACACACGGAATGTCTCCCGACAACCATGACGAGATAACAAATGTTAAATCACTTAACCAAAATCCTGGACTACGAGACCAGTCCAGCCCCAGCAACATGTAGTGTCAACTGTGAACTGCCAAGTAAACCGGAGATGAGAGTCAGTGACTTGCGGTCTGGACCGGACTGCTAATGTCTCAAGGCCATAGGGGCCGTATGTTCGGATGGTATGAAAACCGGCGCGGAGCTACAAATGGTCATTCCTCGCTTGCCCCGCTTGCGGTCCGGGTGCACACGACATGGTGTCGGTCGCAGTGTCTTTTACTTCTTTATCCGAAATGAGTCACAGGAGTGGTATGATGTTGCTGTTGAACATTTTGTGCGAATGATGTCTCCTGTGAATGTTGTTCAAACGATTGTGGTAGATAAGAATAAGTCACAGCTTTGTAGCCTAAAGACAGCGATACCTGACGCTGCTGTTATGGGGATGACGCCGTAAGACACTTGATCGCACCGGAGATCGCCCATTGAACACGTGCATTGCGAACGGGCTCCCGACCAAAGGAAGGCACACTGTGATTGGTCAGGATATGGACCAACCAATCCCACCCAGTCCACTCTTGTGCTACCACTGAAGAAGTCACTGGTGCGTCAGCTGCCCTGCTTCATACTCAGATCCATCTGAAGAACACTTCAGTTCCTCTGTCATCGCCCCCATATAGGTTCATTGCTCTCCTATATCAACACCCTGTGTCGAAATTCCATTAGCCTGCCTACTGGTTAAGTGCATCAGGCTGTCATAATGAGAGTAGCTGCGGCTGGCATCTTGTACGCTGAACACAGCTAAAATAATTTTTAAGAATACACATTAACAAAGCAATCTTAAGCTATGCAGCAGACTGGTCCTAGCGTATAAACTACTACTACAAAGGAATAGTGAAGCAAGTGCTAGGTAACCGAAAATAGTTCACGGATTCACGGATTGATACACAGGAGCGAGGCTTTCGCCCAAGTCCCGGGTCGGTTTTGTTCTTGTCGTTCAGCCCCGCCGTGTGTTTGCTGGGTCAAGTGAAAAACCTGTGGCCAAGCCTTGTTCAAACAGGGCAGTAATAAGTCCAGCGCGAGGACCTCCGCGGAAAGAAGTGTCCAAGACGCGTTTTGAACTGAGTCCATGGACTTGAGCGGCAACCATTTTCGTAGCAGCTCGCTGGACACGCTCAATGAGGATTACGTCTTTCGTGCGTCCTGAGTAGACAACCGGGTTGGCATATTCAAGGAGCGGTCTGACATAGGCCCCATAGAGTATTTGGAAGTCCGTGCGAGTAATACGAGAGAAGGTACGCCGAATCATCCGTAGAACAGCGAATGCCTTCTGAGCCGATTTCTCAAGGTGCAGTGAGAAGGACAGGTTTGAGAGAGCCAGATACCCAAATCCTTTTGGCATCTATCCTCGTGATGTCTTCTGGTCCTTTCTCACCATGCATGACAAAGGAGTTCGCTGAGTCTCCTCCAAATGACATATGGACGCACTTTTCGTCATTCAGAGGAAGGTGCCAGTCCAACGACCACTGCTTTGCGGCGTCTACATCAATTTGGAGGGCACTGGCATTGGAACTCCACGATTTCAAGTCGTCCGCAAAAAGTAGACATGGACTTGAAAGAACATCTGGAAGGTCATTGACGTATATCAGATGGAAATCAGATGTATAAGGGCTGACAGGAGTGAACTTCCGAGATAATTGGTTAATCTGGTATTTATTACATGAGTTGGACAGTACCAGGAGAGAAAGTGTGTGCAAGAGAAATAGTTTCCAGTCCCCGAAGCACTGCTATCAGCTTTAATCTATGAGTGGTGCAATGATGAAGACTTTCATGTCCACCACTGGGAGCGGCAGGTAGAAGTGTTCTTTGTTTGGTTGACGAAATGGGTCTTTGTGTGTTGTCCATAAATACGAGCATTTTCGTCACGCAGGAACGGTTTGGGAGAAATCCGTGTTGAGTTTGAGAAATCAAGTTGTTGGAAGTAAGGTGATCTAGAATGGCTCGCTTCAGAATGCGTTCCATCACCTTGCATGGCACGCTAGTGAGGCTTATAGGCCTGTAGCTGCCAGGAGATAGTCGGTCACCAGTTTTGTAGATTGGCGTGACAATCGCTTCCTTCCAAACAGAGGGAAGGTGGCCTTGGTCAAGTGACTGACGAAACAGCAGATGGAAATGAGTTGCCAGTGTGTACGACGTTTCCTTCAGGATCCTTGGGTGGACTTCGTCGGGACCCAACGCGCAGAATGGGTTGATCTTGTGCAGGAGTTGACGAATGTCCTCCACCGTGAATATCAAGTCGGTTAGAGGCCAGTTACAGCTCATCAGGCTGTAGCACTCAACAGAATAATAAGCTAAGGTAACTAAGGACAAGGAAAGGTTTTGATGACCTGCTGGATGTCCGCTTTCTGTCCCGTGGCTGTTACACACTTCCAAGCCTCAACTTCCCCTTGTGAACACGGTAAATAATGAGCCACTCAAAACTTATGAGTCTTTCTCATGGGTACGCTATTCGTAAACCTTGGAACGATTTCCGAAGTTTGGAGCTGGATTATTGTTTGACTTCTCACTAATTCCAACCGTCTCCTGGCTACCCACTTTGCCACAGCCTGACCACCAAACCTCTCGTAAATCTTGGCCGGGCCTGCTTCCCCCAGGGCCGTAGAGCACAGGGCACTGCAGTTTCCCCCGATAGGCCTTTCTCTTCATGCCTTCAAACCATCTGGTTGTCATTCACTGCAGTGCCTTAAGCTGTGTGGCGTCCTTCTTCGGATGCAAAACTTGTGCCTGGATGCAACTGGGGCGAGTAAAAGCACAGGAGCAAGTTAGCCGCTGACGACAATTCATCCAAAGCGAAATGGGTCTCAAAGCTTTTTGGGAAACAGCTGCACGCTAACCAGGTACCCGCAATGTCTGACCAGATGCAAACTCTGGGTCTTCGGCTTTCCTTTTCCTATCGTTGGCTACTAGAGCCTCGAGTGTTTCTGCTCACTGCAGAAGTACTCAGATTTCTACGTGTTGCTGCAGTAATTGTGGAAGTGGATCCGAGAGGAGCTTTGTAGACCGACTATCCATGTTTGTGAGTGAATGCTCTGGCGGATTTCAACCCCAGGGACACCAAAGATGTCTGATACTCCACCACGTTTATATCGATGAGGGATTTGAGGAAGAAAGGTTGGATAGCGTTAGGGATATCAGGATAACCAAAACTTCGGCTGTAGAATTTTTGTCAGGTTAATTTTCTAAAATGTTAACTTCGATCATTTGTGCTCTCCTGCACCGTCTTGGATGTTTTCCGAATAGGCCACACTTCCTCCTGGTAGACTAGCCACGCCTTTAATTTTCTAATGCGTTTCACATTTCACTAGATGACATTGCTTTCATTGTAGATTGAGGTTGGTCGATGTAGTAAAAGCCCTGTTCTGAAGATCTCCCCTTCTCCCGCATTTGCACCAGCATGGTTGGGCTCGTTTCATATATGGTGATTTATGCTTCTTCAAATCGTGTACAGACGTCGTTGTCCTGGTGAAAACTAACATAGATGACAGCCTTGCCTGACGCCACTGAACGTAGGGAATTCACGTGACAGCTTGCCAAAGGCTTTCACAAGATCTGGCGACTAGCGCTCCAAGGAAAAAGTTCCCAAGTAGTCACCTCTGGTCCGTATATGCCGCCGTGGTGCTCGACGATCAGACAAGTCGACGGCAACAAGCCAAGTTGACCAAGACTGTCGGTTTTGGTTGCCGGAAGCGGCGTCGGTAAATATAGTCTGCCGGAGGGTAAATACGCTGTCACTGTGTCCCATTGCAGGGTGCAGCCCACTTTTCTCGTTTGAAGTCGTATATACCGGTATTCAGTCTACATTCCAAAAGGAGCGGGGAGTGACCTGAATGCCGCAGCCACGAAGCTAAAGTCACACACACAGCATCCGCCTACTCGCCTTCTACGCCGAAGAGATTGCCAGTGTGTTCCATTTAGCAGGCACTTCCTCTTCACTCCGTGTAGCGCCAAGGCGATTTGTCGTGTGTGGTAATGGGAGTCCTCTGCCTTCTTTTAAGAGAGCTAGATACAGAGGCATTTTGCACTTTTTTCTTCCCCTTGCGGGATATCAATGTTTACACTTCACTCGCCAGTACGAATTTCATTCACAGACTGAGTATACTTGGCCGCAATTGGAAACAGTTGAACAGTTTCACTCTACAAACCCCTTCGGTCCTCATCCACTTATTCGGTAAACAGGATGCCTTACTTATTATTCGTCATCAGCGCCCGAAGAAAACGAAGCGGCGCACTGATGACCATGCTATTTAGGCCGACAGGGTCAATAAACACTGCAATCAATCCACTCAGTGTATTGACGGAGCAGCAATTCCAGTCTCCCGGCTTCTTTACCTGGTTGCAAACCTCCGTGAACTTCAGCACTTTGGCTCAGTTAACTTAAATAGAACTGAATCCTGAGATGGCACCCCAGGATCGTTCCAGGTCTCCAAAGTCCTCTGCAATCAAGGCCGACTGGATGAAAGGTTCGCGGTACGAACGTAACCTCTGTGTCCCAGCTACTCTTGCCCAGTTTTGGCACCCTAGCACTTTCCAGGTCCCTGCTGTCCCTGCTGAATAATACGCATGCCCTGCCGGGAAGCGTATGGCCTTCTTGGTGCGCAGTGTTAACTTGGCTATTGACGTCCTGAAATGAGAGGGAGATATAAGTAAGGTTTCCGAAAAGTCGCTACGTAGCAGTCGGCTGACAATAATAATAATAATAATAATAATGTTTATTCTCAACTAGTGGGTGGCATACCGTAAGGCATGATCACTAGAGTACAGTAAGAATAAAGGACGACTGGATGGGATTGGCGGGTACTGGGGACGGCGCGAAAAGGAGGGTAATCGTAAAGAAACTGGGAGTGATACTTGCCGTCTAAAGGGAGCAATTCAATGGCGACGGTCACCTACAGGCGAGTTTACACAGCGCCATCTTCAACGGCTTACTCACATTTCGCGATTTCTTTTTACCTGGTGCCTGCCGACCGTAAGGCCCCAATAAATACGACAAGTACATAAAATTTTCGTGAAGTCCCGTCAGCAAACGAATAGTCTGGGGATGATGGGCCTCGCATTAGTAGCACGAAACCATCGTTGTCCCTTTCCTCTAACTGGCGCTGTACAGCGTTAGTCTTAGTAGCAAGCCTCTGGCTCAAGGCTGCCGATTAGCTCCTCCTTAGAGCCGAAAGTACTGACATACACAGACTCCCGGGACACACCGTTCTGGGAATCAGTGCCTTCGTCCGGGTCAAGATCGAAGATGTCCTGATTGCGAATGGGTTAGAAAGCAACTTTTGGGCTTTCTGGACGTGCTGAGGGCTGAATACAAAAATAAATTAATCACTTATGGACCCACCTATGGGGCAATCCTGAAGAGCAGCGCCGCACGGGGGGCAAGGTTCACCATGGAGACAGTCGACGTGATATCATACGTTGCACACCAGCGGTCAGTGGTGCGAGTTGGCCGGTCACAAAAGCTCAAGCCTATGTCCCTAGACCGCCATCGGGGTTGAGGTGCAGTACATTCGCCCACCGATGGCAAGTCGTTTATAGCAGACGTCGAGCCACTGAGCATCAGGATTTGCCTCTGAGCAGTCAACTGATCTTCCTGGGGTCCAGCCGCTGCAGTGTGTCAACCACTCGGTTCGTTCGTTTGGCGGGCCGTCAAAAGTCGATGGTGGTGGCGTGAAAAAATATGTAAGGGGTGCACCCTGTTTCGGTAGGTTGTAGACCGATAATCATCGCTGGTGGACTGAAAAAACATCAATGAAGAATGCTTCTTACTGGTTGTACCCTACTGGTCTGTAGCTAGAGAGAAGAAATGGATACAGAGGAGCCGCATCGCCTGGTTTATTGGGCATGTGCATTCCCCAGCACAAGTGCAAACCGTCTAAAACATCTGGGTGCTAGCACCAGGAACTATCAGTTAGTTAACGTAGATTGATCTCGCTTTGTTCCATGATATTGCGGCCTTAGGTATCGCAGGCCAAAGTGCCTCAAAACGGGGGAACAAGCACACGTGACCATTTGATATACAACATTCAGAACGTAGCCGTTCACTCCCAGGATTTCCTGCCGGTCGCTCCAGCGTGTCCGAGTGCTGCACTTGGTTTTCAAACCGATTGTTTGCGGCTGGTTGCTAGTCCCACTGCCAAAATGGACTATCCCGGATTGTGCGTGCACAGCATATTTGCGATGGATTCACAAACGGTGGGCCGTAAGGTAAAAAAAACAAATCGTAGGCCCGTGTGGCGCAACAATTGCAACTATTGTCAGAATCTGTGTACTAACAGTATGAACAACAAAAACTGGCGTACTGTAGTGTCCAGGTAAGCCATGCAGTGGAATATGTGCCAGCTGTTTGCAGAGTGCGCCTGTGACCAAAAATACATGGATGTTATGACATGTATGTTTCCTGGCAGCTCTTCTAACGTGAAAGTAACAGCGTGACAACGCAGCCGACCACTTTTTCCATTGCCTGCATTTGTGCCGTCAGTTTGTCTATCACAAAAATCTTCGTGGGTTTCTGTTTGCCCAATATCTACCTCAACAAGCCGAACGGTTTACACATGGAAGCAAACAGTTTCCATTACCGGGCTTCCGGTGTCCATGCCATCTGTGAACAGGAAAGCGTAGAGCTCGTATCAACAGGCGAGATGCTAGTTGATTTTAAAAAATTGCCCAAAACGGTTTGCCGCGTGTTTTCCATTGACGCTTACGACATCCCGGAAGCGCCAGGACAGGGCTATCTGCTGCAATCTGGAGAAGCGTAGATGACCGCGCTGACCTTCCCATGACCGCAGCACACACCCGTCCGGACTCGAGAAGCTTTGCCAGGACCAAAGCCAAATCATCTGCGACAGTGAAAACCAACAATCCGTCACTTACCAAACGAATGTCACAACTACCACAACCTTTTAATTTCTCATTTCCGTCCAAGATTTCAAATGTGTTTTCTCTCCTTTAAGTTACACTACTAAACACGCCTTCAGTAGTGCTCTTCCATCAAATGTGTGGGCTCATCACTTATTTCCATCGGTAGATCTGACCTATACTAGTGTCCACGCTCGCCTGTGAGACAGACTCGTGGTGACCTGTCTCCGCTGAAGGGTACGCAGTGAACCTTGCCACCCTGTTCGGGGAAAGCCTGGACAGCCGCCCATTATGCAACGTTCACGGACTCGTGCACTTCGTCGAACAGTTCGAGCGAATTTCAGGATCGTACTACAGCGTGCGAAACTCGAAAGCCGATTCCTCCGGTAGTGAAACGTTTATCAAGTACCAGTGCCACCGGAAAGGATTTGCACGTCGTCTTAACTACGGAAAACGACGCCGACTGCTCGATCACACACTCGAGGCGTACTTCACGAGATTTTCGGTGCCGAAGCATCTCAGTGGCTCAAACGAAAACGTCGACTGCTACTTGAGGAACTGGAGACCATCCGGCAAACGCTTGAGTGCCAGAGCCGCTGCTTCAACATCCGCTTTTATGTGAGATCAAAGTTCGGCGAATATCTCACTAACATGAAAACAACGGAATTTTCCATTTTATTTAATTCAACCTCAGAAATGCTAGAACTGTTTCAAAGGTTTCCGGATTTCTACAAACCAAAGGATATATATTTTGTACCAGCTACCTATTGTAGACGGCTGTCGTTAAAGTCTCCATGTAGCAGTTGGTTTTCTGTGGCGGGAGACCGAAAATGAAGTGAGAATTCTCCCACTGACAACGTGACGAATGATGCTTGTGGTAGCAGGCACACGATAGAAAAGGTGGTCGAATTCAATGAAAACCACCGAGAACATGCGGCTGTCTGGGGTATATGGGATATTTGTTAACTACACCACACGTCGATATTTGGTCACGAAAAATCTGGGATGAACCAGGTGTTGATCTCATACTGCCGTAAAGGCAATAAGGTATTTTGCGTTCAGTCAAAACGTAGCTGGTAAGCAACCAGATGCAAACCTCACCCTATTACAGGGTGCGAGATTCAAATATAGATGATAATGAAAAAATGGAACAAGGTCAATCTTGCCGAATCGTTTTTCTTTCAGGGGTATCGCATAGAAACAGCCCCTTAATATAGAACAGTGAGAGAGGAGCCTTTCTGCTAAATCAAAACCTCTTAAGCCCACCGCATATAACCAAGACCTCCACAACATGGTACGGTGGAGTAACTGGGCTAACGGAGCTCTGGTAGCTAAATTATCTGTAAAAATCGCCTCGTAATACCTATATTCAGTTTACTTTCAGACTGTATGCTAGTCGCCTCATAAGAAACGGGAATGAAAATATAACCGAAATTTTTCGCGGGTTCACAGTGGCCGATGAACAGATCACCAGTGAAAGTAATTGCCTCTCGTTATCTCATACGAATTGTACGCGCACAATAAGTGCCTCTCTTACGACGCTCATACATAGTAGCCGGATTGCGTTTTAGGTATCACGGATTTATGTTGTCAACATTGGCATCGCGTTTATTTCGCAACCGGGAGTTACATAAAATACGTTAGACCTGAAGCAAAGTTGGTATGCTAATTGTCAGCTATTTTGTGTTACGCCCACCGCCTTGAGTTGCAGGTGCAATAGTTGCACTTCATATGAATACACTGGACATGTGTCATCCGTATAAGTCGCCGGAAATTACGTAGTAATATACGTTATACCTTTGGCAACTACGGAGTTTGACTGTAACAAACAAGAAGAAATCTATAGCGCTACTCATAGATCAACCAAGGTTACACTGAGTAAAAGTTCTACGGAGCCTTTCAGCCTTTCCTTATGGGCCACGAAGTGTAAGGCTTTAACAACTAGTGAGTTTAACTGTGACAAACAAGAAGAAAAGTATAGCGCTGCACATAGACAAACGAAGGTTCCATTGTTTACGAAGTCTTACGGAGACACTAGTGAACTCTTCTTGGGCCCCGAAATTTGCGATGCGCAATGTTTGCGCAAGATAATAGGCTTTGTAATGCGGCAGTTTTCTGGCGAACCAAGCGGAGAATTAATACACCAATTAATTCCATAAATGGCGTTCATTGTTGCAGTATGTGCATGCAGTGTGCTGGCACAGTGAGGTCATATGAAATATAAAAATGCCGTCACTGAAAGCATTCACTTAATCATGCAGAAAACAATTGACGGGAGATCAAGTGTCCAATGTTTGCATCTGAGAGGTAACAAGTTGATTAATGTGGTACGTTTTCGCTAACCATGCGGACAAATAATACGCTAAAGCTTTAGGACGTGCGTGTATTGCGGTGATTGTGGCTTCGTACTTTTCGCCGTCTGTTACTCAGAAAAGTAATGTTGCATATGACAGTTCATATTCACTGTAGGCCATGCTATCCTAGTTTACAAATGCCAATGTAGACAGTTTACTGCCTGGTCAGCATCCCCCTCCTGATCGAAAGCCTCGATGGTTGCTGCTTGCGTCGCGTGGAGTGTACTGGACACTGCAGACTGGCGACGAGCATGCCTTAGTTTGTCCCTTGGTTTACCGAACAGAGAGCTTCTCAGGTGAAAGTATAACAAAAATTGGTTGACGAACACAAGAGAACATGCTTTTGGCAAATTTTTTTCAAGCCTTACGTTTGCGAGTGATCAGACAGAAACATTGGATGCAAAGGAATAGACACGACGTACACGAAGCAACTAGTTCTAGTCATGCATAGCTGAAGCCTCATAATCAATGCAGCACATAGATATGGGCCTAGTAGTTACGGTAAGTAGCCAAAGTAGACGAGAGCTATCACGATTACCTGGATTGGTTGGCCTTTTTTTCTGCCAATGTAGTTGACTTGATGACGTATTCTAACTAGGGAGCGCAATTATTTCCTATGGGAGAGATCTGTTGTGTTGTCAATTAACAAGCAGTTATTTCGCAACACTGCACAATCCACTGACCAGTTGTGCATATCAGAAAATAGAGATCATCCACAGGGAATCATACTAACATCAATACTGCACAGTGCATCAAATTCTCTTTCATTTATATGCTGCACCGGAGGAGAGCTTCCCAAAAAGTGCGTTGTCTTGCAATTCGCAGAACAGATTAGTCTAACTTGTTACGCACGCAAACGTTAACCCACTATCTTTATGGGTATTCGGTGAATGTTACAATATGCTAAAGTTTGATTTCGTGCTTTACGTCGTAAACCTGTTATGGAATACAAATCGGTGGCGGTTGACACCCTTTAAATTTCGCTCACCTAAACAAAATGCCATGAGAAACATATAGCCGAAACGTGCAGACGGATTTACGAAAGCAACTGAAGTAGTTGGAAAATTCCGCCCATATAATAAATTACTCAAGACAGTTTTCTCATTCGGGCGAAAATCCATAAACCACTGGTTTAGAAGGATCCAACTAGTTAGCTTTTTGGCCACTATTAAGTTTACCTGGAATTACGGTTGTAAAAAGGTCGTCCAGAAGATTCTTTCTGTAGCCAGATGGACTCCGAACCAATTGGTCGACCGTCTGTTCTTCGGTGACCATCTGAAGAGAAGAATAAAATCAGGGGCGAATTGGAAATTCGATAAGCCTCCAGCGTAAGGGAGAATATAGCTGTAGCATGTCGTGGTAAGATAACAATCATTCTTATCTTTTGATGCCTAATCCTGTGGGAATATCTTGTTCTGCATCTGAACCTGACAGAACTCAGTTGAGGTCAAATGGCAGTCATAGCAACCGCGCCGTTTTAAATGGAAGAGTACAAAGGACCACAGACTTTCAATCACTTCATCAAGGAAAGACCGGTCACAACCAACCAGACATACGGCTTTTTTTATAAAGAAGGCAACAAGGAACTACGAGAATCGTGCAAAAGGTCTAGAGAGACGTGTGAGAAGGCTGATCACCTTGAAAAAATCAAAATCAAATCCTCTGCTTGTTCCAGAACAGTACCAGAATGTGAGCCGGTAATCTCCAAGAAGGTACATTACCACATTGCACCTGAACTTCAAGACAACCGTCATGAATGTGACGTTACTAATGGCACCTCGAAATTTCCGGACAATCGGTTAACGAAGGTTAAAGGTTTACAACTTTGGCACGCATACACGGGTGCATTGCTGAACCTAAAGCCTGTTTCTTGAACCCACTCTTTTTCAACGGCGCTGTCTCCAGGTCCTTTTCATGCTTTTATAGAGGGAACTATGACGACAACATTCCGCCAGTTTTAGCTGGGTTACACGTTGCTCATGAAAAAGAATATCATCGGTTGTCATTCTGTAACCGTTCATTTTTGTAACTTGGTGCATGGTATCCAAATATCTTCTCATGAATTTCATTTTTTCCAGTTTCATTTCAGTGAGACCTGAGAAGACCTTGTCAAGCTTTGTGTCACAATAAATATAATACATGGACCTAATTTTTATACAAGATTATTTTAATTGAACCGAACAATAAACCTCATTTTCTCAAGTCCTCTCTGCGATTCAAATAAGATTGGATGGGCGAAAAAAGACTAGGATGTTTTTTGTCTGATAGTGCATGAAACCTAGACGAATTCGGTGGTTAAGGAAAGGGTAGGGGTAACTCATTTAGAGCCCTCATAAGTCAAGCTTGTGTAATAGACTTCATACAATTCCTCTATGACTGATTAGGCCTTTTTATATTGTTCTGTTTGGTTAGAATTACTTTGAAATACGCTTACGCTTTTCATGTTTATCCGCTTGGTGTGATCACTTTTTGGTAACACTTTGGCAACCAGTTAACGACACCTTCCGCTAGTGGAGAAATCGTGGGTTCAGAAATAGTTCGCGTAATCAGACATTTTAGGTGTCATGATGAAGCGGCGCGACACAAACAACCACACAGACCTTTGAGTCACGCCAAGTGATAACTAGGTTGCCACAGGCATGCTGACAGTTTTTTGGTCAACCTAGGTTGGCTACGTCAGACATTCTCCGTCCCAAGATATGTAGAAACTTCAGGGATATAAAAAGCCTAGTTTGTGGTGCTTTTGAGTGTAGTTACTGAAATTCCAGGGGTGTAATTTGTAACTTCGCAAAGGTCAAACATGAGTAGCCTGATGGGATTACGCTCGCATTCAAGCCATTCATGCCAGGTAATGAAGACCGTTTCGACGAGAATAATAAGAAGTTGAACCGCTCCGCCTATCAATCTCTGTGACACTGTCAGCTTGGTGTGCAAGTCCCTGCCAAACTCATTGCCTCGCTGCGTTGTGTTTCTCTGCATGCGCTGTACGTTGTGTCCCCGAAATTTGACTCTTACTCTAAGGATGCAGCACAAAACAAAGCTCTTTATCCATACGAGTTGTAACTGAGGAAAATTGGCTGGAAACTCAAAGGACGCTGGATCACAGCATTATCTTATTCTCATTGTATTTCATTGCATCTCCTATGCCATTTCCGTCAGTCCGTGCGACTTTCAATTTTTTTTTCAATTTGATGGCCCTCATCTACCACGTTGCACTCGTTTTCAGCTAAGTTGTCTGATTCCTCATTATGATCTATCTCGACGGTTCCCATGTTTCTTTGCTGCTGCAAAACTCCTAATCTCCATCGGGGTCTGTCAACAAAATCACCAGACTTGCAACAGAGCCCGTTAACCACACGCTACATTGGATGGACGTACGTTACATGAATAGAGTACGGTGCATTTGCAAGGCCCATCGGCTGAAATTGAAAGGTAGCTTTCCTTGTTTATCAAGTCACGTGTTCTTTTAAAATACCATCCTTTTATGCATGTCACCTATGGTACAACGTAACTCATGTTTTACACTACTGAGGTTAGTACACAACAGCTCCCCTTGTTTTGCGAAGAAAAATGTCTGCTCGGTCCGCGTTTTACTCACAAACGGTTGTGGCACAGACTATCTATTGACAGTTGAGCTATGCAGTCATTGGACACCGACTGGCTCGGTTAAGCATAGAGTCCGCATTTCAGTAAATCTAACTCTAAAATCGGATTTTCAGCTTACCAACTTGCCCGATCCTTGTCAGCGCCACTACCTGACACTGCCGCTACTTTCTCTCACCCTATCTTCATTCCAGAATTACCCATCACATACAATCAAGCTTCCCTTTGAAAGGTTTTCATCAACCTTGTGAGCAGTTTCCTTTATGAAAATATACTGCGATATCTTGAATATCGTATTTCCAACTGAAACATGAGGCATGTGTGTAGAACATTTAGTTGAAGAACACCGTAAACGAGAGATTTACTTGAGTCTCCCGTGAAAACCAAAATGATTTACAAATGAGTGTATTTGTCGAAACCAGTCCAAGTTGGATTCACGTAGAGCATAATATTGCCGGAAACTTGGGGACTGCGCCTACCTGATGAGCCCCAAGAAGGGCGAAACCGGTCGTGGACTGTTGATGTTTTCAACCTTTACAAACTTCCTGTTCTTCTGATTCTAATCAACCACACCCGGTTCAGAAACAGTTGCACAACGAAGATTCACAGTTGCGTAATCCAGACGATGACCGCGTACACAAGCATTGTGATGTGTGTTTATGACGAACGGAATATAAAACATATTGTTGTAGTAGATGGTCTGAAACTTGGAAGAAAATCTTTCATGAGCCGTGCAAAGCTGGGATAAATTTCCCTCGTTGCTGGTGTATTACGTGAGTGGTAGGACTTGCCGTAGGATCTCTCATTGCATCATCATTGTCATAATCATAACCATCTTTCAATGTGTGGTTAGTAAAGCTGCGTTCCGAAAGGCAATATTCCTCTACTTGAACCTGAAACCACAGCCTTTCACATAACACATAAGTAATGAGTGCCTTCAGCATATGAAGAGACGCAAGGACATACCAGGGCACGCGAATCAGCTTCCGGTAAAGTGAAGCAAAAAGTTTGACCCGTTTATGTGCTAGCTTACGTTGTGCTTGGTTAAATAAAGTCAAGCCCTTTGGACATCCGGACAGTTTTATCAAGACGCAACCTCTGAAGCTGGTCTCGAGTAAATTCCAGTGATTCTCGGATAATGAAAAGATTTCAGTATAACTCGACCGTCTTTATATAGCATTGCCGTATGAAAGGGGCGGTTTTAATCGAACAGAAGGTGATACTTAGTCTGGTTTAATAACGGTGTGAGTTGACATGATTTCCTTTGAAAATTTGCGTCGAAATAGGTCATACTCATTAGTACTGCTCTGAAACCCAAGTAGTCTCTACAAGACCCAAAAAACGGAAGTACGTGGTTGGACCCAGAAATGCTCGCTTGCGCGGCCTCTACAGTTTAAAGTAAAAGACATTTACAAAGCATTCGGAATTTTCTCATCGTAGTTGGCATAAGGTAAATTCTCATGAATCGGGTGTTGGTCGCTCGTCATAAGGCGCTGAAAGTTTTGGATCAATAGAATCCAGTTATTGACATGAAACTATCACTTAGTCAAATACTCCATCGCATCGATTATCCTTTGACATTTCATGCCTTCTGCCCAAAGTTTTCCTTCTTTACTAACCTTGGTTAATTTCTGTTTTATCATGCACAACTGGAGTCCGGAAACTATGACAGTTGGTAACCGCGTGCAAGTGTGTACTACTCATGTTAGGAATAACCGGGAGTGAGGGTTCTACTGAGTTGGCCTTCGAAGAAACATTCAGAATCATTCGTGTAAGTTAGACTGGATTCATTTCCTTTATTCGCGACTTTTATGCAGTCTTCCAAAAAGTGGTACCTCAGTTACAGAAAGGTGCGTAAAAAACAAGATCTATGTAAAAGTGGCTATGTTTTATGTGTAGTGGTTTCTTCTGGAATCTCATTACTGAAGCTAGGCTTTGTGTGGTTGTTCTAGAAAACACCAATCTTTTTAATTTTTTTAATCGGAAGCATTTGGTTGTTTTGACTAGGGCTATCAAAATGTTAGGAGTACCAAACAGTTTTCCATCCGCGAACTCTGGATTACTTTGTCTTAACCGCACATTGCTTGGGAGGGCAAGGCCCAACTTTTTAAAATATTATTGACTACTTGGTCTCTTATAAGTAGACACAGTGGAGTGGCAAAAAAGGGGTCGATTGTGGTGAAGGTTAGGACGACTATGCCGCATCCGGCATCTGCGTGGCACATGAACGAATCGGCGTAGTCAGTACTAACTAAGCACAAAATACTGGGGGCGTTTCTATTCTCATCTCAGCAATCCAGGTTTCTGGAAACAAAAAATAACCTTTGTATAGATCATGAATTAGTTCCTTTTGACAAACTGGCAGTGATAGTCCTTCAACAAGTTAAACGACCTGCAAAGAAGAACTTAACTATGGTGGATTAATGCCATTTTCTATCGGTAGCACATAACCTGCATGCTATGTCTGGCGTCCAGTATCCACAAAGCATTGAATAAATCGACAGGAAAGCTCACACCTACTAGTTCTCCGACCCAGACGCAGTGATCTCCTCACGTCCTCCACTGGGCAAGATAAATCAGAAGGACTGGAAAATAACTCTTTTGGCGTCTTCTAAATTCTTTAATCTAGTGATTCATGGTCAAGGTACATGAACCTCCTCCATGAGATAGTCGACCAAAAATGTTCTCTCTGATGAGTGATCTGAGTAAGATGGAACCAACACAGATCAAATGATAACATGGAAGTCCATCTTAGGAAGAAAACTGGGTGTAAATTCACTCATTACCTTGATTAACCGTACTTCATGCTCGAAATAGCTGGAATAACCCGGTGGGCATGATCGATTTTTGAGTATCGTACCGAAGGACGTTTTTGAAATTGAGGGTTTATGTCCACATCCACAGGAGTAAACGAGTAAACGTAGATAAACCGGAAAAATGAAATATCGAAGATGGCTATAGGCTGCCACCGTTCCTGTTTCAGTCAGATAATGACTTGGCAGTGGAGTATGCAAACCGCAAACCTAGATGTTGGCTGTTACCTTTTCCATGGGTGTGGACCCCGAGACGGAACACGTTGATGGTTAGCGACATTGTCAAACATGGCCCAGTCACGCCCTCAATGACACTCGTCTATCCAAGCTATTGTCTTCAACGCATGGCTCCCCTCCCAATCCCCTCACTTGAAAGTCCACTGACAACCGTGTATTATGTTAGTCACCGTCTTCAATGCTCAGCTGCCTACCCTACCTCCCCAGTTCATAGGTGAAAAAAACTGCGGCAGATAGAACTACTGCACGGCAAGTACGCGATTTTCACGGTTGGTGATGATGACGATTTTGTGTGGCTTAACACAGAGAATCCAGTTCATTCAGTTATTCAAGGCACACGTTCAAGTTGCGCTGTTCAGGACACGTCTATGTACAGTACATGCGATCCCCTAAGAACATCTTGCTGTGCGCCTGACACTTTCTGACTTTTGTGAGCAAGATTTTTATGGTTCCCACCAAGATAAAATTCTCCGGGACCTAAAAATTTAATGGAAACGTTCACAGAAATTTTGCCATGCGCTTTAGCTCAAATGAATGACTGGTATCCGAATCAGACTTGCCTGTCAACATTGTTTTAACCAGTGGATACCTGTGCATACTAAGAAGCCACAGACGACCTGCACAGAGCCGAACGTAGTCCTGTGTACAAGCTCTTGGCGCCGATGTGAACTCGATGGAATAAGATCGGTGGAACAGTGGGCAGAAGCCCGTAACAAACCAACAGCCAACCTAATCTTGATGGTATAATGATGAACAGTTACGCCAGCTACCTGTTCATATTTGAGCTACCGGCATCATCCGCCATTTCCTCTAAGATTCAGCGTATTGTCGTCTCCCGTCAGTATACTGCCATGTAAGTGCTACCAGGAGCTCCTCACTAACCTACCACCAAGGTGATAATGAATAAACTGCAGATTTTAGATTAAAACCACAATTGCTGATGTTGTTATCCATAGGATGACACTATCGGGAGGATGGTCATTACAAATGCAACAAAATTACATGGATTCTGGACAGTTGGATCAGCATATACGCTGGTGGCCCACGAGGCTGATCGTACTAAGACAAGTGCGTCCTCACGCTGCGCAAGTTAACATAGATGAGGTCGTATTGGGAATGTTCAGCTTCTTCCGAATGGCGCTCCTGTTTCCCAGTATTTCAACGCTTCCCTATCCAGAGCTTTTCACACCTACCATCATACAAGTGAGCAGAACGCCAGGTCCTCTGATGACTTAAAATGGAAGCTAAATTTTTTCAAACTTATCTAAAGTGGAGTGTAGCAAGCGTCCGATTCCGAATTCCGTTCTCCAGTCTATCGTGAACAAGTCGTTGTGGGATACCAGTTTCAATTGGACTAACCTGCGGAGCTGGTTTTTGCCTCACACTCTTTTCAATTCCAACAGCTTTTTCTCTCTGAAAGACTTCCATTTCTAGAGTTCTATCACTTCTTTTGACCTTAAGAATTTTACGCAGATTGTAGAAGTAAAATCCGCCAACATCCCGGACATACCGTTTATGTAGTGTCAAGGCCTCACTGCCGTAGAGCAGTGAAGACATCATCATGGCTCTGGACGTGTTTCCCAGGGTGACCAAACGCCGTGTCTGCCTTTGAAATTCCTGTTTTCATTCCATTCTCAAGTGTCAGACCTGCGAATTTTGTGCATCAGATAGAGAAGATACGTGCAGCACAACCGTCTAGAACACATGGTGTCCTGTGTCCTTGAGGCCGATAAAAGACAGACGTTATATTCAAACCAAAATGAGACACCATGGTCAATTCTGTCCAGGACACGTTTTTGGCCGTTTCCAAGTACATTCTGCCCCTCAAATGTGTTTCCCTCCATAATGTCACCAGATAGTCGATCAAAGATGATATGAGCCACAAGCTTACCTGCAGTGCATAGAACGCTTATTTCGCTGTAGCTGTTCGCCGTGTGTCGATCTACTTTCCGTTTACAGAAAGTAATTATTGTTGCATCCTTTAACTCTTGCGGGACGTTTCCCATCTCCAAAATTGTGCAAACTAGTTTAGGGATTTCGTTTTGGAATGTCGGTCCTTTCAACCTAAACAGTTCCGCGAGCAAGCTATTCAATCCCACAGCCATTCCATTTCTTGGTTGGTTTTTATGGCCCTTGGCAGTTCTGCGACTTTACGCAAGACGGTCACGTGGGTCTTCACCGTATTCTGAGATAGTTCAAATAAACATTTTCTGACTGGTTGAACAGCGTTGAAAAGTGTTTTGCGAATGCATGGATATCAAGAATGAACATTCAGTCGTTATTCAGGTCACATCTTGATTATTAACACTTGTTACATGCTGCTCTGTTGTAAATCTGAGGTATTTCGAGACTTCCTTAATCTCGAGTAAAGAGCCGCTTGCGGAAAACGATGTATCTGGCTGTTGTTTAAACCTACAAACAGTCAGCTGAATGCCACACGTATTAGCCGCCCCCTATGTCCCGCAGACATCCTTCAGTAGATACCTGCCAGATCGTATCTTTGCAGCACACCTGGGGGGGGGAAGGGGGCTGCTGGCATTTATGGCTTAAAACAGCCTTATCTAATCTGAGAATGGACGTTTTGTGTCCGCAGATGACCCGAAGAACACACTGACTCATACATTTCCCTTGAAGTAGATACATCGGATAAGCTTGAGGACAAACGAGTCGACTGTGACCGGACCGATCGTCACAGGAAAGATCATGCTGCTTTTCAAGAAGACTATCTCGGGTGGGGTGATTGTAACATACTGGGAAGGTTGCAAGGCGGGTTACTAGTCATTTGCTAAGGGTGTAGGATGCGGTTGTTTCGAAGTCAGGAACTGCTTTATCTAGCTACCCAGGTCCAATGAACACAACCCGTTTTAAACAAAAAATAATCGGACATAAAATGAAGGATTCCAAATTACCCACATCCATGAAATGGCATCTGACTAGATTGCTTGATGTTTATTGGCTGTCTCAAATCCTACGAACCGACTACGGCAAACAGCCTTCCAAGGATCATTTTCTTCCCAGAACACGGTGGCTTTTTTCAAACGGCTGCGGGTAAGTGATGTGTGACTTTTGAGCTCTCGGCTTCAATAGTCACCGTTGCGCGTTATTTCGTGACAAATTCAGGTCGAATGACGAATGAGTAATGTTACTCGTGGGACAATGTATGCTGCTTGTCGGTGAGACCATGAACGATAGATTCTGTTTTTCCAATTTTCCTGTGTCAAACCTACTGCAGATACGGAATCAGTTGGGGATGGTGGTTGTGAGTGACATAACCAGTGTTGAATCCAACTTAACCTCATGATAATTCCCCCATTCATTTGCTTACTCCGCCTATGTGCTTTTGATCTCCAGTTGTTTTGTTCATTGGTACCCGCCACTCACCTTGCCGCAGAGGCCGTCTCGTCCGACACTTGTGTATTGGCATTTGTGTCTATGTGTGTATGTGCGCAGTTGACTTACTTACCCATACGCGTTCATGTCCCGTTTGCTGAGTCTGTCTTGACCTGTTTTCCCATGAGTTCCGTGTGATCGCATTTCCAATGAGAATCCCGAGGCTATCGTCGGAGGGGACGACCGCAACACACGCTACTGAACCATCATTCCGCTCGCCGTTGTTTGGTGTGCGGACGTTGACACTGCACTGTGCCGGTCAGTGACAGACCTGTGAACTTGTTGACGCTACGAACGTGAACAATTGAGGTTTGTTGTACACATTTGCTTACCCTTATGTAAATAATACCATAGAATTACGAACCCAATTCTTCCTTTTGATATTCGGGATTGTCGAACCTACGCGTCACTCAAAGTTCCGTATCGGGAACCTCAACAACCAGTGACATATCACAGAACATCGGAAAATGTTGGTTGCCAGGACACTTTTCGCTGTTGGGGGTATCTGGCAAGTGAACGGGAGCGGTTAGCCACAGCAGGTGTCCAGCAACCACTTACGTTGTTTCTCATGGGCAGATTTTAATAAGACTGCTTTACCAGGAGTGCCACACGAGATGCTTACCACTCTTGTCCCTCAAACAGGCCCCTGTGGGTATCTCTATGCGACCAATACAGACGCCTGCTTCCGCACCTGGGGATGGCTTCTAACAATATGATAGTTAACTTTCCGATAATGGAAGTGACACGTTTGGAACAAGAACTTATAAGCTAGTTATCAGAACCCTAGGGATCAATATTGTGGGTCTGGAATGTGAAGAACTGTAGAAAATCAAGGCCACACTCCTTTGAATCACTTGTTGGGGACGAAACTGAACAGACTGCTTTATGAAAGAAATAAAACTACTCAAAACTGGATTAGGTGCATGCTCATTCAGTGAGAAAATCCGTTCCACCTTATGGACACCATTCCACACAAATACTAAATTACTGCGTCCTTCCGAAGTGAGTCTCCTAGGGGTGGGAGGAGTTATCATTGGACAGTAAGGAGCTCAAGACGACGAATCTGACCAGTTTTAGTGTGCGGAAGTCCAACAAGGAGGTAGTGCGCCGGTGACGTTTCGCCTGCGAGTGAAGACATCTTCTGTACCTTCGGGAGAATCACATTGTTGGCTTTTCGACGTCTCTGCGATGACCTGTTGACCTAGGTTATCCTGGATTCCATTAAGTAAACGTCGTGCATTACAAATGTTTCCCTTAAGTGCCATCTGAAGTAGGCATCACACCAAAATGAGTCATACACAAGGAGGTGGGAATGTTGAACACTAGTTGTAACTGTGGGTTATTGGTTTTATCAGGAAGGTGAGATTCCTGAAAACAACCCCAGAACGCCCGGAACTTACTGAGACCCTAAGACTCCACCAAACTCTCAGTAGAAAAGCCAGCAAGCATCCAGGCCAATCAAGCATTCAATCAATTCAGCAACAGCCTGGATCGATGAAAGTAAAATTCAAATAACATGAGGTCCCTTGTAAGTATTGCACTCGCACGCACTCGGTTGTTCGTAGTAAACCTGTTGTGTTCCTTATCGGTGAGCCTTTTTCCGACACTAGGCACTGGAGCGGGAACAGCAGTCAGGTTCCTGTTATTAACTCAGTGTAGAAAGTACGGAACACCAAAAACACTCTGGACGGCTTTGTTAACTCACCACCGTTAAACGAGAACCCACCGAGGGACGATGCAGAACAGTTACCATTCGCCAGAAGTATTCCAGTAGGTGGGAATCAGGAGGAATCCAGGACGCCCAGCTAACAATAGTGTTTACCCTAGTGTGAAGTGTGACCCCGTAAATGACCAATTATGTATCCGAATTCAGTGTCCAGGGTCTCGCCGTTTTTTATTAGCTTACGCCATGCGAACCAAGTGAATTCTATTCAGTCCAGCCCATTCTCCCATAGGAATTCTCCGTATCCTGACTGTCTGTGTCACATGACCTTTTTGCTGCGAGTAAAAAGTGCACAATCAAATGTTCGTTATTATGAATTTGGGCATAATTTCATTGCACGCGGAACTCACAGTATCGTATTTCAGTGTGTTTGATGTATGTACAGTTTTCACCTCGATACAAGTCACACCATCCAGTCCACTATCAACTCATAGACAAGTCCCTACCAAATATGGAAATGTCCCCCCCCTAAGAACATTAAGCTGCATTTCAGCACTTCAGGTTAGCTGATTAGCTAAAAACAACCAGCCAGATTGATGAAAAGTTAGTGTGGTTTTGCTTAATCTAAAGCGGAATTATGAAACACCGACTGAGTTTGGTGCACTAATTCACACAGAATTAACCACAATGAAATGTCGTTGGGTTTTTTTGCAAAATAAAGAACGTTCCGTTACCTGAGAAATAGGAATTGATTGTATGATTGTATGTGCGTGTAAAACGACCGATTCCTTTGTTGTCCTTGAATCGATGACATTTAGTCTCGACGGCAGTCTGTTGCCCCAGTTCACGGTCTGGTGCGATGTCTGAAAAAAAGTAAAAATGAGGACAACCAGGGCCAGTCAGTCAGTCGGTGGTGCACTTATCAGTCAGTCGATGAGTCTGAGAGACAAAGGATACAGGGCAGTCCTGTTTGTTTATCTCACTATCCGAAAACCGCCGCAGCTACCAACGTTCATATCATATTGTGACGGACAACACAAACGATCCCTTTGATTGTCTTCGCAACCTGGAGGATTTCTTACAATCATAATAAAAAGTTACTGGTATGGTCGACTGAAATTCGGATACACCAGTCAGCTAGGAAGGATAACAAATATAGGAACGCGTAACTAGGTTCCCTTTAGAGAGAACAACCTTCGTCAGTACAACAACGTGACCGCCATGTTGGATTTGGCTTGGAGGGGACGGCTTTCGAACAGACCCGTCTGGGTATCTCCGAAGCGCAAGTCCCCCGTCCAACGTAGCACAGAAAGAGTTGGCCATGTGGACTCTGTGTATTAGAACGGAAGCAGGGATGCAACAGAAAGCCCAGACTCGATAAGAACTGTCCTCACTAATGACATCCGGACTGTCAGACCCATCCGGTAGCGTCATTCTACTCAAGGCAATAGAAAGTGATGCGCGCTTAGGTGTGCCTAAGTCAACGAACATGTGGTTGTTGAATGAATTTGGGAAAACCAGGAACATTCTAGCAATGTCTGAAATGTTCACTGAATACTGTATCACTCCATCGCCGAATAATGCAGTGATCGAATATCCCGCGTCCCTGAACACTGCCAACTCAAAGGGGCCAATTTAGCATGCAAATGTAGGTACTGACCAGACAACCACTGTGTATGCACGAAGACCAATAGAAGGGCTGGTTTCCGAACCTCTACAGTGGGTGTTGTTTAACGGCACTAATTGTCTTCTAGTACTGTCATACCGGTGGCTGATCTCTTCTCTATCCTGACCAGCCGACGGAACGAATGATCCCAACTATTCGAAGAAACTAACTTGAGTGGTTTGTCTGCGGTTTGGTTCGTAAAACTAGGTCTACGTATCATTTGCATTGAGTTCCGTTCCAATAATTGGTGCGCATTTACCGATATGGTCTCGCGACGTCCTCGTTTCAGTTCTACCTTTATTCAACTGAGAAAGTGAGCAGTGCTGTATATAGATTTCTGAGTTATATAGTAGAAATAACTTGAATACACAGTTAATCAAATGGGGCGTTACGTTGTCGAATAAACCAAAAAGACAAGCAGCCGTACGTCAGTTTCCAAGTCGAATGCAGTTACCTTTCAGCACGTAGGCGGGGGCGGGATTTCGTTCGTAGTCAATGGGCTATGATAACAAACAGCGGATTCCCCGAAATACCAGGGTGATCTAGAGGCAAAACCGTTTGGAACCCTGCTCAAAAATCTCAGAACCACACTGTCTTTGATTATTACTGAAGCCTACAGAGTTGTCCCAAATATGGTGAAGTGTAAATGTATGGTCACCACAAGCTAAGCTCCAGAAGTGTTCGTGATAGTTTGGACAGGTTTTACAATCTTCCCACAGTCATCTGCGGCGTTGGAATAAAATTAGCAAAATGTCTGGTTTCGACATGGTCAGGGTGATTTCCTGGCGCTTTTAGCATACTTTCCTTTCATTATTCCTGGCTACAGGAAACAGTACCGGGGTGTTTTCGCCATTCGCTAGAGTTTCCGTGTCCACATCAGACGACAGAGTATACGAAGGGGTTCAAAGACCGACGGATGACCAGCTTTGAAGACGTCATCCTCAGTAGGGTCTTTTGTATTGTTTTAGCAGCGCACCCAGTTTCAGTAATTCTCTCCCACTCACGTCCAGCAGTCCACGACCTATGGCAGTATCGATTGGTGGGGGACTGTGAACAGAATGGCAACGGGTTCTGCACATCTTGTAGGCTTTTTCCCATGAACCAGTATCAGTTGATTGTGGACATTATGAAGCATGAAATGTTGAATGTATTTTTGAACCAAATTTAGACGGATTGGGCGAAACAGCCTCGACAATGAGCCAGCATTTAAAGAGGCTGTCCTAATAGCAACCGTTTTTATCAGTAGTTTATACACTCTGTCCTTGCATTGCGGATGGCCCGACACAGACCAAAGACCACCAAAGTTAGGCGCATTAAAAAGTGTATCTGAGTAACTGGTGTGGATAACTCAATGGTCCTCACAGAGTTCCAACCATTGCTAAGCTTGACAGCATCATAGCAGCACTGTGATCTGTAGCTTTCAGTTCAGTCTAATACATTGGTGTTGAACCTGGATATATGATAGGAGGTTAGCTGGTTACTACGTTCTATTTTTCAAGCAGGTAGTCGTTCTAATGGTAGTATTTCATACTGAGAACTATATGGAACATCACAAACGAAAGATTCAGCTGGGTTCCAGGTGAGTCTCTCGCAAAACCAAATTGATTTGCAAATGAGTGTATCTATCGAAATATTTATCGAATTTATCGAAAACTCGGGAACTGCGCCTACCTGATGAGCCCAAATTGGAAGGGCGAAATAGGTCGAGGGCTGTCGAAGAGTTTTCAGCAACCTTATGAGTAGTGCATTACGTATATACATGTATCGCGATATCTCGAATATCGTAGCAACTGG
This sequence comes from Clonorchis sinensis, assembly GCA_003604175.2. Classification (NCBI taxonomy): domain Eukaryota; kingdom Metazoa; phylum Platyhelminthes; class Trematoda; order Opisthorchiida; family Opisthorchiidae; genus Clonorchis; species Clonorchis sinensis. The sequence goes on along the minus strand of CM030374.1, from coordinate 10,040,740 downwards.
AACATGAGGCGGCCTGGTGCAGCACATTCAGTTGCCCGGAAACATCACAAACGGGAGATTCAGCTGGGTTGCAGGTGAGTCTCTCGCAAAATCAAATTGATTTGCAAATGAATGTATTTATGTGGAACTTCATTTCTCTGGCCGGGGTGGTATCCGGCAGACACTTGCTTACTGTCTCTGCCTCGCGACAGAACCTCCAGCATTCTACCGAGAAGACCCATAATGCAGAAATCGCAGTGCGATCGATTTGAGACGTAATACGACGGTCTTTCGAGCGCTGTTTTTTGCAGTTGTTGATCCTAGCTAATCGATTGTAACTAGTAAAATTGACCAGCAGCAGCAGCAGCAGCAGCAGCAGCAGCAGCAGCAGCAGCACTATTTTATGCATTCAGGCTCGACTTACCACTGGTTGCAAATCTTCGAACACACCATCTTTATTGGAATTCTCCGAGGATGAAGTACAATTTTATGGTTAGAACTATCGGTGATCATATGTATTGCAGTGTCGTAGTCTTTGGCCTTATCGGCCTCAAAGTAAGAGGGCCTAATTGGCACGATTTTTTTCTAGGACAAATGCCACCTTGACCAAGTTAACGAAAGCTCTCTGCATGTATCAAATCCTGGAAGATGTGATTCAGGAAAAAAGGTTACACATGTTTGATAATTGCGGAGGAATCGCGTTGGGATGTTTTGATGCTCAAAGTCTGAAAAGGTACGGGCATCCAATATTCTAAACCTGAAGGTGTCAGTTTGCTTACGTGTCCCCTTAACACTGAGCTTACGCCAGGCGCGTAGCTCCCGGAGGACGCTGCAGTACGAACGAATGGGTAGAAAGAATCATGAACCTCAGACACATTCAATACATGTGCTGGATGTTTTTATTCCAATAATGTCCTTCAGTGTCACACAGCTTTTGTTCAAAGGCCCTTGCACAGCCTTTAAACAGCCAACTCTATGCTAATTTAAAGACCCTAAACCGAACCTATATCGGATCTTAATGCTTTTATCCACCAAAGCTATCTTAAGTCGCCTGCCGTTGTCCACCCACGACAGTGCCGAGACAATGGAAATGTCATCTGTGAAGCATTTGTATTGTTCACCAATAACTGAAGAGAGTGAAAGGGTTAGTTACACGTAGCAAGGGATAGTTCTAGACTCTAGCATGTAATTTCGAAAGCGATGACAAACCGTTACCAGACGCACACCTAAGTAGAGTGTTTTTACAATCCTTATGGGATGTTTGTATCAGTTTTAGCGCACAGACAAAGTGTCCGGTGCATACAGTGATAATAGTGCGTAAAATATAGCTAACCCTTCGGTAAACTCGGCATTGCGACGTTCACTCAGGGCGTAACCGGAAGAAGTACGCATATTTTACTAGAATACAGTTGGGTCTCAGACTAAAACCAAAGTTCCGTGTAGATGAGTTGGTTTTGTGAAAATACACACTATTTTTGGAATTACAGATTTCGAAGATAGCGTGCACTGGGTCTGTTTTATTCCACTGTTTTATTCCACAACCTCATCCCGATTCACACTATACGTGACAATGAGCAATAGGTTTTGACGAGTGTTGAAATGCACGATTTAACTGAAACGTCGTTGAAAAACTGCTCCGTTTTGGGAGCTCTAGTGGAGAAATCTCCCAATTTCCGAACCATACCAGTGAGAAAATCCACTAAGGTAGCATGCAGTTAGTCCGGGTAGATGTTCGCCGTTTATTGAAGTAAACCATGCTGCCAGAAAATTCTAACTGCTCAAATATCCCAACAAACGCGTGGTTCATGAGGATTATGAAGTCTGACGAATTCTCCATCATTATCATTGGACGAAACATTCTTCATTTAGCTTCCGATACCCGGTGGGTATTCGGTCTATTCGAGATGAACTTCTCTTTTAAAAAGCTGGAAAAATCAATCGAATCTCACCGAACTCAACTAGAGTAATGGAAATACCAAGTGAAAATAGGCTGGTGTGGCTTATTCTTGGGACGCTGAATAGCTTTCAGTAACTGAATTAGTGTGTATTTGAGTGTATTTCATGGATTTCGTAAAATTTGTTGTAAAAAAAATTGTTCAACTGTAACACCCTTTCGGTGCCTAGCTACCATGCTACGCGAAGGAACCATGAGGGCTAGTATACCGCCAGGTTGCCCAAGCCTAGACAGGGGAAGTCGAGAGGCAGTGGTCGGGTTCAAACCACGGACCCTCCGGTCAGTAAATTCGCGCTCTAACCAATTGGGCCATCTCGCCCACGTAGGTAGAACATGTAAGGTTATCGGAAACTCAGGTAGTCCGACTACATGATAAGCCTCAAGAAGGGCGATACTGGTTGCGGCCTATCGAATAGCTTTCAGAAACCCTACAGGTAAGGTTCATTCAAAAAATATACTGCGATATATCGAAACATGAGACATGGAGCGGCCCTTGTGCAGCACATTCTCTCGAGAACTATCATAAACGAGAGATTCAGTTAGAATTCACTTAAGCATCCCGTTAAGACCGAATTGGTGTACAAATAAGTGTATTTTGTAAAAACTGTCAAACCGTATAAGGTGAGTGAAACCGGGTCCTGTACACGTCACATTTTCGATCACAGTCCACAGCGGTAGCTGAAACACCATTTTGGCAGTGCAATAACTTACTGACAGGATGAATACTTGGAATTCCTTTTTGTTCGGAAAGCAAACTACAACTTGTGGATAACATTTAAGAGTTCGTAACTCACTGTGTCATTTACAAAAAAGAAGCGTTGATCAGACCAGTACAGCGGTGAAATTCACGCATCTGTAACACTGCTTGGGACACATCAAGTAAGCGCGGTCCACAAATTTCAGCCTATATGCTCTCCTAATTGAATCTAAAGTTTACCGGCCCGCGTCTGCTAAGCATGAAAGAACTAGTTAGTAACAAAGGCTTCTTATTATTCTGAATAGCTTCCTCAACGGAGATGGCTGTGCGCTTTCCGACTAATGGCTCTCAGTTTGTCTCCTATCGCGATCAGGCTATGTAGCGTTGATCCCCTCCCTGTGCAATTATTTGACCATGTTTCCTAAACACTTGGGACTAGCGTATACATTTCAAAGGGTTAAAAATTGTGCGGTTTACAGGATTTTCAAGGCATACGATTGGCGATGATATTGCTCAGAAGAAATATGTCGATCCACGAAGGTAGCTGCGATTGGAAACATGCAGACGAACGTTAATCAGAATAATACAAAACGGACTTGCACTATTCGCGAATAACTTCCACGTGGTTGTTCATCACACTAAACTGTGAATCTACCTCATAACCACGTGATCTAGCATCGAGATGGGTCAGAAGCATCGTCCTAGTTACTTGCTGCTCATTGGTCAGGCAGTCACGTGGTCAGCTGTATCTGATCAGCTGACGTTCGTGAAATCACCTGACTTGACCCAGTTAATGTACACACTGACGACGTGCGCGAATACCGTTACTCCAGAAGGTCTCCCTGTTTTTTATGAAAAAATCGGTGTGCATAATTCAAACGTCGCAGAGTGCAAACTTCTGTAGGTTATCCAGACTACTCAGCAAACTCTTCCAGTGAGTTTATTTAAATGTGGTCACATTCTCATGAGTCCATAAAAGAGGTCAGTTGACCACTGCAGGTCCAGTGTGGCAAGCTAAGCTGAAGCATGCCCGAGTGATAGCCGTGTTCTCCGGGTTGCGTGACAGCTGTGTGTAGGCCTGAGAAGCTTATACTATTCCCGAAGGTCCCCACCACTCTGCTGGGCGGACAACTGGCGAGGCACGAGCGATACGTCCGTGTTTGTGATGACCATAGCTGGTGCCACCTACGACAAGGGAAAAGCTCCATCGTCCACCGCCCGGAATAAGTCGATTCATCTGGTGTTGGACCGACGAGTGCATACAGTGTTGGTATACAGTGAGTGCGATTACAACGCAAATAGGACTGGGCGTTGGTTCAACAGAGGTACCTCAGGCATGCGGCCCGTAAATGACAAACTTGTTCAGAAGATCATGGCGGAACATCGGCTCAGTGATAGTGTCAACGAAGCGAAGAGAACACGTAGGACAAGAAATTCCATTGATGATTTTTCTTTGCGTCAAGTCCTCGGAGAAATGGATGCAAACTCTATAGGTGGAGTGAGGAGCATTTCGCAGAATTGCAACACCTAAGGGTCTGCAGTATGCAGATGATAAACGAGCACCGAACTGGGAGGCTTGGGGGGACTACAAGTTCAGAAATTGCACCGAGATTATTTAGAGAGCCGACAGACTTTCTTTAGTTGTTTTTTAGGCCAGATAAATGCGTTTTTCACTCCGTTGATCAACGAGACCACTTTTCATCTCAGTGACAAAATTGACAACATTCGGTACCGGGCCAGATACCAGTCACATCGCGGCAGGCATTGTGCTAATGTGATGGTGTGGGCTGGCATTCTTGGAGCAAAAATCATCAGACCGTTTTGACTTCAAATAACATGAATAGTGAGTGATGTATTTTGCGTTTACTTTTTGTTCGTTGTAGTCTCATCATACAAAAATGTTGCAAAACCATGCAGTTCCACAGCTAGAGGAGCTTACATCACTCAGTGTGCTTTGAGTTCAACGGTATGGCTCTAAGCCATTTTACGCCCAGGGTGTATAGTGGAGCATTTGGATGTAGGTCATTGAGCCGAAGAGGGCCGCTTTACTGGCCACTATAGTCGCAAGACCAGAGCTAGCTTGACTTCTTATTTTGGGAAACATGAAGCCGCATGTCTACAAGGATAGAAGAGGTGATCTTCAAGAGTTTCAAGCGATTAGCGTGAAGAAACGTAAAAATGTAACCCAGGGTACTCCATAGAAAGTGATGGCCAGTTATTCTAGACTGATACAGCAGAAGATGCCTTTGTGCGAAACCAGTTTTCACAGTAAACAGTTCAAAGAACTCGTGATTTGACAAACTGGAATCCTGTTTATATCACTCCCAATGATACCAGATGAAGTCTGACCTGATTCCAAGTAGTGAAAAGGAGTTTCGAGTCTTTCCCCGACCAGTCACTGTAGCAGCTGCATGGCCTATCAGTTGGTAATTACATGCCTCACAGTAGTGGCATAACACCCAAGCAGCGGTTAGCGAGGTGCTTAGCTTCAAAAGGGGAAAAATTGGTCAAAGCCGGGAGACTATACGTTTCTGTAGGTCTACTTGAGAAATTCTTGTGTACTTATCCGACTTGTTTCTGGCTATTATTTTTTCGAGATAGGAAACAACTTAGACCAAACGCACCCTGAAAGCCCAAATGAGGGTCGTTTTGATCTTAAGATCACCAGGCGCAGTCACTAAGCTAAAACGTTCTTTTTTATTATATATGACCAGACAGCCGACTACTTACTGCATTCTCGAAGAATAGTTGCAACAATCTGCGGAAGTACTTGCATAAGGAGAGTCGTAGTTGAGAAATGTCAAACCGTCAATGCTGTGCAAGTCTCGAGCCGCGCGCATTCGCAAGTTGAAATCTGCCTGCTGACGTTTCTCTCAATGAAGTTAAGACAGAGCTGTACCTGCACCATCTGTTTCTTCAATGCAATAAAAATGATTCGTCTTGGACAGCTCTTGACATATGAGATTGCACTACATTGCGTATGGTAATATTACACTGAAACCAAGCTGGTGCCTCATTGTTCAAAGTGGCGCTGGTGTTCACTGTAAGGTCATCATGCTTAGACCTGCCTATTGATCTTAGTGTGCTTGCCTAGTGGGCTTGTTCCTTCGAGTTTTCGACTCATTCATAGGCTCACAGACAGTGGCAGATTCAGTTCGGCGCAAACTACAATCAGGTATCAACTTATGCAACGAAGGTTGACCGCCGAGTCCGTATCAAATGTCCGTTGACCACGCATAAATTACGTAAGAGACCTGTGACACTGGTGTTGAATTCGACTCCGAGGCAACCGGTGCACTCAGTCGATAAGGTTGCATTGGCGAATTCCTATTCTGGGAAATTACATGGCTGACTGTACCAAAAATGTATGTCGAATATTTCGACAAATACGCTCATTTGCATATCAATTTGGTTTTGACGGGAGACTCATTTGGAACCCGGCGGAATCTCTCGTTTATGATGTCGAATATTTGTCCACAAAAGCTTATTATTGCATACCTCTGAAAAAGATTTCACGGTTCCCTCAATATCGTCCAAACGCAAAAGATGCTACCTAAAACAAATAAACCATGAAAAAAGAACTTCATTTGTCAATTCGGCTACCGCGTGTCCTCTGCTGTAATCCGACACCACTCGAATAGCAGCCCCACACATTTGGACCTCTCTGCTAGCATTTCTTGTTCCCACTTAACATCACTTTCTTCCATCAGTGATTCGTGCGCTCTAGTCAGCTAGGGGGTCTTTTTCATCTTTTTGTGCTTCAAATCCGCATGATCTCGGAGTACATGGTCATAAAAACCGTCAAATACATTGAATTGCAATGTATCTGGTGCATATCCTAACGTTCTTTTAAGCCTAGGAGTAGTATCCGTCCATCGATTCCAACGAACTAATGTTGTGCTACTATCTGGCACACACAGTTTTTCAAGTAGCAATCAACCTTCCCAGGCCTGCACACAGCTACAGCTCGGTTAAGTGTAAGTTCGCAGCCACTTGACCGAACATGCGGCAGATACAGCCATTGCGGGCCTGTCTACATTACATGACCTTGTTTATGGACTTGTGAGAGTGTGCGTGGAATAATCCGTCTCAGTTTAATGCTCGGAGTCTTCATAGGCGCGCACAGTAGTGGTTGGTTGCGTATGCAAAAAAAACAGGCTTTCCGGATCTGTGGCAGTCCGTCTGGTTGTCGTGTCTCTCACAGGGTCGGCGTCAACAGACGCTGGAAACCCTGCCCTACTTGATCACGACCGAGGCAGACTGTAGCAGAACAAGCCTAATCACTCCGTCTGTGTTACACGGTCCTACTGATAGTTTAACTGATACCGAGCTAAATGCAATGTCCTACTGATAGTTTAACTGATACCGAGGTAAATGCAGTTGTCTTCACAGATTCACAGTAAAGCCAGTTTTGGACCTTCTTTGCAGCTCAAATGACTCGCTGAAATTTAGATACGGACATCACTGACAAACTCTACTTAATGTCATGTAGTCAATGGAAGCTGACTAAAGTCTGACTAAAACGAAGTAGCGTCTAAACCAGGGATACAGTCAACGGAGGACCGATGTCAATGGTAGTTCTACTCATGACATAGCAGCAGGTTGAGCTTGTCTATCCACATTGCCCAGTCGATTCGCCGCTCCTCGTTTCTTTTATTCTTATCGATTAGGAATGTACAACACAGCAAGATATCATGGGCTGGAACTTTCAAAGCTCTCGTCTGCAGCACCCAATAGTTCTGGGTCATCAACTGGATAAGTTGGGCCAGATAGTTGGGTCAGAGCTAGTCCGGTGGCACAAATGCCTACTGGCTTCACTGAAGTGACTTTACTCCAGAACAGAATCAGGATATGAGACGTGACTCGCTGGTCGAGGCAAACTATAGCAACAAGTTCGTAGACGAAGACATGTATGTGCACACAATCAGCTGAGCGGTTGTACGGCCTCCGTTTGATGTCCCAACTCCGTATGCGTACTTCAGCTGACACTTGCTTCTCTATTGGGCTGTTATAACGGCCGGCAGTGGAGACGCTCCCATGGGTTATGCTAAGCCAGTTGGTGTGATATCATCTGTGAACCTAGCCGATGTGGGAAGAAATGACTGGAGGCTTCCTAAACAATGTAGAAAATGCCCAACGAACTATCCAGTCAAGTGGTGAATAACTTAAATATTCTATACTGCAGGAAAAGCTTTGAATAGAACTTTAACTCGGATGGCTCATGCACCATACCCAAGTATTTCAACATGATCTGGTTTTCGGAGAAGTTTTGGAAACGACCGGCAGACTCATTGTCCCCAAATTTTCCCGAAAATCATGACTTTTCCGTCTGATTGACCCTGTCTACTAAATGAAACAATGGTCATAAAAGTTAATTCTGAAGCCGTTGTCCTTTTAAAGGTGTGAGTTTATGGATTTTCGCTGTCGGTCCAAAGGAGACAACTTGACGACGGAGTCTCGTAATGTGTTTTCTAGGTGAGTAGGTCACATATAGCATACCAAGGCCACACTCCAGTTAAGTACTATGGTTAGCTGTGTTCATGTGAGTAGGTGAGGTTCCCGATACGGCAGTTTAACGCCCCGGGTTCACAATCCCGAATTTCAAATGGAAGAATTAGGTTCGGAAATGTAACCTGTGTCTCCACAAAGGCAAGCAGAATTACACAACAAACCTCAATTTTCCATGTTCGTGGCGTCAACAAGTACAGAAATCTGTCACTGACCAGCAAACCAAACAACAGCGAGCAGAATGTTGGCTCAGTAGTATGGGTCGCGGTCATCCCTTCCTTAGCCAATCTCGTGATTCTGATTGGTCGTGAGACGCGACGGCAATCACGACAGTACAAGTTCAGGATAGGCCCAGCAGACGATGCACGAACAAGTCTGGATAAGTAGGTCAGTGACGCACATGTGCACACGCACCTTTGCAGTAAGGCGAGTGACGGACACGGGGGAGCAAAGCCGGTTGAGATGACAAGAACGCGGGCGGAGTAAGCAAATGAAGCGGGGATCCATGGTGTCAGCTTACACTCAATGAGGTGTGTGGGAAAGCATCACATCACAAGGCAAGGTAACCAGCAGCGGTGACCGGACGACCGTGCGTCGTTGTCAGACCAGTCCAAATAGTCGAAACGTTTTTTTCTGTTTTTGAAATTTTGTTTGAACCCTTTAGATTAACACAGACATGTAGTACACGTCAGAATTTTTAGGTGGGGAACCATCCACCTGGCAAAGTAGAACATGCAAACTAAACGCATGAATAATCCTAGTTTATTCTGTTGAAAGCTGTTACATGCAAACTAACCCATCACGTTTATGATATACATGTCTGTGGAGCGGACATGGGATCACTTTCCGTCCACATTTAATAACCCCAGCCTGCCTGAATGAAAGGACGGACCATCCTGCGAAACGTACAGGTTGGTATAAAAAAATGCAAAACTCGAAATGATCGTGGAACCAGAGCCAGGTTGCTCGGGCTTGTTTAGAGAAGAACAAATCAACGAGACGGAAGGTAGTCAGTTGGGGTGTCATTTAACCATCCACATTGAAGCACGTGGCGTTACAGAAATCTGGACGAATTATGACTATCTAGCGGTGTGTGACGAGAACTAGATTTCCATCCCATGAAGAAAGCAAACGTTAGAACCAGTTCAGCTTGGTTTAAACTACACTGTACATGCGTCTTCAACATCATCTTGATGGAAGATCTTATCGGAACATAATGGAACTACGGTTATCATACGGACTGGTCATGAATATCTTTCTGATGATGAGATGGTTACCTGTGATTTATTTTCCAAGCCGTTTTTATACAATTCCGGCGGAACTGCACAAACCACGTAGGATGGCGTCATTTAGCTTCACTGATAGTGGCGGTGAAATGCTCCCAATGTTATAAACCACTAACCTTTGGTGAAAACCCTCGCGAAAAGTTGCTCTTTGCAAAGAAGTCACATTCCTCAGCCAACATGTCTTGCGGTAAGCGCACAGATTTTGTAGTTAATCACTTGCGGTGAACTAACCGAGTGATCCGTCGGATTCAGAGAACTACACAGAATGAAGCGAAGCAGGTGCAAACTTCGTTTGGAAATCGGTTCTCAATGGTCCCTTTTATGTAAACACTACGCTTTCCGTTCCAAGATCGGTCTATTTACAGGGGGTGACTGTAAGAATAGACCATCGACAACAAGTCATCAACATCATCATCATCATCATCATCATCATCATCATTATTATTATTATTTTTATTATTATCATGATCATCATCATCATCAGACCATCATCACAGACAGCAACATCAGTGTTGACGCTAAGTTTTCACTGCCGTACAACTACAAAGGTTAGCTAACTATATTTGAAGTTTCAGCAAAAGCTACGTGTTCTTTTATTCTTTCTGTCCCACTGGGACTGTCAAGTTTGGAGGTTTACTCAACTCACTTCGTTTTAAATTTTATCGGGTGCGTCCTTAAACACCTTCCAGAATTTTTCTTATATTCTAGTTTACGTGCGTGCCAATTATTTATTCTATTTCATGACTCATGCACACTTACGCCATTTCTTGTAATGTCTCCAGCCAAGTGCAGGTGGGGTGACGGGGACTCCATCCTGGAAAGGGTGCCACACCAACTACACCCTTCTGTCAAGTCATACGTCCTCCACCTCGCGGTTTCCGCCATTCTGAATGAGAGGAAGAACTTCTGAGGCATCGGTGTTCAAAACCTGAAGGCACTTTACATCGTCTGTCCGGAGAGACCATGTTTCGCAACCATACAACAATGTAGCCTTTACTGCAGCTCTGGTACACGCAGCCGTTGAGACCAAGTAATTTGCCTTTTTGGTGTTACATGTGATGCAAATTAAAAAACGTGGTTTGGGCCTTTGAGGTCCGTGCACTGACTTCATCAGACACATTTCCGTCAGAAATGATGCAACTACCGAGGTATGTAAAGTTTTCCACATCCTCCTGTGGTTCTGCTTGAATAATAAGAGGTATGTTCAGGTATTGCACGTTCTGAGCTATGATTTTGGACTTTGAAGGTGCAACTCGAACGCCGAAAGATGGTATGACGCTGGTCATTTTATTCATCAAGGTTTGTGCTCCGCCTTCGTCTTCGAAAATGAAGACGGTATCGTCTGCGTACCGCAGATCGACAAGGTTCTCACCAGGGACGATTTGAACACCGGGATTTTGAAGACCTTCTAGCATTCGCCTCAGTGTTTCATCGAGGACGAATTGGTTGTATTAGTAGTTGACGTATACCATCGACAACAATTCTGCTCAACTGATTGAGTTAGACGTCGAAATCATAGCTGTGATAACAAGGAAATCGAGGTTGCGTTTTATCAGGACCCTCAGCTCTGTAGATGTTGACCAGACAGACAACGCCCCCTCAATATACAGCGCCTCACAGCTTTCTATCAAACCCAGACAGCGCGAGTCAGCGTTGGTCAAGGTCAGACAACGCCCCCGCAATATGCAGCGCGTCTCAGCCTTGTACCAAGGCCAGACCGCGTGCGTCAGCATTGGACCAAGTTAGACAGTGTCCCACCAATGACTAGCTTGAGTTGTATTCTCGCACTCGCACGTACTCACGCTCCCGCACTCGCTTGTTCGGAATATAGCTGTTGTGTTCCCTTCTCTGAGTCTTTTTTCCCCGGCATTAGGCACTGGAGCGGGTCAGCAATCAGGTACAGCAGATTAGCGAATCAGGAGACATAATACGTTTGTTCCTGTAACTATGCGGTAGGTAAGATGATGAGATAACCGGAGTGGAAGCGTTGGTTTTCACCGAGTACCTTGCCTTGCATAATGAACCTGTGCTAACTGGGACAGCGTACGGGTGTGCCAACAAAGTAGTCAATCAGCCTATTTTAGCAAGCTTGTGACCGGATCCCAAGAGCCTGAATCGCAAGAGGCCTTTTTTTCTAATTTTTTCGGACTCATCAAGTGGGCGTAGAGGGATCACACACCTAACCGGGTGACCACTCACCGGCTTGCACGTCTCTGCAATTTCAGTCATATGCGAAACGTGGTAATTATCGGGTCGCTGGCTTGGCCAACGATATCAATTGCTTTTTAAGGTGTGCTATTCAGACGATTATGGTACGATCCTGTTAGCAAGTGAGCGTCACGCCTTTTTCCGTTGCTGATATGAGCAAGTCGTGCTTGTTCTGCATAGAAGTTCAGGTTTTGTGCACCAAAGCGATTATGTGATTTGGTCAGTGATACAACGCTACTGAATACCGCGTTTGAGAGGAACGTACAAGTTCCTTCCTCGAGAGGAAGACGACTTTGGAGGAAAATAAAATCAGGGGGACTACCAAAAGTTAGAAGGCGTGGGGATTCAACAGTGAATAACAGATCAAATGTTCCAGCTGCGGTCGCCACGGCAGTGCACTGTCACCATGCAGTCAGTGAACGATCCAAGGGTTTCCACAGACCCCCTAATCAACAACTCCGAGTGTAATGTAATATGAAGAGCGAAATTCGTTCGGTTCCCGGGGTTGGTCTACATTCGTTTGGCTCTCTATGGGGAGTGATGAGCTGTAATTTGGAGTAGTACCATAAAAATCAGTTTCGCGAGCCTCTAGAGATGTTCGCATTCAGTATCACATGGCTGCTCACAAATCATTAAATATAACACGAATTTCCATCGATGGAAGGGATAACGTTGTGAGCAGGAAGCCCTATTTGTCCTACAAGCTTTCTCTTAAAGCCCCAGACTGATTGGATTCACCTAATCAAGTCGATGAGTCTCAGAAATATATCGAATGACTGCCTTGTGCATTCCAAAGCTGTCCTGTGGACAAACACCGTTAGTTATTCATCCAGTAGACTGTATCCTTATCAATCCTACTTCAGTGGATTTCTATTGTTAAAAGTTAACCGATGTCAACAAGGTGAAATGTGTGAATGGAATTTCATAGACCGATCGATCGAGCCAGGATCACGGATTTGAATCGATAACCTGTCTGTAATGTGGCTAGCTGGCCGTTCAGACAGATTGTGAGGCAGACACACGCACCGGTTGGACGCTGTGTATTGTGTCACGATATCCAGACACAAGTCTCGACGTAGCCAGATTATTGCGATTCTCTCCCGATACATTGATTCGAAATTGCCAGTTGCTACGCGATAAAATTACAACTGACCGATTAATTGTAGCATACCTCGCAAATTGATGGTCATCCGAACAGTTATGGAGTGGTTTGGATGACAAGTTTCACAGAGTATGTAGCTAGAGATGAAACATTCAGGAATCCAGTTGTAGGTTAACTTAAAGTGCAATTCTATTGATCCGGCAGAATAAAACGGATGATAAGCAAAGGGGAAAACATACCAATTTGCATACGTACTACCCATATGGTGACCAGATTTATTCTGCTTAAAGACTGAGTACCATTTCGAAATCGAGAATATTTTAGCCAATCCAGGAAGAGCCTTAAGCTGAGGAACCGGCAAAAAGGCAGAACATTAGCAAAGCGAAATGAGTACCTGCATCCCGGACGCAGATGTATGGATAAAGTCATCACTCAAAGCAGCTACTGGAACAAAGACCTTGCGATTGTGGTAATTTTATGGATTATAGCGGCCTTCGACTTGGTAGATAGGGTACTTGTGATACTGTTTGCTGGGTATCTGAGTCTCCGAAAAGTGTTCCCATCGTAAAGGTCATGTTCAGCTAAACCAACAGCAGATTAGGACTGACGGCAATTTGCCATTGTCCTTTATTTCTCTGGCGGAGCTGCTGCACAGCTGCCTTACATCAATTTTCCTCCTGAATATCACCACGGAAGACATTCTTCGAAGGGCTGTTATAGGTTATGCTGACGACAGTGTGACTCCTGCTGGTGGCTCGTAAAGTTTGCAGGTGGTACTTAAATGTCTGGCTACTTGAGAAACACGGTAACACATGTTTTGCGTCGCATAAGTGTACAGTATGTCGTCAAGACCGCGTGAGAACCCACGTATACGCTGACTCCAGGTAAGGTCTACCTGGGAAATTGTAGCACGGTCTGTGGTGGAACTGAAGCGCGTGAGAACCCACGTATACGCTGACTCCTGGTAAGGTCTACCTGGGAACTTGTAGCACGGTCGGTGGTGGAACTGAAAAGGTATCGGAAATCAAGAACGGTTTTTACCAACTTGAAACACGAAGTAGAAGTGAAATCTGCCTTCTTCAGAAAGGTAGGGTATGAAACGCCACAATTCCAGTCGTATTACTAAAAGAGGGCGAAACGTTGCCTCTCCGCGTTGAGGAAATTCGTAACCTGATCGCTCATTTCATGTGTGGCGGAAGCAGCCTGAAATCGGGTGTTGGATACTATCAGCCCATGACTGAATGAAATAGTTCAACGACAAATCAGGTGGCCTGGGCGTGTTTTCTGAATGCGGCTGCTTGTCACGCTGACAGCAAGCAGTACACTGCACTAGAACTGATGGCCATGTCACTGGAATGGGAACTCCGAAACAGGAGTCGACAAACGTACGTCAAGATGTCTTCCGCACACTCAGTGAGAGTGGAACGAATTGATTTATGGAGATTCTGAGGCGGGACGGTTAGGCAAACACTGTCAAAATCTCTCTGATAGAAAGCAGTCTACTTTTCACTTTTTGATCCTTTTCGCGCCAGTCGACCTAACTAATATTCCTGTAAACTCTGGCTCTGGTCTCAGGTCCGATGTGCCATGTTCAAGCATTCTATTCTACCCACTAGAAGTAAAGTTATGGTGGAAAATACGGGTGGTCATAAAATTTTATCGCAGGGTACTGTGACCAAAGAATTTTGGGTGGCGGGTAATTACCACCGTGATTCAACGAAACAGAACAAGCTAACGCCGGACAACAGCACAGAAGGACGAGATTCTTGGGAGGCAATCAAATTGCCCAGCTCAGCGAACAAGCCAACGACCATCTACGCTAACTTAGCTACCAACAGTTTCCTCTTCGTCTCAGTCAGTCAGACCTAACAGGTTCGTATGCTACAGTTAAATCTCGTCTAGGCTTGTAATCACCCTCCTCACGGATTGGAAGGTATGCTGTCGTTAGCCTGGAGATTTCAGTCAAAACGGCACACCAGCCATGGACAAATAACCCAAATTCGGGTACGTGACGTCAAACACGAGAGCAGATTGGATACAAAATTTCCGTCCAATTTAGAGGCAGAAACCTGACAAGAGCAGACATGAACTGCAGGCCTACGCTTGTAAAAAGAGAAACTAATCTTTCCAGTATTCTGATTAATGTAAGGAAATAACCACGCACATTTCCCATTGTCGGTCCTATTTGATGAGAAAGTGCACATCAATTGAGATAACCGACGAGTCCATGAAAGCAACTCGAAAACAAAATAATAGGATTTATCCCAAGAGGTCATGCGCTATCAGATAACCAGACAACGTAAGTTTAGTGGCCATTCGTTCGACTTTCCGTGGGAAACAACGGCTACTTGGCTAGCAAAACAGGAGTCCTACTGTTAGGCTGCGCTCGAACGGTGCCACTGATTCGGAAAGCTGCTTCAGACTCGGCAATCAAAGGTGCCTCGGATAAATTTTTGTCTCTAATGAAGACCATGCCCAATACCGCTATGGAGGCGCAGAATTTCATGGTGGGTTTTCACCTAAGCTCACAGCGCCCAGTAGTGTCAGACAAGGTCACCATCGTCCATAATTCTTCACAACTTTATTCTCAATATGTTGCCTGCATCCGACAACATAAGTGGCAGTCGACTGCCAGCGGGCAAGATCGTTGCTCGAGCTGGGATGGCCACGACACTTACGGCAGTGACCTAGATTAAACTGCCAAGGTAGGGCGTAAACCGTTACAGGGCAATATATTCTGCTTTATGGATCAAGGACCAGGTTTCCATAGGTAGAAGACGTATACAAACCTTCTGCATTTGACAACCCGTGTCTTCGACCCGTTCTCCAGTTCTGATGAACACACTGGGTCAGTAATGGCTAGGTGCATCAGGTGATCACTGGACGAGAAATCTCTTCTACGACAGACGAGCTGATCACACTCCACAGGCTTTGCTGCATGGGAACAACCGAAAGGTGGACAGCCAACGACCCGGCAATACAGTATGAAAACATTAATCAATAAACTGAGTACGGTTGACAACTGTCGTCTCTATGGATGCAAAATGTATGACGCGCCAATGTCAGACAGATATGGCCCAGCCCCGCAGCCAATAGCATAAAAATTATCGCCTTCAGTGCGTCGTTGCCTCAACCTCTAGCTAGGAACTATTACAGACCACTGAGTTTACCACCTCCAATGTGTGACAGTCCTGTCTTCATTTACCAAATTTTCGGCAAACGAAAGCACAACAACTGGGACTGAATTACCCCTCGTACCTGATTGTTAGCCGAATAACTGAAATGAATTGAACAGTTTCGTCCGACGAAAACAGGGGGCGGTTTAACGGGTTAAGTGATTTCGAATCGAGACACTTCCATGATGAAGTGGAGGCGGCGAGGAGAGAAAGCGTCAGTGGTCACCGCCGCTGAATCTGCAGTCTCCACTTAGAGGCAGTATTTCCCAACCCAACTGAGGGTGCTAAGCGTAGTTTTCAAACCTCACTGGCGGTTCATGGAGCGCCTCCCTTCTGGGCAGTGTTCGAACAAAGTAGCCCGGTGAGGCAGACGAACACCTGGTTTACAACGTATATGATCCAAAAAGCAAAGTCTACGAGACGTGGTTATATCACCCATCATGAGAGAGCTCCCTCTTCCTGGCATACCCCGGTACGATGAACACGATATAATCACAACAGACCTGCCGTCACGCAAAGACCGGACCTCCTGGACCTTATCGTGGTGTGGCGGTTCGTGTACCTCGGCGACCCATTGAGCTATACTGAGGGGTGTCCGCGTGAGACTCAGTCTCTCATACCAGGTTGGTCCATGGGTAAAGGCCTGACGAACACAGTCTCCTGGCCCTTCAGGTTGGGGGTTGGAACATGTTTGGCGACGTGTTCCGTAAAAATGGTAATGTACTTGCATTTCCAGCGCAACATCGCTGCCTTGCGGTTAGGCTTTTGAGCCAAAGGCTTTGGTTGAGCATCCTAGTCGTCATCCTGTGTAGATGTGGGCGCCCTGGCAATATCCCAGCTCTCGTACAATCATGACATTTACAGATAACACAACATACCCGGGCAGGGCTTCGGAAACATCCGAAATTTTCTTAAATCTGTGTCTCCCTGATGCATTAATCGGAGGGTAGGTACAGTAGATGGCGACGTTTGGCAGAACGTACGGAAGCGAAGCATCAGTGTTGAAAACTTATATCATGCTGTCGATGATGTCCTAACATACCTGATTAGAGAAGCAGGCCGGGCTCCGTCAGTACATCAGGACCTAAACGACAATTTAGGCAAAGAGAATGATCTTCCACATCTACAGGATGGCCCACAAGCACGGGGTTTGAGCTGGCTTCTACCCAGCTTCCGCGCAACAACTGACACTTTTTAGATGAGTAGCTTGTGCATTGAAACTTGCTCGGTTGAGAACGCTATAACGAACTCTTCAAGTGAGCGACCATTCTTGAAAGGTTGCAGTAGAAAAACTGCTGAGCGGATCGTAGTTTCTTTTAGTTCCGCTGAATCCCGGAAGAAAAAAACGATAATGCGCCGCACCAGTCACCTGATGTGATCCAGACAAGCAGAGGGGTAAATCGTTCAGCGCTTACCAAGATTATCGCTATGCGATGATGGAAAACACAGCGATTAGATAACACCATCAGCTTTCTTATAGAAAAGTAAAGCAGATATGCGTGGTGGACCGTGAAATCGAAGATTGGCGCCGTTGAATACAAGTGATGGACAATTAAATATGGCTGTGAATGTACACGAGTATAATCAGCTGAGAGATATGGAGGAGGAGGATACGTTATGTCAACATGCCAAGTCGGTCACGTGTTAGACCATGAAACACAAGTGATGATAGACTGGGAATTTTTAAAGGGCAATATGGGTTGTGACGTGAAAAAAAAACACGAATGTGTGCAGTTTATAGTAGGCAGTACAGTTACAAGACGATAGGGAGCGGTGAGGAATTCATAGGGACTAGACAGTACCGGGTTTCCATTCATTCGCCCGTGTGAGGAGAAACAAGGTCAGAAAAATCCAGAACAAGTACAATAATAACGATAACAAAGAATGATAGAAATTAAGCGTATGATGGAAGGGCATTTCACCCCCCACTACTGACCGAGCTACGTGCTCTTGTGCTGTACAGAGCTGTTTTATAAAAATAGAACGGCAGTGCGAGGCACGACCGGAGCTAATGAGTAGGAAAATAAGTCAGCTATCAGAAGTATGGTCACAAAAAGACAATCAGCCCAAACAGAGTTGGGACGACTAAGTCGATAGGCGATCACGGTGGAAGAAACGAGGTCACCCAGATCCCAATGGACCAAGATTGAATTCCCGCCGAAGGGCTTCGTATGTGGCGAGACTAATACCCACGGCGGGTATGACTTTGGTCAAGTTAGTCAGCATGCCACGGTAAAGACCAGAGATTCCATCATCTCTCCAGATTGTTCTAATCAAGTTGATGGCGGTGATTTTCTGTTGCGTACTGTAGCTCCAGTAGGTGGCTTGCAGCTTGGCGCGGACCAAGGAGGCAGGGTAGGTTGCCACAATCGCACAAGCCGAGGATACGGCAGCGAATATAGGGACCACATAAGTAGGAGGGTGGAGATTTTGGGCCGAAGAGCAGCTGTGGATGCAGAAGAAACGTTAGAAGGAGTAAAGCAACAACATGAGATAGATACAGGGAGTTTCAGTCCAACTGTACCTGAATTCACGGCAAAACGATCGAGCGAGTGATTACTACACCTTCCATTAAAACACTACTAACTAGCAGACTGAAGATGACTGAACAATCTAACTACAATGACGCATGCGGCTCTGCTATTAACCAGGTCAAACTGCCCTTCAATTGGGATAGAAAGAAGGTGTATCTTTGAGGAAAGTTCCCATGTCATTCGACAAGTCACTACCGGTTCCGCCCTTCTTGGGGCTCATCAGGGAGGAGTCGTCCAGCAGGTTCCATTAACCTTATGTTTTCCTTGAACAGCAGACTGAATGCAAGTGGCGAAACACATTCATTTGCAAATTACGTTAATGTTCATGGGAAACTCGACGGAAGCCTAACCAAGACTCTTGGTTACTATATTCTTCCACTGTGAATATGCAGCGTAAGCAGAGAGGTGACCAACCTTTGACCTGGTGGAGGAGTATGAAAGAGATTACGAAACGCTTGGGTGCTGTCGGTGCTACTCGCTTTTCAGGATGGGGACCGCGTGATCCCCACTGCGCCTGGTTGGAGACACTACAAGATATGGCTGCCAACCGATGTCAGTGGCGTTCTTGTTGTCAGTTTCTATCCAGATTGCCTGAGTGAATGTTTGGAGGTGTAGGCACCTCGGATTGATTGTAGTAAGATAGCACTAAGTCCCTTCCCTATCCACCTTTATTCTGTTCTCTACAACGACCGAGTCGAGCGGCTGTACAGAAATGCATGCCGTAGAATGGCACCAAGGAGCACCGGAAAATCAGGGCATTTATCTCAACCCCCAATTCAAGTGAATGAAACGCGAGATTCGCAGTCTATGATCTCGCATTTCGGATAGCGTTCACTAGCATTTCACTCCTGTCTGGAGATGAGAAGCAACAGATCTTAACCAACATTAGCAGCATTTGAACCACTGTCTCAAAAGATCCTACACAAACGCCAAGCGTTTGAAAAGTTTTTTGGGCGCCAAGCTTTTGAAAGCCTACTCTCTTTTTGGGTCTTGAAGCGCGCTGTTGTGGGCTATTCAGGAAAAAGGCTCCCTTTCGGTGAAGTCTCTCTCTGAGTAATTTTGTACCGTAGGCAACACTGAGCCAAATTCCAAGAAAAACAACTGAACGACATGGCTAGAGAAGAACGCCTCCTCCTCGTCCGCTAGTAAGGAGTGCAATACGATAATCTCTTTCTCCTAAAGACAATGGCCACAAATGCGCTCGGAATCCCACTGTCACTGATACGCAGCTAAATTAGGGTCAACGGTTTGAGAAGAGTCCTCCTCATTCTCTGGAACAAACAAAGGATGCAACTCACAAACAAATAGTCTCTTGGACTGGATGGATTGCAAAAATCAGAAAGTAACATCACACTCAGGCTCGATGACACAGGAAACGACAAAACACATACCTGGAATCGTCGGAAGTCATGTAACGTTGTATATAGGCTGATTTACAGCGCTGTAAATGACAGAGGTGAAACCAAGGGATGAGAAAAGTAGCGTAAGTAACAAAAACCCCACCCACGTTAAAAGTCATGTGACGCGAGTTGAGGAATTTGATCACACACTCGTGCATGAACCCGTATTCACATGAAGTGAATCTAAGCTGAAGCTAAGATTGAGGTTAGTTAGGAACACACACAGACAGCTTAGTCAAAATAATGTGGTGGAATTCGAATATCCCATTGGAGTTTGGCTTGTTTACGGGCAAGGAATTTTCACAATCTTTGGATTGAAAGACAGACTGCGGTATGAAGAAACGCACTTGTGCAGCAAGGAAGGAATAACTGTGGTAGAACTAAAACAGTGCACCCTGTGCGTTATGGATGGTGTCGGAAGGAAAAACGTCAGTGCGCTATGTCACAAAAATGAGGAGTCATTTGAGGTGGAAAATGGAGAACGAGGAAAGTGGGGGATGGTGGTTTTAGAGACAGGGTGCGATTAAGGGGCCTTTCAACTAAGCCAAGCCCTTTGGAGACAGCTGCGACGCAACCCTAGGAAGGTACGGGTAAGTCGAAACATGGCCCGCCACGGGTCCACTATAAATTAGCTTCCAAATCAATTAATCACCTTAGTTGTGCACCCAAATTCCCCTTTTTCCGATCCACTGCGTGGTACGGTTGACAAAACCGTGGAACCACTTCTCACAATCCGATTAACCACATTCAAATGACGGCAATTTATATTATTCATAGCTTAGATTGTCTGTTCAACGGACGAAGGCGAATGGATTTACGAGGTCAGTTCGCCGAGTTTTTCAATATCACAACCTGCTCAAGCATCGAATGGTAAAACGGTGTTGCGTAAATCCTTTTTCTCATGGGCCCAAACCTGGTGAGAACGTTAATCAGCATTCGGGTGTTGTGTTTCGAACCCTTTTGAAGTCAGTATCCTATTGTAAGACTCAGGTGAGTTCAGACACGTCAGGCGCCGTCAAACAAGAATAGGTCTCTAAAAATCGTTCAGTTGAAGCATCCTTTCGGCACCTAGCTACCATTCCATCCGAAAGAAGCACGAGGGCTGGGATACTGCCAGGTTGCCGAAGGCTAGACAGGGGAAGTCGAGAGGCAGAGGTGGGGTTCAAACCACGGACGCTCCGGTCAGTAAATTCGCGCTCTAACCACTTGAGCCATCTCGCCAACCATAAGCCTTAATAAGTAGGGTGAACACGTGTTGGTCCGGAAACCTAGGCAACGAGGGCGTAATATGAAGGTTCGAGTTGCTAGGTTACTGTACTAGAACCCAAATGGGTCGCGCAAAAATAAAATAGTGTTGTGCAGTATGTGCAGCTCAGGTGTGCTAACTGTAGAATAAACCAGTGGAAGGTCAATAACCTTTTCTCACTTCCACCATCTGACTATTTTACCTTCTTTCAAATTAATAAGAGATGATATCATGATTTTGACGGTTTCTGCTTGTTTATCGCGCTAGTTTATTCACTCTGTTGGATGATTTGTTCTTGTAAGAGGTATGTGGTTCATCTGTACGGCTGAGTTCGCGCGCACACATCCGAAAGGAGCCGAGATAGCTCAGTGGTAAGTGCGTGAATATACTAACCGGAAGGTCCATGGTTCGAACTCAAACTCTGCATCTCGACTGCTCATGTCTAAGCTTGAGTAAACAGGTAGTATCTCGGCCCTTTTGCTTCATTTGAGTGGCATGACAGCTAGAACCCGAAAGTGTTGCAGCTGAACGATTACTATTTATTTATTTACGTGCGAAAGTAAGGCCAGACGCAGTATTCTAGAAATCGAAAAATAGTTCAGCTGTAGCACCCTTTCGGTGCCTAACTGCCTAGCGCTTCCCCACGGGTGGCATGGCAGTTAGGCACCGGAAGGGTGTTACAGCTGAGCGATTATTTTTTTCTAACTGCCATGCCACCCGAAGGTTGTACGAGGGTTGGGATACTGCCGGGTTGCCCATGCCTAGACAGGAGAATTCGAGAGGCAGAGGTCGGGTTCGAACCACGAACCTTCCGGTCAGTAAATTCGCGCTTTAACCACTTGGGCCATCTTGCCATTCGCCATCTCGCAGTATTCTAGAGCTCCTCGTCAAACAAAATGTACAGATGTCCAATGGCTAACTAACCGATTGCTATAAAAAACGTCTCACGTTGGGCTTTGTGTGAATCGACCCGAGGGAATAAGATCGTGAGGCGAACAGAACGGATGTTTATTGCCAAGAGCATGCTTAGTTAGGGAAACAAACTCAACTTAGACAACTAAACTACTGAATCCCATTGGCCATGCCATGAAACAAGTGGAATTCAAAAATCACCCGACAGTCATTTGAAGCATACTCAGTTGACTGATGGTGTTTTTTCTTTCCCAACACGAAAATTCGACTCAGGTAGGGACAAAAACTCAGACTTCTACTACTTTGCGAATAAACACTCGGACTCAAAAATGCACATCTCGTATGAACAGGACACCCGCATTACTTGTACACCACACCCATATGAGTCACTGTGGTTAGTCTTCGTCCGTCGCTATCGTGTGAGTCGTTACGTTAGATTTTCGAAAAGCCAACATAGCTGGGCCCATCCACGTTCAAAAAGCCGGAAGGAAGTTCACGCACAAAGGACAGGTAGTGGAGCCGTATAAAACTTTGTGGCGAGCTTGCTTTACACGGACGGAGCACAAACACAGAAACGCATGAATTTGTATACTTGTATTTACTGAACACTAAACGTGAACTTGCTGTTTACCAGAATGCCATGCACGGATGACGAACTGTGAACCCGTGATTCGCCGAGTAAATGGTGGTGCAAATCTGCGAGCTGGTCGTTGGTTAGTAAAAGGAAGAAGTCACAGACTGGCGACGCACAGCCAAGTCTATTGTGCCGGTCCTCATTTAACCGACAGACACCCACCCGGGGCTGACAGTTTGAACTTGAGGGCTACTGTCATCAACAAATTTTTTGCTTGTGTTCCGTTATTGTTGTTTACGGGCGAAAAAGTACATGAACATACAGACGCCAAGACTGGCAAGCAGTGGTTACTACATCAGACAGGAAGAAAACGTCGAGTGAAATTCCATAAGGGTCTGCCGAACCGAACCAAGCACCGAGACTACGGTCTTCCATCGCACAACTGGCAGGCCAAAGGTGAACTGAAACCTCTGACGGCGGTGGACGCAGCCACAAGTAGCAAGTTTTGATCAGGTTCAATCAAGCATGGTTTCGCTGGGACGTAATAAAACAACTACTTCGTTTTATCCATACTTCTCGCGTGTGGAAACCCCATAAAGTTAGGGTGATAGTGCAAAACCATGTAAACGTGCACAGCACTTTGTTATGCATGTAACATGTTCAGAAACAAAATACCTGAATATCAAGTTTCTGATATTCGAGCCCTGATTGCTGCTCGTCGCTCGAGGAGCCAGTCAACACGTGTGACCGCGTGATGTGGATCCCATGATTGAAGGATGAGGGGCCATTAATAGAAAACTGTTCAGCTGTAACAGCCTTTCGGTGCCTAGCTGCCATGCCACTCGAGGAAAGCACGAGGGCTGGGATACTGCCAGGTTGCCCAAGCCTGGACAGGAAAAGTTGAGAGGCAAAGGCCGGGTTCGAACCACGGACACTTCCGGCTAGTAACCTCGCGTTCCAACCACTTGCGTTACAGAGACGCTTTCCGATCAACTGAGCGGCTATGCGCCAACCCGAGAGAAAGTAAACGGATACGCGTGCTCGCACAATGCCGTGATCGGAGCCCAGTGGTATATTCCAAAATGAACGACAATCTGGCATCCAAGCTCTTCACCGACATCCTATTGGACTGTTAGCTCTCTTTATATCCTGGTCCGGTTGAATTCCATATCACGGAACGATCCACTTGTTTGCAGTATAACATACCTTCGCCTTGAAGGCTTCGTTGTACGTTCCACATTCCCGTTTTCCGGTGATCGAAACTGTAGCAGCTGGAACCAATGTGCCTATGGTACACGGCTTATAGCTGATAAATTGAATTGAATTGATTGAGTATAACTTCCTCGAAGTTGTTTGTCTTCTCCATTCCGGTGAACTAAAGAGTCTGACTGATATATTATCAAAGAAGATATAACGGTGTTCAAACTACTAGCCAGGAGGTCATGGGTTCGAGACTCTCCAGAGTTTCGTGAGATGCGCAGTGCTGATGAATCCCAATAAGGGTGAAACAGCTGTACGGTGCTTCTCGGCTTTTCAGCATAGATTGACTTCACATACAGGATAAAATACCCATAAAAGATTGTCACAGGTGCGTATCGAATCCCAGCCTTGGAAGGTAGCACTTGAACTTTACTAATTATCGGTCTTCGAATGTAGCTGCATTTAGTTCTCTTATAATAATAACAATAGTAATAATAATAATAATAATCATTCAGCTTAACACCATTTCGGAGCCTGGCTGCCATGCCACCTGAGGGAAGCGTGGAGGCTGAGATACTGCCAGATTGTCCAAGTCTAGCTAGGATCAGTAGAGATGCTGAGGTTGCGTTCGAACCACGGGCCTTCCGGTCAGTAAGTTCGATCGCTAACCTCTGAGCTATCTCGAGCCCTGGAATTCCGTGTTTCAAAATTTCCAGTCAGCTTGTTCTGATGGGCATTTGGTCGTTTTATGAGAGGAACTTTGTTCATCGTCTGGTAATGTCTAAATGAAGATCAATTTTGAAAAAGGATGGCGTCTGGGAACCAAACCTGGAAAGAAGCCGCTCCACCGTTGCGATGGGAGGTTGAGCGGGCGTACAAACTGATTCCTGTCATAACACGGCTCGGTTGCACTGAGGGATCATCGTTCCCCAAAATCGCTCAGCCCTCAACCCTTGACTGGTCTAGGTCCACTTTATTCCAGTCGCCTCCTCAGCTGGTGTGATGGCCGTGTAATGGTGTTTTGTTAGGAACAGCACGAGGGAGACAGAAAATATGGTGGAGAAACGATGGCCTGCCACGTTCACTAAAGAAGCACTCAGCGGTGGCTAACTCAACGATAATTTGATAGGGCTTTTCGGACTATGTTTCCTTGCATTTCGGACTCAAGTTTCTGACAATGACCCTTCAGCTGCAGACCGATTTCATTCGTAATGGAAAATTAGGAAAGTGAATGCTTTATTTTATTCTGAAATCCGCTATTATAACTCACAACGGGCGGTTAACCTGGAAGTGGGCGTTGGGTCGTTAGCTAGCCCACTATAAGGTGACCATCCCTGGTATGTGGATAAAGCGGCTCTGACGATGAGACGGATGGCGGAGGAGAAGCAGACAAACGACAGATTACTACACTCGGGTCCTAGTCTTTCATACCATCAACACAGCGCAGTATTTAGTTGTCGAGAGGTGATCGTTGAACGGTTGACCCCTTCAAAAACATGACCCTTGGTTGAACCAGGGTACTTGAAATGAAATACTGTCATTGACTGATAAACCGGGTTTGTGAGTGATGGGGAAAAGTAGCATTATTTTCTAACATAAACTGGACGGCAGATGGATCAGTGCGGTGAAGTTGCGATTGTAAGCTTCTTTGGTTGTTTCTAAACAAAATGTGTCGCCAGCTGACCCAAACTAGGCAATTCAGAAGTATGGGCTCCAGGTGTTCCACGTTGAAGGTTGGAAGACGTGTGGCGACTTGCTCTATAAAAATAGTAATGCACTTTAATTACGGTCAGACTTTTGAGGCAAAGGCTTTGGTCGAGGACCCCAATCGTCTTCCTGTCTAGGTCTGGGAGCCCTGGCAGTATCTCAGCCCTCGTACAATCATTATACAAAAAACTCGGTCGAATTTTAGGGTAGTGGAGAATTGTACAGTCTAATCTACGGCAAAAAAATAACAGGGCTGGAGATGAAGGTGTTCTCACTGAATACAATTCTCAAGACTTTTCACCAGCAGACGCTGATACGAGTATAAGGAAATGAGGTCAAAAAGAGTGTAGCGAGTTGATAAGCTACGCCGTTTAGAAATCCATGCCTAAAAGAAAAAATCAAAAAGATATCCTACAGGTCTGTAGGACGGAGTTGTTCAAAGGTCAAGTATTTTATATATATCAAATGGAGATAAGGAGCAGATCCTGTTATAGGGGGGTCAAGTCAGGAATGATACCTGTGACTTAAAAAACAATAATTCCGAAGAGAGTTGATACAGTATACGTGGATTTTAGAATTAGAGTAACACTGACTTGACTGCCAGTCGTTCGAAGGACCCTAGAACATGACTCTAGATGCAGCAAATCTGCCAAGTGTCTGGTTGCGCCTCCAAAGAAAAAAAACGGATGTCAAGGCCAAAGAAACTGGAATAAGAGCACCAGACTTCTGCAAAACTGGCGGAAGACAATCTACGAAAAGAGATCACCAAACACGAGAGCGTGAATGAACAATGCTGCGAAGGACAGGGGTGGAGAACATGCTCACCTCATACAAAGCCAACTCAATGCCAGCATAGGGGATAATACCGATCACATTGACAAGATAGCCACGGTAGAAGGCATGTGCGCCATACTGTGTGTAAATGATGTGTGCACAGTGCCAGATGGAACGAAACTGTCCGGTTTTGCGCAAGCACATCCGTGTTTTCAAGACCTAGATCACAAAAGCGGGGCAGGAGCAAGAGGAGCAAATAAAGGAAGAATGGCATGCACAAGCAAGAGATGGAGATGACTGCATTTAGAGGGGGGAGGCATGAAAGATATGACAAAAGCGGAATGTGTATGTGTGTGTTTGTCTGGGTAGAGGGATCAGGATAGGCTGAAAAGATACTGAAAGTGTTGCAGGCATCCAAACGAGAGTAGCGTTGAGAGCAAATAACCAGTACGTAAAAGCAGATCTAGGGATTCGGACATTGGAAGAGGCTGGTTGTACAGAAATCTTGGAGGTAACGAGGAATATGAATGAGATGGTCATTGAAAGATATTAAGCATGGACACAACTGGCATGGAACGGAGGACGCTGTCGGTACAAGGGTTCCCGTGTTAGTCTTTGGTGATGCAGTCCAGTCGATCTGAACTACTCCCTGCATAAGAAGAAACTGGGTCATGTAGACAGATCGGAATTCTCGGTGCTGTGAGTTACCTGATACCTGAAGGAGCATCCCTTAAGTATGCTCAACCAGAAACCAACAGGGTCCACGTAACAGGTCTATAAGTTGGTCTACTAGCCATCATATACCTCGGTTATCCTAACTTTTGTAGCCCCTGCTTATCGAGGATTCATATGTGAGAGGAGGTTCATTTGGGAAAAAGATAGAAAGGGAGACAGAGAGA
Organism: Clonorchis sinensis; assembly: GCA_003604175.2. Classification (NCBI taxonomy): domain Eukaryota; kingdom Metazoa; phylum Platyhelminthes; class Trematoda; order Opisthorchiida; family Opisthorchiidae; genus Clonorchis; species Clonorchis sinensis. The sequence continues at coordinate 10,013,584 of CM030374.1, read as the reverse complement.
GAGAGAGATAAGCGTGCCTTGAGCCAAACAACAGAACCCAAGAGCTGCCGTACGAAAGGTTCATACACCCCAGTAGGATGGTCCGAATTGAAGCGTAGTTGAGTCTCAGAGTCATTATCGCTGGGTCAACCAGCCGAATTAGAGGAACCAAATCGCTCAGATGCAGCACTTTACTTGCATTGCAGCAACGCAAGTGGAAAAGAGCATAAGGGCCGAAGCAACCTCACGTTGCCCAAATACAAACAGAGCCAGATAAGAACTGGGAGTGGAGTCGGATCACTGGTCGTTCAGTCACCAACCGCTAACTTCCTACGTCATTAGCAAATGCAGCAGACCCATGCGGTTTGGAATTACAACAATCCCGATTCTAAAGAAGACCTGTTGCTATGAGATGTCCAAGAGAATCAGACCAAACACAGCCTATTTGGGATATTACGCTAGGTAACACAGTAAAACCTGACTGAAATGCCTAAACAGTAAGACCCAAAAGGATTCCTCCCCCCGGAGAGGAGACTTTACTCCGAGGATCCACGGCAAGCACTTCAAGCCAGATTTCTTAAAAATTCCCATTTGTAGAAACCATTTTCACTTTTTTAGATTTTACGAGGACCGATTACATCTTCGAAGAAAGTCTATGAACCATGTAATCTGCAGTAGAAATCACACGATGCTGAATCGCGTAGGTTTCGGAGGCAAGCCAACGCACCAAAACTTCTAAAGTGTTCAAATGAAAAATATCGTAAACGAGAGATTCAGTTGAGACTGTCCCAGATGAGTGAATTTCGCCAACTTGTCAAAGGCTCGCAGATCTGGCTGACCAAATTCAAATCCGTCGTTCTAATGTAACTGCTTCAAGTTGTTGAACGTATTCATACGTAGGAAAGAATGACATTCAGGTACGGATCCTCCTTCACAATACTAATGTTTAGGCTGCATTTTACAGTTTCCTGCAGTAGGATATTCATCCACCACTTGCACGTTTTAATGAACCATAATATTCTATGTGCTAGCCATCATCGACGGCAAGACATCAGGAAGAAAAAATGTCTTAATAAAGGCGAAAGAAAGAGGAAAGGATTTAACGAGCTCAGGGAAGACAACCAAGAACGAGGTAAATAAACATCCGGTCAATATGAAAACACAGCTGAGTATCATGCCGGAGTAGGACTTCATCAGCACGTTTTGCGAATTCTCCAAGAACGAGGTAAATAAACATCCGGTCATTATGAAGACACATCTGAGTATCATGCCGGAGTAGGAATTCATCAGCACGTTTTGCGAAGCAATAAAAAACCCAGCTAAGTAATCCGGTCAGGAAGTGAGAGCATGTTCGCCACACAGTGCGACCTTGTCAGCTCATGGACCCCAATCCTACACCACCCAGTTTAAGAGTACCTGTCTTTATTTCCCACTGACGTGTCATGTTCTGTCCCCAGTGAGTCTTGCCAGCAAGGATTGGAGATGGAAAACAGCGCTTTATTTGGTGCACGGAGGCTGAGCAGTCATGCTACACGTCCCAACCAAATTGAATCGACAAGCCTTATTTATCGCTTTAGTGATTCTAGTTCGTAACCACGCGTACGTCTAGGGACCAGTCAGCTGTACACAGGTTGCTGCCAAGCAGCTTCAGTAGTACGATACTTCTGTCTCGTACAATCTTGGTAGTTTTTGGAGAGAGATGATTCTTAAGTGACAGCTGGTTTGAGGGTGATTTGTAGACAATCTAGCAGCTTCCTGTCACGGTCTGCATCGATTTCAGATTACGATGTGCTCGCACTAAGATGAAGTTGGAAATTGCTGCAGATTTGGATGGCGGCTCCCTCAAAGATTATTCAAAACCAAGAAACTGTAAATGACTTCAACATCGGGTCACCAAGATAATTTGCTTTGAAGCAACAACCGAAACTATTTTTCAAAGTTAAAGATGACCGAAATTAGTCGCTCTAGCTTTCGAAATTCTTGCCGAATATTCCAACAAACCGATACGTTGACGTTTGCTCCTATGCACTATTCCCAGCAAATGTTTTGATTGAGATTATCTAAAGGTTAAAAGTGTCGCTCGTGAACAGGGCATTATGAAACAATAAAAATTAAATGAAGAACCAATGTGTCAGTGGATTGGTTTAACAAGTGATCTATTTTATGGTTGAATACATCATTTCTGGGCATCGGTTGTAGGCGTCTCGTAATTTGGGTAAAGCATCTTCCGAAGAGTTACACAGATAAACAAGTATCTTCGACTGGAATGTATCGCTAAATGCTTAATTATTCTGCCTCTCTCCAATGCGGACCACGTGACATAAACGCTCATGCGTCAGTGGCAGTTATCCATCACGTGGTGTAACAGAAAAGGTCACATGGGTGGACAGCCACACGTACCAAGGCGGCAATCACGTGACTACAACCGGCACGGGCTTGAAGTGCAGCCCCGAAGGTGAAGTGTGGGAGTATGGACAACCGACATTTAGAGTAATGCAAAACGTACAAGTGTGCGCAGTTGCATGATTGTTACAGTGGGCCGATTTTCTCACAGATGAAAATAAACCTTGCTCGGGCTAACACACTCCTGTACTATCCCGTAAGCTTTAGTCTTTAGTCTACGATATCCACTGATGACGGTCAGAAATAATCGTGCATTGCTGCCATCGAATATGGAATGGCCCACACCAGTGAGTAAAATACAGAGGAACATTGTTGTAAGGATTTGTTCACGAATCCTTGAAAGGGCAATGCATCGTACGATAAAAAGACGGGTTTGCATCACAATCCCACGATCGTTGCCAGACTATTTTGTATGTCGTGTATGCTAACTGATGGATCGCACTTCCAAATCTATGGACATGTTTTGGCGAAACTGAACAACAGTTGCTGGGTGAGACGTTCAGCTTATATCGATGAGATTGAATTACCTTGGACATCATAATGATGGGTTGGATAGATGTAACTGGTAAACATTACCTAGTGCACTGAAAAGCCCCGTGATGGGCAATGTGACCAAAACGAATCGAAACGGAGAGCATCAGTTCCTTTTGAGACATCGTGGTGCGTTCCAGCAAAGTTGGCGCACCTGGTTCACTCATTCACTCAAGTTAAGTAGTAACACTGCGTGTGGATTTAACAATCACACATCGTTCAGAGCTCGGACTGTATTGTATCCCTTCACCTTCCCTGATGCTGCCGAGTTACCAGTCAGAAGACACGAAGGCGGCCAGAAAAGCTGTATATTAATGCAATTACAGCGCTCTATTTATATGATGCACTTATGACCGTATTTGAGGGCCGATCTGCTCTCAACCAACCAGTGTGTCGCCTGCACGCCCACACCGGTTCTCGAGTGGTTGTTCCTTTGTCTCGGCTGGTCATAGATGACCGTCTGTGCGCTTGTGTACGGAGTTCACATGTCGCCTTGGCTATCGGGTGGGCGTGACATGCATGTGTCCCAATTTGACCTTTCTCCGGCTTATGATGAAATCGGACGTGATTCTGACGTGTGGGCATACTCGCACGGCGCTGTTTCACCACATGATTGTTCCGCTGCGCAGCCGTATTAGACTGATTGGTTCTGAAAGAAATACTTGTCAGCCAGACCCCTCCAGAAGACATTCACTAACCTCACCACTGTAGAATGACAACACTGGTCGGAATTAGGCTAGTTTTGTGCTCAAAGGGTGCTGATAGCTTCGTTCACGTTGAACTCAAGTGATCAGGGTAGCCGTTTCAAACGGGAAAACCAAGTTTGAAAAAATGCATTTGTCACGTTAGCGCACCTCATCGGCATCTCCAAAGAATAGTGTGCTTTCCCTAATTGAAACAAATATCACGGCTGGCGAAACGCGGATTTCTACAAACGGTCGTCAAATGAACCCATAGCTTGTTAAAGGCCCCGTTCAGCTCAGTGTAAAGCTATCATGTAACCGATAGGAAGCATGAGGCCTGAAATACCGCCAAATTGTCCAAGCTTGGGAAGGAAGAATTAAAAAAAACCACGGGTGGATTCGAATCGCCGATCTTTCAGTCAAACGCTTCTGCCTTAAGTCCTGAGTTTCCTCGAGTTTGCACGAGATGTGGCGGAAAAGAAGTGGCCGATCACATGGAAACGGTCGTAAGTCGCTCCGGGATGTGCTCCTATGATTCGATCACCACCATCAATGGTGATAACGACGGTGAAAGTACTGGTGTCCAACTGCCACGCCCGCCCAAACACCTGCCGTAGTTCAAGACTGTTGTTTCGTTTACTTACGACGGCTACCCTTCCCCTGTAAGCCAAATGGCTCACCAGTAATAAGAAATGCCCATGGCAATCAAGCGGCTACCGGAAAAAAACGCGCGGCTTTGCTTTTAACCGTATTAGGGGAAAAGGTAAAAAGAACGAAATGACACACAGCTTGACAGGAAATTAGGACCACGCTGGGGTTTAATCGGTCCTGTTCGGGGAACTGTTACACTCTTATCCGAAATAGACTACTTAATTTCGCTTCGGTTCCCAAACTAACGAGAAAAATTAACCTACCACAGTTTCCTGTCAACAGTCTCAACAAAAACTTGGAAGTAATGTTGCTCAACTGCGTATCGGTCGAACGGACTACTTACTATTAAAATTTCATTCATTACAGCCCCTGAATCTGAGTCGTCAAAACAGTATGGTATACACGACTACTTAAGGAAACGGAACGGTAACACATGAAAATCCCATCTACTATCACAAGCAGAGAAAGCACACACCTCTAACGGGTAAATTATTGTCTGTGCCGTCAATCCAGCCATCGAACCAGCGACAAACTTGGCCAAAGGCGGCCGGCCATCAAACAAGTCTGTGAACCAGCCACAACTTGCGTCTGCGTTTGTTAACAGGCGCTTATAGTGTTCGTAGGTGCCATACTTGAGCGCGGTCTCTGGTGCGATCTTGAGGATATTGATTCCATTACCGCGCCATAACGACAAAGGACCGCCTTCGCGAAGCATATAACGGTATGCTGTGTGACAAGAAATCAAGGCATAAATAGAAGACAATGTAAACAATCGATATCCGGCAACAGTAAGGGTGAGGTAGTATTTCGCTCGAGCAACAGCCAACAGAATAGTGCTTGTGTGGATATCAAGATGTCAGGTTGTTTGCAACGTGCAGCAACCATCTTCCTGAGCTATGATTTCTCTACTGCATACCGATACAACGATGCCAAAGCGCTAACACGACTGATAGATCGTCAGAACAGACAAGCGGCATCCATAACAATGGGACTGGAAGTACATTGTGGTAACTACTAAAACTCACATGGTTCGGGTCACTTTCCCAACAGTGTGTGACCGGCTGCCTCAAAACGTTAATCACTTGCTACAATTTTTGCCGACAGCCAACTTGTCATATTTGGACATTGACAACCTGCTTAGGAAACTCATCCCTTAAACGAACTAATGTCGAGCATCCTGAAATTATTCACACGAATGCATTCGCTGGCAGTTAGGTTACCTGAAAAAATACGTGTCCCAAATGTCAACGGTTTTCCAAAACCCTTCGAAAAACACAACTGTTCACAGATTGTGCCGATTCCATGTGGACTTCGTGGGAATCATCAGTGACCGACATTGCCTAGCTCTGGCAAATGCCTACGGAGTGTTTTGTGTGAAATGTATCGTGTCGCGGGTCAGCATCATAAAACAACATTGAGAATGTTGGTAGCTCAGGTAGCGTAGATGGTTGTTGGTTTGTTCACTGAGCTGGGGGATTTGATTACATTGCCCAGCTCAGCGAATAAACCAACATCCAAACTACAACATGTTCAGTCATTACAGATTTCCTAAAATTTTGCCATCCGACGAAGGACGAGCATCTGCTTCCGCGGAGTCTTTTTCTGTGAGCATAACAACATCCAGCACGCAAGGACATCACCGCTCTACTTAAAGTCCAACGGCCAGGATAAACAACTTGTTAATACTTTTGAGGACGTAAAATCAAAACCCACAGGTGACGAAAATCACCATTAGATTCTTGTCAAGCTACAGAGCAATACCAAACTCAGTTACCAAACAAAAACTCACCGGAAGGAGTACTTGAGATTCGGGAAGGCCGCCTACCTGATGAGATCATTCCGGTCGTCAACAATGACGTCAAGGAGTCGCAATCTAATCGTCATCGCAGTAATGTCAACCTCATGATTGTTCTGACAAAATATTACCGAAGTAGTTACGGGGACGACAAGAGACTGTTTTGTGAACCGCGATAGGCACTAATTCCACCATTCGCATCCGTCATATGAAGCAAATGGACCTTTAATCTCACCTTCTGAAATGTACATGCACGATCCAGTTCCACCCGATATTTCTTTGGTGCTTCTGGACATACGTCGAAAACTGAATCCCGCAGTGCGTCATTCCAGGAGCCAGCGACTGCAGTTCCAAGGCTGCGAACTTCAAAACGCAAATAAGATTTCCTGACTCTTCGAGAGCTTAAGACCGGTTCCACCACTCTTGGGATTTGTCAGGTAGGCGTGGTCCCCAAGTTCCCCTCAGCTTTATCTACCATTTGAAAACTGTACAGAATTCGCGGAATACACTGGATTCACCAGCCTTCTATCAAAGGCAAATTTGTGTAGTTCGTGAACGAACGTTTCTATTTTGACTTATTCTAAGGACATCCTCTCTTCCGGTGCACCTTGCTGCTCATTCGGACCGCGGTGGTCTTTCCTGGCCCAACTTGCATTTCGTATCATCACGTCATTCATGCTCCTCAGATGCAGCCCTGATATCATTATCCAACAATACCGATGAAAGAAAGACGCGACTGGTTTTTGATGATCCAACTGTCCACCTTCACAGTTGGTCGCCAAACTACAATAGGTGGAAACGCGTGAGCAAACTGAACCCAGGCGCCCACGGGTCTATGAGTAGCAGTGAATGATGGGGACAGAAGCTGGAAAAGCCCATTACCGAGCAACCTTGTGTTCATTTCAGCGAGCTTTTTCGACCGCGTGAATCGATATTTAATGTCCCATGTTCGGATCACCGGGTGTTTCGACCCACCACAATTTCAAATGTTTCTAAATGCGAGGTATGCCAAAGTGAAGCTGCAGTTCGGAGTAGATTTCAGGTTTTCATGTAACAAAAAGAATTCGGTTACAATCAGAAACTAGGAGGCAACTGCAACAATCAGTCCTCCATTAGCACCAACGATAACAGCTCATCCTAGCGCTCAGCTGCAATGAGATTATTCACAACAGCAATGAAAAGTTTACCAAACACACCGTAGAAGGAGTCTGTTTTCTTCTAGAAAACGGCCAAAAAACGTACACACACACACACACACGACAGGAATGAGCAATTACCTTCAACAAACCCAGTGCCTTTATGCTTGTAGCCATACACTTGACGCATCAGTTTTAAGCGATCAATAGGTGCTGTACAAGTGCGAGACACCGCACCAGCGATCGCGCCAGCTGTGAGTTGTAGGAGTTGCTTTCCTGGGGTCAACACTTCAGTGGTTGGAAAGTCCTCCGGAATTCCAACGGCCACATCACTACCAACATCAATACACTGAAACGGGATAGAAAAAGTGAATGAAAAACAAGTGTGCCCGAAGTTCTGGAAGTGTCCGAAGGTGGTCCTTGAAAACTTGTTCTCAACAAGTGACTCTGAGACCGCACAATTTAACAGTCAACAGGAACAGAAGAAATAGTACCATACAACTAGAGTTAACAAAACTCCATGACTTTCCACACTGAAATGTTTGTAACGTGCCTATGCAACGTCAGCCTTGCATTGTAATCTGAAGGCATCAGAGAGTACAGAAGAAGCAGTTTGAAAAACTGCGGTCAATTAAAATCACAAAACGCTTCGGGACTTCACTTAAAAAATCATGAAACAAGTATCAATTTTACGCAGTCAGACACAGGATTGTAAACCTAGAAATATTGTGATGATGGTTCCCGATATTCGAAGATCAGTTGTTGCTGGGTCAAGTTTGGAATTCAACGAATTAACGACGCACGATTAGTTTACTTGGTACTGGTGTACGAATTGCATGAAATCAAAATTCCCCCCAAAAACACCGTTGTTTAGCTGAGCCAAACATGACAGAATGCTAGATATTATCAACAAGGGTCACAGTTCTACGAGCAACCTGCTGTCTTCCGGTACAGCACTGGCGCAAATCAACCACGTCAGATACAGACGGTTTGTTCGTCCGGTAATCTCTGCTGAAAAATGTTGCCCTGGAGGTTATCATCTAAGGCGCAAAGTTTATCGTGCCAGGGAACGCAAAGGTAACGGACAACTGAGAGTTATGGAAACAGGAATGCTCAGTGACAATGTCGCTACTCTCGGTCCTAGGTCATTGTTAACGCCCAGCAACACAGACCACATGACCCAGTCGGGGCCACTAACAATGCTATGCTTTATAATTCGTCTTCATGTTGGCCTTGAAATGACAGGGTGAATAACGTTCGCCTTGGCTAGAGTTATGGTTTTTTTACCTTCAAAATGTTTCTAATCCAGCGAAATCTGTACAGTTTTATCAAGGCTTCCATTTAAGCAGTGATCTGATCAACCAAGATTTTTCGCTGTATTTTCGCATTGCACACTTGTTGTCTAGAGACGCGCGAGATGCTCCTGAGTCGATGACCATAGAATGCAAACAGGCGTTTCATTTATGCTAAACGTAGTGGCCCTTTCTCACACTACATGGGTCGACGCGTAACACATTTGTCTCTTCAAGCGTAGATTGATATCCCGTAATAGTTTGGTGTGAGATTATCAAATGCTTTTGCAGTTCAAGTTCTTCCTAAAAATTTGTCGGGGCGCGAATACCTGATCCGCCTGGTCAGGTCCGACACCGGAAAGTACCATCCATCCTGAAAGCTCTGCGCTCACGGTTCAGACTTACACCCACACCCCTCCCCACCCTTCAACTATAGACCATTTAGACTGCTGTCACTTAGCCACTATTCCGTCTCTGTCGTCCAACGAAGTAGACCAAAATAAACCGTTACCAGAGTCGGAAGAACTGATCCACCTCGTGGCTTTCAATGTTGGAACTCTCTGCTGAATTGGGCAGTCCTTACTGAACAGTTACCTACCCTTTCTGCCGATGTACGTGCGAAACATACATATAAGACCCCAATTAAATCATGTCACAAACCGCTTAGGATGAGCTCAGATATTCCATATTTCATTTTTCGGGTACCTGGTATAATAGCTTCTAGTATCAATTGCGTGGGTTGCAATCCATCCCAGAGATGAAACTGCATGGAACCGGATCCCAATGGATGGTCGTCTTCTGTCGTACGGTTGTTTCGTACAATTAATACCAATGCAGATTGATGCGGCCAACGGCGTTTGTTTCTGTCGGTACACATCCAAACAAGCTGCGGTTTTGAAGCTCAGAAAGATGGGTTTTATCTAGATCTGTCAAAGCTGTCTCGGTCAGCAAGAAGGACGGATATCGTCATCCTCTAGGGTGATGCATGCACCCAAGCTGGACGATTAAATGTGGTTGGGTGGTAGATTCGAAGTCGAATCACACCGTACAGGTAATGCAAAGCGACTTCTACAGCTGTGCGCCGAACATTGACTGTTCGTTTTCAGTACGAACAGGACAACAGCAACGAGCTCATCTGACTAGAATGCGACAGGAGATGTACAGCCGTGCTTATTATGAAGACTGGTTGTGGGATGAACTGGAGTGAGAGAAGCTGTCTTCGATCTAAAGGCTGTCTGCCCAACTTGGTCAAATGAACGCCAAGTTTCGCTGATACAAGCAGATCTCACTGATACCAAAAACTAGCAACCATGATGGCTCATGCGGATCCTGAAAACACCCGATTGTGAAGGCCTAGGAGGAAGAATAGCCGAAACAGTCACACCATTTCATCAGATTCGATCAGTTGGCCCAAAAAGAAGAAATGTGGAACGACCACAGAGTCATTTTCTCGAGTGCTAAACTGAACAAATCAGAGAACGATCGAACTAACCCTCTTCAAAATAATCTCCGGAAGAACTCGGTGAACCTGAATGGAGCATTGACACCGGCACTTAACCCATTGGGACAAAAACTTTCTTGAAGGCACTAAGGCACCTGGTCCGAGAGATTTATATCCTGCATTTTTCAAAGGCGGTGAAGTCCTGTTGGGTAGTCTGACAGCCCTCTGAAACGAAAATGGAATACCGGGACTTCCCTTGTCTAGACTTGGCCAACCTGGCACTATCTCAGCTCTCGTGCTTCCTTCTGGTGGCATGGCAGTTAGGCAGCTACAGCTGAACGATCTGGGGTTTCACTGAGTTTCTCACACCAGGTTGATCAGTGGATGGAGGACTGAAGAACACAGTCTCCTGGTCCTCCAGGAGGTCGAAGTAGGCACGGCAACTTATCCTTAAAACACGCATGCTACTATAGTAGTATGCTGACACCCAGACTTTTGAGCGAAACGCTTAAGTTGAGGATCCTAATCGTAGTCTTGTGTAGGGCGGGCGCCATTATGGTGTCCCAGCCCGCGTACAACCATGAGTCGTCTTGCTGCATATGGCAGGGCGGTCAAGCGAAAACATGCGACTGCTGAAGTCACCCCTTCTTACACGTTCACTTTTCCCTCTTCTACCCCAAAATATCCCAGTGTACCATAATGCGGGTCCCAGTAGAACTGACCACATTGTTTGTCGTGCATCACGTTCGGCTGCAGCCTCTGCGCGTCCGTTTCTGGCAACCCTAAACAGTTGGAACACAAACCTCGAAAGCGGATCTACTTGGCTACCTTTAGTATTCGGACACTGAAGCAAGTGGGATAAACATTCGCTCTTGTTCGCACGTGGGATTCCCTCTGCTTTCTATCAGAAACACGAATTCAGGACGGAAGTATTGCTACTCATCCCTTCTGCGCATCTCTGGTGACGCGGAGGTCCCTGCAGCTGGATATAACTGTTCAGCTGCGGCACCCGTCCGGTGCATAGCTGCCATACCACTCGAAGGTGATGAAGCACAAGTGCCACCAACAATCTCGTTACAACCGGGGTTAAGCTGATCCCCCCTGCATGGTTACCGCAATCAATACGAGCTCCTTTTTCGAAAATGGGCACTATCACCGACTCTCCGCAGTTGTCTGTGAAGCATCAGTGTCAACACTGATGTTGCTATCTTCTATGATGTGACAGATTCCTTTTCCCCAACGCAAGCAAACAGATCAGACAAACGCTGACTGAGGGCTTCACCCTCATCTTTGAGCAATGCGGGCTGGAGGTCATCCGGACCAGGAGCTCGGTGGCGCTTAAGAGAACATATGCAGTCATAAGCCTCCGAGGTCGTAGGCGGTTCCACGTTCACCTTCTAGGGTTCTACTTCACCTGTGGGCTCAAGATGGGTGCCAGCTGGTGGCCATAACAATTATTGTTCGAAGTATTCGGCCCATCGGTCGAGGCGTTCTTCTTTATTCCGGATGTTCACTCCATTCTGATCCTTGATGGTTCCGCTCACAGGTGATTTCCGGGGACCGGTCGCATGGATCAACTGAAATAATCTTCGGGCACTACCGGCTTTCTGGGCCTCTTCCATATCTTTGGCTTTCTGTGTCCACCACACTTCACGGTCGGCTTGTACGCTCACCTTCACTTGACGTCTGATAATTCGTCGCATCAAGTTATGTTCGGGATCGGCTGGGATATTTCTCCCGGATTTAAGCAGTGCCAGCGTTCGGTCTGATATCCAGCGCTTGAGTGCGCCTGGTGGTGCCGTGCCACAGGCAAGGTTCCCAGCACTATGCCAAGAGGTGGCAATCTCGTCCCAGTATGCGTTCACATCTGATGGTGGAGCATTTGGAAGAGACCCTAGAAGACGATTCTGGTAAGTTCGTCTAACATCCGGATCTTCCAGTCTCTCAGTTGCCAAGCGATTTATCCGCACCTTACGCGGTCCTGGAAAACGTAGGGAGAAGCGACTCCGGACGAGCGCGTGGTCGGAATCCACAGAGGTATTCCAGAACGAGAGGTAGTCAGTTATTGATCCATACCACCGGTAACTGATGGCAATGTGAGCGATTTGAGTTCGCGACCGGCTCGCCGTTGAAGGACACCATGTGGACAGACAACTCAGGCTATTTCGGAAGTTACTACTGCATAAGAAAGGTCTGCGGCCAGGAAGCAACTGAAGCAGTTGTTCACCACTGTCCGTACGTACCGAGTCCAATCCATTTCGACTAAAATAAATATAATAATCGTTCAGCTGTAACACCCTTTCGGGCTGGAATACTGCCAGGTTGCCCAAGCATAGGCAGGGGAAGTCGAGATGCAGAAGTCGGGTTCGAACCACGAACCTTCCAATCAGCAAATCCGCGCTCTAACCACTGAGCCATCTTGCCTCCTCCATGTCGGCTACCTGATAGAGTCTCAGATGCGCTAAGCCTGTCCACTTGCGCATTCAGATCTCCGGAAACCACAAATATATCTGAGCTTTTAGGTTACCACAACAGGACATTCATAGTGTCATAAAACTTGTCTTTGATGGTGTCAGAGCTAGTCAGTTGGGGCACAAGCAAACAGGACAAACAGACATCGATCAACCTCCCACTTGTGAAACTCCTTCAAAGATGTTGCCAGACGAACTGCACACTATCAAGCAAGTATCGTTCCGCCCGGTGACCTAGAACGATACCAACCACTGCACATCCTGCCGCAGCAGCCTCTGGATCGCCAAAGTTGCTCAGCCGGAATTGAGAGGAGAGTAATGGAGCGGTTGGCTAAACCACTGTGCTTGCATCTCGAATGCTTGTTTTTGATACACAGCACACATCACTCCCAAGCCAATCCAGTGTGAGAGAAAGAGTAGCTTGTTGTCCTGCTTGTTTCAGAGTGCGGACATTAAAGGCAGCCAGAGAGACTGGGTTTTGAGGTTTGAAGATTGATTTCCAGATGCCTGATGATGTTGGCGCCGGATGACGCGCAGACTTTGCTTGCACAACCGATGCAGGAATAACGGAGTCATTCGGCCTAACTGATTGGCCTACAAGGAAAGAGTTATTAATGGGGTCGGGAGAGGGGAAGAAAAGAGAAAAGAGAGGTATCAACAGTAACCTGTTTTCGCTTACCCACCTTGTTGTATGCAGCAAGTAAGACGACACGGCTGATGTGGCATGAGTTTATCTGTATGTGTAAAATCAATGCTTTTACGTGGCTGGGATACTGCCAGGGCGCCCACATCTAGAAAGAGGGGTGACTAAGATCCTCAACCAAAGCCTTTGGTTCAAAAATTCGACCGCAAGGCAGCAGTGTTTGGAGGGAAATGCAAGTGTATTCCAAATTTTACACAAGTCGTCATATATGTTTCAACTCCTAACCTGGAGGACCAGGAGACTGTGTTCTTCAGACCTCAAACCTAGTATGAGACTCTGCTAGTGTCGCGCTAACCTGGATGGTATAGCTCAATGGTTCGCGGAGGTACACAAACCATCACAGCACGGTAAGGTCCAGTCTCTTCATGACGGACTCAATGTCAGAACGTCTGATGGTTCAGCTGTATCATCCTTCAGGTTTCTAGCGGCCGTGCCATCCGAAGAAGCACGAGGGTGAGATGCTGCCAGGTTACCTTAGGCGAAGAGGTTAGGTTCGAACTTAGGACCTTCCAGTAAGCAATTTCGCCCGTTGGCCACCAAGCCATCTTGAGCTGCTGATGGCTCTTTGCTGATATCCAGCAAAGACCGTTGGGCACAATACTTCGAGAAAAAGTTCAGTTGGCCACCTACAATCCGATCGTCGGCCTCTAACAGTAACACGGACTGTGGACATGAAATCCTCTTCAGCCTCAAAAGTGTCAGAAGGTATATCCCAACTCAGGCGTCACGGTGCTCCTGGTCCTGATGACCTGCAACCTTCTCTGACGAGGGACGGCTGTGAATTTCTCAACCAGTGCATGTCTAGCCTACTTGCGTCTGTTCCATAAAACAGTAGCCAGTCGACAATAGTCAACATCAAAAAGGGCACTCACGCTGGATGTAGTAACCGTGGGGACACCAGTTTGACTCCCCATGTAACAAGCATTCTGACGTCAGTTTGTCAGCATTTTACGGCGGCACGCGAAACATTGACTCGTAAGCACCAAGCGGAGTTCTGACCGGGTAGAGGTTGCGCTGACCACATTTTCACACTCCGTCAGGAGTCGGGGCAACGTCATACGTGCACAGGATCCACCATGTTAGTGTCTCTTGACTTGACAGTGCGTTCGACTCTGCCAACCGATCAGTGCTCCTGGCACTTGCTTAACAAGGGAAGTCCCAGAAGTTTGTGACCATAATTCGATCCTTGCATCCGCATACTTCTGGGAGTGTGTATTGTGAGCCTTCTAGAGGCTTCCTAGCAAAAGGTGACGCCCAGCAGGGATGTCCACTGTATCCACTTAAAAAATTAGTGCTCAGCCGTAACCCGCTTTCGGTGCCTAGCTGCCGTGCACGAGGGCTGGGATACTGCCATGTTGTCCAAGCCTAGACAGGAGAAGTCGAGATGCAAAGGCTGGGTTCGAACCACGAACCTTCCGGTGGTGTTAGAACAATTGAACCCAATCGCCTCTCCCCTAAACAACACTTGACAATTGAGCAAGCGGTTCTCGGATTTTGATCATCCGATGTGCGCTAAACTGCTCTAGGAAAAATGGCCCGCCAGTGCAGTGGGTTCAATCTTGAAGCACTGCACGCAGATGCAAAACAAGTGAACTCAGGCACGTGTAAAACCTTGAACCTGAAGTCCTAATAGCAGTTTATCCGTAAGGATATCTCCAGCCTGCCACCAAACTACGTTCGGATCGAGAGAAATGCATCAAAAGCACGCCTCTAATGGTAGGTTGCTGAGGTTCATGAAGTATACCATTTACAGGCCGTTATTTGGCCAAAAATATACAGTGCGACTGGTGGTTATCGTAATTCCTCAAGGCAAATATGTGTGAGGAAGACGATGACGAAGCACGCTGGAACCGCGAACAACTCCAAAAGTTGATACTGACATGCGTATGGGTCTAGAAGCTACTTTGAAGAGAAGGCAATTTTGGCCATGCCGGAACGTTTCCAGACAGTGGCTCTAGCTTCCATTTTTGCTAATGTTCGGCATCAAAGTATAGGGGAATTATTCTCAATATTCCAAATTGTTCTGGAGCTTCTGAAGCCACAGAAATGTCCATCATTGGGGTTGACATGTCGGAATATGCTTAAAATATTACTGGCCCTCAGCCCCAACATATATACGAGGCCCGACGGTCTGCATTCGACTTTTGTCCCGACAATGGAGCACATTATCTCTCCCCAACTCACTTCCCTACAGCCAATTCCTGAAGGAAAGGCAGTTGAGCAATGAAGAACAAATGTGGTTACCATTCACACGGGAGGATCGAAGTACGCCCGCAACCTACGGACCGTTAAATTTGACGTCCTATTGAATACTATGGAGAGAACAACTCAAAAATAATCGTTCGGGTGTGACACGCATGCAACAGTGTAACTCAAATGTAGCACGATGGCTGAGACACTATCAGTCTGCCCAAGCCTACACAGGAGTAAGCGAGAAGCCATGGTTGAGCTGGAGACAAGGACACTCCAGTCAGCAGCTTCATGCTTTGACGGTTGAGCTGCCTCTGAGAACAGATGGGAGGCACAAATTCCGCAAAATTCGGTTCGGATGACGTGACATAACGTATAGAACGTGGGAGACAGTTGAAGCGAGGCCTTTGACAAGGTTATTTCTTGATCAAGGCTGTCGTGGGAGACAGCTTCAAAAACTAGCTATGACAAGCAGGATCTCCATAGAATTTCTATTCGGGGTTCTGTTTTTCACGTTTGTTTAAACGGTCTGCCACTTCAGATGGACACTCCACATTTTACTCTGGCGGATGACTGTAAACAGGCAAGGAATACACTCGTAAGCGGTCTGCATGTGAACTTTAAGGTTGGAAAATCGGCGAATGCACGGGACCTCAGTTAAAAACATGACCAAATGCTTTCTCAGTCAACAGGTCCTCCCAGGATCCCTGGGGAATGCGTCTGAAGTACATATCCTTGGTAATGAACCCCACACTTTTGCCGTAGTAGTGATCTGAGGCAAAGTGACCATTGTAATCATCATTGGCGGCAATACATCAGTAATAAATACTGGTGCTTAACTGTCATAAAGAAAAATGACCAGTGCAGATCGGCGGCGAAAAAACATAAAGTACCTAATTAGCTACTCAAGTCTGTACAATCTATGAAACCGGAGAGTATGCTAGCACTCTTCAAATCCTTGGTGCACCCGCAGCCCGAGCATCCGCACAAGCCTGGTCTGCTGGTCACAAGTAGGACATGGACTGCCTGGAAATAGTCCAAATCGCAACAATTAAGTAAATGACCAGGATGAAGTATGCTGAAAATCCGAGCATTTGACCTTTTTTGAAATGAGAAACATAATATGGAGCTGCTCAAAATTTTGAGTTAGTTCACGGTTCCGGAGGCACCGATCACTCGCGACATAATGGGCTCGCGGGGCAGTTTGCAATGGTGGTCATCAATTCAATACTGTCAGGAGGTAGTATCATAAGATCTAGCTTTCCAGAGTGGGCAAATTTTGAAACAGATTCCCACTTGATGTTTATGGGTTTTTTTTTAGTATTTTTCCATCGTTCAGATTCAAATGAGACATCGCGAAGTGTGGGTGACGGTCCCCATGTTTCTTCATGATGCACTTTCGTGATAGCGGGGAACCTAGTGCCATTGGTGGTATTGCGATGTATGCGGGAGCACAGTGTCACACGAAGGTATTTTCACAAGTACCCTGGTGGTGCAAAGGTAGGAGGAAGAAAGAGGGGGTAGAAAAAGCGGAGACAATTTAAGCGTGCCGATCTCTGAATTTCCATCGTTTGAATCGAGCGGCGCACCTGCTCCCCCGCAAGAATCTGAACCAATATGAAGGACCTCAGGCTGCCGCCAGTATTTATTTATCTGGCGCAAATGGATTCGTTTTTTCGCCACTACATCGAAAGCGAGAGCACAACCTAGAAATAGTTTAGTACCACACAAAAACAACAAAAGACCCAAGACAACTCCGATGGACTCCGAGATTCGGTTTCACGCTTTGTACGTGAAAACCCCCGGGGGTCTACACACTGAGTAGTTGTGGTGTCTAGCTTGGAAACACACTTCAGAGATACGGACGTTGGCTTGTTCAGGGTGAAAAGCTCTGAGGTCAGGAATGTTCACTCTGTGTTAGACAGTGACAACTCCAGACCTAGATGGGCTTTAGCAGGGTGTTTGGAACACCATTTGGGATAACTAGAGCAAACGCTCAATAGTTTTACCGACATCCATTAGGATGCCTTAAACGGAGTAACTCATTTAATCGTTCAGTATGACCATGTCGTACGCAACGCTACGATAAATTGAACGCAGTTTTATACACCATACATTCGTAATCATTGGGATCTCATTTCTTTAAGGATGCTAATGATAGCGATTTTTCGTTTGTACTGGTTGAGAACCTAGCACAACAAATGAGTCTAATCTCATCATGGAATTCGAAAATTTTGTCGTCATAGAAAAAGAGAACTGATAGGAAACCTACCGCTATGTACCGCCAAAATTCGAAGATGTTCGGCAGATTTTCCGCTGGGTGGAAAAGTAGAAACTCCCGCCATTCTCCATATTCTATATTCAGATTTCCTGCTTGGTCAACGTGGCGTAGAAGCTGCTCAGCCTCCTCAGGGGTCAAAGGCATGTCAAACTGCGCAAAGGTTTCTCGGATGTCATTCACGGTGATACGACCTGCAAGGTCAGTTTTGTGGACATATGCCTACCACTTTTATTCTTATCGAGTTGATCAAAGGCAATAACCAGTCGTTTATCATGTTCTCGTACGTAATCCACGAAATTTTTGTAGTCCAGAAGCTCGCCACTGTTGACACCACATCGTCTGAGGAAACTCTAGAGAGATGGACATCAGGAATCGCAGCTTACCTCTGCCAATGCAGAGGAAATTTCCTGGCTTTTTTTGCCGTGTAACTCTTCTAACACATTGATGATGTCGGACGTGGATATCTTCCCATCTTTGTTAACATCCAGACGTTTGAAGAGTGCTTCAAGCTGGTTATCGTCTTGGAATGTTGTTGAATAGCCATCTACGCCCGCGACCATGGGCTACATGACGACGTATGGCACTCAGCGTTTGGCACAATTGTGCGACATGCAGCGCGCTCAAAATACTGAACAATCATTGGTCACTGCTTAACCGATTCCTGGATTGGTGTACAGGTTTCAGCCGCTTGTTTGTAGTTCCCCGGTCAAGTTTGCTCTTGTTGTTGATATCAGAATCGGAAGCCACAACAACACGTTGCGGCAGATGCAAAGATGTTTTTCTGGTTCTTGTCCAGGAAGCATGGGCACCAGCATTTAGCAGCATAAAGACGTGCGGTGTTTTGTACCTTTCTTTTGTTTCCATTAGGACATTACCTATTTCTTCAGTTGCAGAAACATTTTTTGTTTGAATACACAAAACTAGCAAAAGGCGCATTTGTCCCGTTTCATGCAATCCAAACGTGATCACCTGCTTCGAATTTCTCTCACAGCATTTTGGTGTCGATTAGGTGGCGAGTGACTCCCAGGTCACTCCGTGATGCCAAGACGCATATCGGTAACACTTGGGCAGATAGGCTCCAAGGGTCAAGATGAAGTTTCCAACCATCACGACCACCTCCTTTTTTAAAATTGGAATTTGTACCAATAGTTTGCAACACGGTCAGGTTAGAGGTGCCCATATTTGTGTGGGAAGCCTGATTGAAGCATTCATCGCTCCCTGGGAAAAGCGTCCTCTTACCATGCTTTCTGGACGTCCCTCAGTCCCTTCAGTATGGTCTAACCCTACGCCCGGATATTCCGGTGGGTTCAGTGACCTTCAAAGTCTCTCGCATTCCTTTTGATCGTTTTCTTTCCTAGACTCTGAGAGCTGACCACTTGAGCATTTTGGCATTAAGCATCTAACTCAGATGGATGCTTCTGTTGGTCACTACACATAAAAACTCTGCGGCAAATAGATCAACAGATATCTGTTCAGTCGTCAGTAAAAACATGCGAGCTGCCAATATTTCAACACATTGACAATGTTCATTGCTGAGCCTTACGTTGGCTAATAAAGTCATAATTCCTGGCGCACATTGTACCAACTTCCTGAGAGTGCAATAAAGTGCTATAGAGTCCTTCACTATTTGTACCACCGTTGAATCGGCACAAATTTCGTAAAAAGTCAGAACGTCCTCGTATTCAGACGCTTCCTCGTTGAGTGTGCCATACACAGAGTTGATAATGTGATTGTAGACCTTACAACCCCACGCCCCCGTGGCCGATTTTTGTGGCGGGTACTAATTGGCCTCGTCGCTGTGTAATGATAAAGAATAGCTAGAAGAATTCCGTCACATTTCCCATCAGTACAGCTGTTAACCCTTCCATAATCGAAGAATGACCCCACTCCAGTAGCTCAAAAACTGAAGTTTCAATGAACAACAATTTATTCATCCCCTTATGGTAACAAGTCCGTTCGTCTGGCTCACTGCGGTCATTAGGGGTGTTTGCATACATAACGCGTCACGCCAACCGCTTAATCCTAAATGTATACGCTCTCTAGCAAACCTCAGGTTTGGATCCTTGACTTGTCACCCGTTTTCTAAAGCCTGTTGAGCACATTTTGCGGTTTTGCCGTGGATATCCACAACCATGGTTTCAATGCGTCAAAAATTTCAGTTCCTTGCAGTACTCCACTACAGGGTGGTCCGTTGTGTCCAGCCCCTTCGGTACATGAGGCCCGCAATGGTGTTTCTTTTCTGCGGTACGCTCGACGTTCAGACTGCACTGATTGCCTTCAGTGGCCTTGCGAATGGTTTTCAGTTTACCTCGTGCCTACTTTTTTATTCAACTGTTAGCCTGGCAGTTTTGCGCTGCCTTGCCCAACACATGCTGCGGTCTGTTTGTCATTTAGGTTTTTGGGAGGTAGTTGGAGCACCATCCCTTACTGATCCTGCGCCGCCTATGAGCAGCTTCAACTCCCAATATTCAGCCCCCTGATTCTCTTGTTATCCGCAGGCTGGGAAACGCTTGGGAAATTTTTCGACGCCCAGCAATCAAGCTCGGCGTGCTCAACGGTCGACAGCTTGGTGACAGTTCACCACTGAAGTGGTTATTGTACGTTCAAGGTTACTTGGAACACACGTAAGTAAGGTCGCGAATGCATCATGTACAAGCGACCGGAACATTCTCCTTTCAAGGGTAGATTTACAACAACGATAACATATCAGGGCATCACTAAAAGGCTTTCTGCCATACTGATGCGAACGCCAGCAAACTCCGACACATCCGGTCAGCTACCACAACCCTACACCGATAGCTGTAGCCAACTCCAGCCTAATAGCGTTCAGTCGGCTTTGACTCTCGTGCCAGTTGGCGTACACATTCTGACAAATGTGTAGCAACTTCCAAACTCCCTAAACTAGAGTCCATCTGTGTCGTCGGCTCATGTGTTGGTTCCACGTCCGGTCCATGCTTTCTGGTTCTAACGTGGTCTACGTGAGGGCGCGATATCCCTCCGTCTTCGAGCACTATATCGATGGGCCTGTGGACGGTGGACGACGGTTTATAGACTTCACAAATCCACGTACCTGTTTCTTATTTGAAGGATGAAGTTTCACGTAAACATTCCCACCACTTGTTATTGCACGATGTCGAGCGTGTTCATATGCATTTTGCTTCATTGATCACCGCCTTTGTTTAAGCTTAACCGCCGCGTTCAACCGTGACAGACCGGACGTGCCCAAAATCTCCGTTCTATTAGAAATTCAGAGGTCGACCGCCCGGCATTAGTACGTGGCATACCACTGTATTGCAGTAAGAACTTGCCCGTCTTGTTTGCAGAGGACCTGAGATTTGTTTCACCAGTCCATTCTTTGTTGCCGCTAGCAAGCGTTCAGCTAGGCCGTTGAATGTGGGATGGAATGTAGTGTTCTGTCCTGTTGGTTTTCAAAATGAGTTGAAATTCTGCGTTGGTGAACGCCGTGTCGTTGTTGAAAATAACCATATCAGGTGCATCATGCGATGCAAAGTGCTGTGTGTTGTAGATATGGTCGAGGCACTTGCCTCAGTTCTAGCGGGCACTGTCTCTATTCATTTGGAATGTGTGTCGACAATCACAAGGATAAAAAACCATCAACAGAGCCACAATAGTTTGCATGTACGCAGTTTCATAGTTATGACGGCCACTGCCATTGTGGTATGGCTGCCGAGTCTGGCAAAGTCAAATTCTGCTGGCATGCGTCACACCGTTAGTCCACCAGTTGTACATCTCGATCGATACCAGGCAACAAAACTTAGTGTTGAGATAAAGGTTACTTACGCTTGTTCTCCGGGTGACCTGAATTCACTTCCAGTGGAATTTCTGAACGATACCTTCTTGGAGTATTCACTGTTGCGCCTCATTGTGAAAACATCCGTCTTCTACGTTTGGTTCCGACAACCGTTCACAGACCCACCTGGAGTTCTCCAAACATTATCCAGTCATTTTTGAAGTAAAACAAAGCACAGGCAAAGGTTATGGATCCGTTCTTGTTTTGCCTCCTATTATCGCGACAGTACTAGGCAAAATGTCAACTTAACTCATTTGATTTACTGGTTCGGTTAGTTTTGGTGTGCGCAATGGTGCACCCCACAGGACTAAGCCTGCGCGCGTATGGTGATCCCAAAGTGACTTGAAAAATACATATGTAAGGACTCCGATGTATCAAGCACATAAAGCCCAAACGGCTCGCTTCGCATGTGTAAGTATACAACACTGATCACATGTCCATGTATCACACGACGTTGTTCTGATATACTGATTGACGGATTGACGGATTGATACACAGGATCGAGGCTTTCGCCCAAGTTTCCCGGGTCGGTTTTGTTTTCGTCGTTCAGCAGCTGTCGTTCACCTGAAAGGCACAAGTGAAAAAAGGGTCTAGCACTGCTCTTTAAGATATCAATTGGTACGAAGTCCAACTTGGTAACAAAGTTTCGCGTAATTGTTGTGTACACAGCAGAATTGTGCCGGGGACACCCAGAGGCATAAGCCTGGAAACCTACTTGAATCGCTTGTTTGGCGTGCGTTACGGGTTTACCCAAACTTAACCATGTTTGCTGGTGAGCAAGTGGTTGTGACAATCAGTAGGCTTAATTTGCGCCATTTCCATGCAATTTCCGAAATCTTCGGAATAATCTTTCCAAAAAGTGCACAACTTTTCAAAAAGTTAAACAACTTTTTTCCTTCTGCGCTCGAACTTTGAAAGTGTAATAATGTGAGTGTACTAGGAGGTCCAACTATTGAATTTCTGCGTGTGCCTCACATTCGTGCTGAAACTTTGTTACCTCCATGTTTTGTTAGAAACTATGCATATTTGTAATGTCCCGCTAGCGTACGAGTTCCGGTTAGCGGTGCACTAGCTGTTCTTCTGTTGTGTACTAATGTTTCCAAGACCATTTAGGCTAACAGACTTTCCATAGAGGCGGGTAGAAACTTACCCAAATTGTACCTAGCAAAATCGCAAAAAGGAGAAAGCCCCACTCTTTGGGGAAAAGTTTTATTGACTGCTTCGGATGTTTTAGACTTTAACTTTGGCAGATTTGTTACGAGGACCTCATGCTGGTATCTGTAACGATCTGGCGATCGACAAACACCGAGAGCCATCCAGATAATGGAGATGACCGCATTGGATTTCCGTTCCTTGGCCTGAGGATACAGAAAAATGTTGATGTAACTTTCTGACAGCCTCCATCGCATTTATGGAGTGTGGATTTCGTGATCTCTTGCGTATATGTCATCAGGCTGAATACTGATTGAATTACAGGACAGAAGCGTGATATTCTCGTCCTACCGGCCCAAGAATTTGAGTCTTTACGGAGGACCTTGCTTCACTTTAGACACTTCTTGAGTGATAACAATGAGATGTTAATCCAGTGAGACGTTGATATTCATGAGTTCAGTGGCCTGAAACCCATTGGTGTGCATCACAACTTCGGTCTGCTGGATTTCCAGTTTGAATCACAACAAGCACTTTTAGTGCGACCTGTCAATCCTTCCCATGACGTCTATATTCGGCCGCGTAATATTTCATTGCCCGGGTGAACCTCTCACTTTGACTGCTGTTCGAATGCTCAGCAGTTTCATGTTTTCAGCTGGTTTTGGTTGCTTATATTGCAAGAAAAGTAGGATGAATATGCGTTTTGCTATTCAAATGGGTGTGAAAGTTGACAAGCTGAAAAGCTTGACTGCTTGTGCGAAATGACAGCCGCAAAGAAACTTTCCCAGCACCGACTTGTCAATTCCAATTATGTTATCGACGAAAGGTTCGACCCGTTTGATCTGAACTACATATGGCAATAAAGAGCACAGTTCACGATCAAAAACTCCACTGAATTAAGTGAACTCTACGTGATTTTTAGAACTGTGCTTGTTCATTTTACATCAAGGTGATAGCTCAGCCGTAATAGCTCAACAGAAGGAGCGTTAGACTGAAGGTTTGTGAGTCATCAGCAAGCATTTAATGCACAAATTACGGTTTCATTCTGATTGCCGGGAATCTCAGTGTAGAGTAGAGCTACCTGTTTGAGACGCATTTCACGGCCTGCTCAGTTTTTACTCAGCGCGTCACGCTGATGGTGTTCATCTGTAAGAGCTACGCCCTGAAAGGTTGTTCTTCCATTGTAGTGGATTTGGATGGGTCGGACGCGTCAAATTGCCTGGTGTCACATATCGGTAGGCATTTACGGGTTACTAGCGATTAGTGACGGGGATCCATTTTGACTGTCAATTCTCCATGACAGTTGGTCAAGATCAAGATGTTGTCTGCTGCATATATTCCATAAAATCCGGGAAAACCAGGAAAATAACTCCTTTTTTGTTCACAGTACGACCTTCTGACCCATAATGAACAACCTTATCAGGGTAGGCAGTGCGGGGCTTTAAAGCCCGCATCTCTAGCAAACATCAGTCCCAAATAGGACGAAAGATTAACTGCCATTCATACGACAGGATACTCAGCAAGCGGTGCATTTGGAGGCACCACGTTTGAGAATGATCACCACCACTCATCATTGTGAGTCCTCCCACGTCTCGAAACGCCAGGCTCAATCCAGCTCTCAAATGTCAAACCCATCTCAATCGGTATGTGGACAGAGGTGCATTGTGAGACCATGTGGCTATGTAAATGGCCAACACCGTTATGGCTGGAAACTTTTGAAAGCGTTTTCAACTGATGATTGCAAGTGAACTCCAAACCAACTGTTCCTGGAAACGTTGTAGAACAGGAACCAGCTTCCTGGCCGCGAGCTGAGGATTTTGAACATCGTTGTATTTGGCCATCTAGTGCGCAATCGCATCTTCCACTGAAGTTTGGTCCTTGGTTCGTGAACCTGGACCGCTTGTTAGCTTCTGAGACAATGTTACGCATTTCCGCTTCTAATTCCATTAGGCCACTGAACAGGATAAAGTCTGTTTGGCGCCGAGCAAGGACGGAAATAAATTCACCTATCTATCCCTAACCAGGTTGTTCAAACCAATTTGCGACCGGAAATGTTTTCCGGCAAACGTGGTTCGATCAGTCCTTGTAGTTTTTTGGAAAGCCGTCAGTTGTAAGGGTTTGCGCCTCATTCCTGCTGAAACGGGTGTGATGAAGTAAGCGATCCTGGCTGGGTCTAGAACAGGAAGTGATGGACAAAACTTTCAATTACGTTAGCTAATTCGATGTTCCCGCAACATGTGGGATTCGGCGGGTTCGTCCTTTCTCTTGACCTTTTTACCCAATTTTTACATAAGCACCACGCATAATGTTGCCAAAAGTATGGCTCACAGACCTGGGCTTTTAACTCACGTTTGGTTTGCTGGAGGTCATGTGCCTTTAAGAATTGTCTACAGACTATCGTGGAGCATTCCTTGTGTCTTGTATCTTTAAATCTTTGTGGCTGCACACACACGTCCTTCATGAAATTTTTGAATAATCAGATAAAGCTCGCTGTTAAACCTATATATCCACATGAATCGTGGCTGCAATGTAAGAGGCGGAGTCAGCGTACGCATTCCTTAGCCACAGGGAACATTTTCCAGGTTGTGTCTACTTCGGTGTCTGGAACAAAAAGCGTTGATTTAAGTAGTCGTCTGCACAACGATCTTAAGAGTAGTGCTACTTAATGACTGCAACCCTCGGTCCCCCTGGTTTGAAAACTGCAAATGGCTTAAGAGATTTGATCACTACAGTCTCCACTGTATGATAAACGTTGGTTGGTTGCAGCTTGTAAGTAATAAGACGCTCCACAGGCAAGTATTAGACTGTGTTTGACTCGCTCAAGCGAGAGATAAGGCTTCTAGTTGAATGGATCGCGAAAACAGACCGTGACGTGGCAAGGATAAAACCGCGGCTGTCTGATCTTATCAAAATGGGTCTACCTTCCTCTCCGCGCGCGAGTTTTCAGGCCTCTCCAGGGACGGCACTCAAACCATCCTAGTTAAGGGCTTGCCGTCACTACTCGGTCAGATTGTCTGAGCAACTTTTTTTGTCGTTGTGTGCTGGGCCTATGTAGGATGAGTTTTGCAAAAGTTGTTTAGTCACTCCCGCTGATGACACCTTGGTCTAACGGGCCATTCGGACTTACTTGTACCAGTGATTTGGAGCACATAGACCTTCCACCCTCAACCGTGTACTCTGCAGATACGTTTTTTAAAAAAATAAGTCTCCGTTTTTCTTTCAGCTACTTACTGGTGTGGTGTTTCTCCGTGGATTTACGACATATAACCACTGGTTTCGTGTTACAATGTCCCGATGCTTAGGAGTATGAAACAGTTGCGGCCGATGAGTTCTATGCAGTTATGTGCTCTTGGGGATTCTAATGTTCCCAATAACCTTAGAAAGTTCACCAGTTTCTGGTGACCCTTCGCCTATATGTGCGAGAGGTACCGCAACGGCGAAACTAGGCCCCTGAGCACAACGGGGTGCACCACCCTCGGCTCTGATCCCTCAATACTTACGACAATTTGCAATAACCTCATTAAAGTGCACATAAGCCCAGGCAAATTCTCACCCCCATGGGTTTTGACGGCTGTGTTACTCATTTCCTCCCCGGAGTCCGGGTACGCAGAATGAATTGTAGCGGCGCTGTTGAACTAAACGGGCTATCTCTAGTCATTTGTGTTAAGGTCACCAGTTTTTGTCACCTCCGAATGTTGGTTCTTTTTTCCCCTGTAACTCACAAATAAATATGTACCCTGGGTGTATCTTTTGTCGTTACCGCAGGTCTTTTCGCTTTTTCCAGTCCCATTATAGTGGGACTGGAAAAAGTGGGAAAAAGTGGGAAAGTGGGAAAGTGGAAAAAGTGGGACCATTATAAATTGCGGGATAAACCTCATTGCTGTCCAGGCTTTCGCTCAAATCGAAGCGCCGCCATGCTCTCATTGTTCTGGCATGCATTCCGCCAACTTGTATACCATTCAGTAGGAGCAGCCTGCCATGATCTTTTATACCCCCTCTAATGACTCTACGGCGGAATTCATGAGGGTTTCATTGACGTGTTTCCATAAACCTACAACAGTCAGGAGTGGTTCTGTGCCCCACATAATGAGGCAAACATGCACAAAAATACACCCCGTGCCGACCTTCCAGACTGCCAAGAACAAATAGTTAAGTAAAGTGGGGAAACCGCGAAGCTGTGCTCATGAACTCACAGCTGTTTCATCATCGCCACTGGGTGCAATATATTTCTACTGCTGGATCCTGCACGGAGGGGCCTTTGGTTTTCCCGCGTGTATATTAGTGTAGCTGTAGTTCTGCTACCTAATATGTAAACAAGGCCTATAACAGGATTTCTAGCTGCAGCATAACCAAGTGACGGGTGGCAAATAGCAGACCCTGTGATGTGCATCAAGCTAAGGCTTTCATATCATTTTGACATCTCCATCCACCTGGAATACGCATTAGTTGAACACTTGTATGATGCGACGTTGTACCTGTGTCAATACTTGTAGCTGTACAAAATTTCGGCACAACGGCGC